>JAUMJK010000020.1:1200000-1650494 GCA_033558105.1 Coccyzus lansbergi | reverse complement strand
ACTGCCTCTCGTAGCTGCCCGTCATCTCAACGCGGCTTCCGATTGGTCCGCTCCGGCATAAGGAGCGCGCGTCCACCCGCCTCCTGCTGCTCCACGGCGGCTGCTAGAGGAGAGAGGATTGGCCGAAGGGCGGAGGCTTCCACTCCTCATTGGCCGGAGAGAGGGGCTGCCGCTTCTCATTGGCTGGAGCGCGCGAGCTGCTCTTCTCATTGGCCGGAGGGCGGGGATTGTTCCTCTCATTGGCCGGGGGGCGGGGCTACCTCTGCGCCGTGCCTGTCGCGCCGTCCCCTTGCGACGCCGACGTGACGATACAGCGAACGGCCCGGCCTGGCACCCAAGATGGCGGCGCGCAGGGAGCGGAGGCCGCACTGTCGCTAGAGGCCCCGCGTCCCGGTTGGGTTCTCTCTCGCGCACCCGGGCTGCGAGCGCGCCGCGCCGGTCTTGGGGCCGCCGTTGGCGAGAGCCGGGGGCTGCAGGGCAGGGGAAAGGAGCGGGGAGGCCGAGCCGGGAGCCGGCGCCTCCCTGGGCCCCGGCAGCGTCGCGTGCGGGCCGCGGCCGAGCCCCGGCCCCGCCGGTCGGGGGCTGCGCGGGGCGAGCTGGGCTCTCGGGCCGCTGCTTCGTGTCAGGTAGGGTTGGAGAAGCCGGCGTTGAGCTTTTGAAGCTATTTCTGTGTTAGCGGGATGTGTAAAAAGGCAGAAGGAAAACTTCCATTACGCTTTTCGGTCATTTGCGGTTTGGAGCGGGATGCTCGGGGTGGCTGGTTTAGGATGTTCTCGGGTTGGTATAGCCGGTTTTTGTTTCGGAAGCACAGCTTCGTGATGGTCTTAAATTGTTAAGAGTCTTTAAATCAACTAGTAAGACATAACTAACCTGTAAACGCGAAGATCCATAACAGCTGCATAAATAACTTTTATTTGGTGTGCATGATGTGTGATGATGGCACAGAGCTCTTTCGTTAGCTCTGGAAATAGTTTTAAGTAGCTATTCGTTTGTGGCAGCATGTGGCTTGGTCTGTTGCTGGTGCTGGTAGTTGTGAAGATTCTTCCCAAGTTTGCATGAAACAGTTTTCTTTAGTGTGAAAAAGAGAAACTTTAATTACAAGCATAGTTGTTCTGGCAGTTTGTTTGACCTTTTGCTCCATTTTCAGAAGGGAAGCATCCAGAAAAGTAGCACTTAATTTTTAAGAATTTAAGTCTTTCTCTTACTGTCTTGCTTAAAGCACATGTATTGCATCGTATGTTAATCATCATTTGTTACATAGGCCTTTGCAGGTGACTGCAGTAGTTTGTTGTGTATATGGTTTATTGAATTACAGTGATAGTGGCTTGTGCCTGAAAGAAATAAAGGCAGCAAGACAGTCTTTATTCTTTCTTTAAACGGAGACATGACTGTACATCAGTCATAACACCAGATAGTTATCTGCAGAACTTATCTGTAGTGTACACAGGCATACACAAAGTGCTGGTCAACACCAGAGTGTAGCACACTCTGTGGATGTAATAAACTGCCTTGGTTTAGGGACAGTTTCAGATGGTACCTTATCCTACAGACTCGCATAAGTGTCTTAATCTTAATGTGTGAAAGAACACTACTGTTAACTTTTTTTTATTCAAGCAATGCAAGTACAAACCACTTTACAAAGCTTTTTACTGAGTTGTTGATGCCGTCTTACATCCAGGGATATTTGGGAGGCAAACTAAGTATTTAAATTGCCATTCAGACTGACATGATGGATGTAATTTCGAGATATGAATTAGTGAGTTGATTCCCCATCACCAGCTTTTCAAATCTTGCTGCTACCATCATTGAATTATTTTTCTTTATTTTGTGGACAAAGCAGGTGAAAGTTGTTCTACTAAGAAGTAGTGGATATTGTTGATAATGCATTCTTAGTGCTTCTTTATTAAACAGCTTATAGCAAAGCAACCTATGTCTGTTTCTTAGAATTCAATTTGTTGTTTATGGAGAAGGCCAGGGCAAGGTTAAATATTGCTTGTCTTTGAGCATGGAAAACATCCCTTGCAGTGGACGAGGTTAAGTGCTATTCTATTCCTCTTCGCTCACCTTCGAGGATGGGTGGAATGGGGAGGTCCTTTCCTTTTATAAAGAAATCCCTTTTTCTTTCCTGAAAGGTTCTGAAGCGACTACCTGAAGACTTCCTTTTTGAAAACTTAAATAACAAGAACAATTCTATTTTAATAAATGAAGGAGAACAAAGAGAATTCCAGCCCTTCTGTAAACTTGGCAAATCTGGACCATACAAAGCCATGTTGGTATTGGGATAAGAAAGACTTGGCACATACACCATCACAACTAGAAGGGCTTGATCCAGCTACTGAGGCACGATACCGCAGAGAAGGGGCTAGATTCATATTTGATGTGGGAACACGTTTAGGGCTGTATCCTTTAAATTCACAATGGCATGAAATGTCTTTATGCATGGGGATTTTCAGAATAAAATGTACAGGAAATGGCATTATGTGTGCTTAGTTAGAGGTTTATTATTCATAAATCAAAAATCTTTGTGAATGTACTTGCCTTTTGATGTAATGAATTCCTACATAATTTTTATCCATTTATTGAGTATGCAGCGTTTCAACTGAACCCCTTTGGCAGTGGAGAAGATGATTTCAGACTTGCCAATTAAGGATAACTTGTGGCTGTTACTAGATTTTGTCTCTATCTACACAAATCTGCTTGAATTCCCAAAATTTTAACTTTTCATTCATTCTTCTGCATACTTTGTCCCTGAAGCATCTAACCTCTGTCTTCCCACTCTTCTTTTTTGTTTTGTTTTGGCGTTTCTGTTTAGGTTGGAATTTATAACTTTGTGCCTATTTTGTGTTTTCTCTACTGCGCTGCTACTCTGATACATTGCCACTTAACTTTTTTGCTTCCTGTTTTTCTTTTAATCTCCTCAGTTCTTGGTTTAATGAAACCTAGTGTAGATGAAATTTTACTCTTCTTAGAGAAGAGTAGCAAGTACATTCAGATTCTATTTGCATTTGTAAATATGAATACTTAGTAACTTCCCTCCACACAGAGGCCTTAATGTGAAGTGATATTGTTTTGTTTCTTTGTGTGCCTACTGCTGGTTTTGGCCTTCTCTGAAGCAGATATGGTTAACAGGAGCATGACCTTGCATGAATCCTGTAAATATGGTTGGGACTTTGTGCATTTCCAATAAATACTTCAGTTATCAGCTGCATCTGGGCTCAATCATGGTATTTACACAACCTTAAGGAGTTGTGTGGCTTTTTTTTTTTTTTTTTTTTTTTTTTTGCTAAAGCTCCTGTTTTATTTGTAGTGTTTTCTAACTGGTCACTGAACAAGCCATTATTTGAGGTACTTGATAGAGCAGAATGTATTTTTTATTTTGTGCATATTTAGTTCTAAATTTGTTTTATGTCCTGTTTAAAAGTCCTTATTCTGCACCACAGACATTATGATACTCTGGCAACCGGAATAATTTATTTCCATCGTTTTTATATGTTTCATTCCTTCAAACAATTCCCAAGATATGTAAGTATTTTACATATTTACATTTAGTGATTCCCCTAGGCATGGACTATTTGGAATGGTGCTAACTTAGTTGGGTACTACCACTATCCACTGCTCTGAATGATTAAAAATAAGCATTTTATTGTTTAATATTTGCAACTTAAAATATGTTGTTCTTGCTTGTTTACACATTTCTATTTATGTTTAGAAATGTATATTGACATTGCGGTTATATCTTGCTGATACTGTTTTTTAGAGAGATTAACAGCTACGGTTCTGGCATTTCTGTATTAACTAAAAGAGAATAAAAAAGTGTGATACCATCTTAAAAGTGCTTGACAAGCAGTGCTGAACCAGGACAAATTTTACTTTGGGTTTCTGACCTTCAAGTAGAGTTGTATAAAATGGGCAGTCCTCTAATTCTTTATATTTGCTTTAAGATGGTATAAGTTTAAAATAATACCGTAATCAAATTAGAAATCAGTATGCTTATTTCTACAGAATTGTTAACGGAAACCGGCAGTACTTTTATACACTACTGTTCTGTATTGCATATCTACACAGACAGCTCTTTGAAAGCACTTTTTTTTTTTTTTTTTAGGTGACAGGAGCCTGCTGTCTCTTCCTGGCAGGAAAAGTTGAAGAAACACCCAAGAAATGTAAAGATATAATTAAAACAGCTCGTAGCTTGCTAAATGATGTACAGTTTGGACAGTTTGGAGATGATCCAAAGGTGAAAAACTCAAATTGAAATTGATTTTATCCATCAAAGTGACGTACAGTCATTAGATCATTAGGCTGATTTTCTGTTCATCTAAATTAAGTTATACGTTCAGCATGCACTTATAGCTCTTTTGAGTAATGTGGTAGGTATGAAATTAATCGTTGTCCATACACAGAATCACTAGGTTGGAAAAGACTGCCAGGATCGTCAAGTCCAACTATCCCAATCCATCATTAAACCATGCCCCTTGGCACCTCACCCAACTATCCCTTAAACCCCTCCAGGGAAGGTGACTCAACCATCTCCCTGGGCAGCCTCTGCCAGTGTCCAGTGACCCTTTCAGTGAAAAAATTTTTTCCTATGTCCAACCTATACAAGTAGCTTTGGGACCCTACTGGGATAACTTTTTGTATGAAAAGTTTACATTTGAATTCATGTAAGTTTTGATGTTATTTTGCAAATTGAAGTAAATTGGAGTAATTTCAGTCAGAGCTAGAAATGTCAAGACATAGATCATATTTGACAGTCTTAATTGCACCTTAGGATGCAATTAGTAGCAAATCTTAAGTCAAATAAGAGAACTACATCTCAAAGTATTGGAAATTTTTCTGTTTAAAGTATTTTATTTAGCATAGCTATGATTCTCTCGAAATGTACTTGTTATAAATAGCAGAAGGATCTGAAACTCAGGAGAGAAATATGATGACAGCTTCTCTTTTTTATTGCTATTTTGTATATTGGACGCTTTTCATGCTGTATTTGGTTTAGTTCTCTTCTCTATGGAGGAAAAGGAATTTTAAACGTCACATTCCCCCTCCTGTCACAAAGAAAATATGAAGAAAAAGCATTTGTTTAAAATTGGAGAGATTTATCTTCTTGAAGACAAACCCTCATCAAGCAAAAGGAGACTAATACTTTTGCCTGGAGATGCTCTATAGTTCTGCCTTATATCAACATGAAATGCTTGTGAGTAAAAGAAGGCATAATGTTGTGGTGATCTTGTTACATTCTCTAGGAAGAAGTGATGGTCCTTGAAAGAATCTTACTACAAACAATAAAGTTTGATTTGCAAGTGGAGCATCCATACCAGTTTCTCCTTAAGTATGCCAAACAACTCAAAGGTAAAATATTATGGAGTGAGCAAGTAATGTTTATTAATTTCCAGAACTTAATTTACTTTAAGGGTGCAAGAGAACTCTATTCTGAGCTGTTTGTCCTTCCTTAAAACCCTTTTCTTACAACTTTTCTGATTGTTTTTTTTCAGGAGACAAAAATAAAATTCAAAAACTGGTTCAAATGGCATGGACATTTGTCAATGACAGGTAAGATACTTTCAGGGAACTTTTTGAAAGTGAAATAGTTACTCTCGCTTACTTTATTCTGGGATTAGACATTTCCTTGACAAATGCTTGTTTTATGTTTTCTGCTTGGTTTTTTTTCTTGATTGTCTTCATCAGTTTTTCTTTCCATTATTACTGAGAAATCTAGAATGAGTATAGAATTAGATCCCTAAGACCTCTGCAGTTTTGTGGTAATCATTTAATGTTGTATTAAGAAAAAAAAAAGTTACAGTTTGGGAGGGCCAAACCAAATTACAGAATTTCAGGATAGAAGCTGGTGTATTGCCCTTTGCCAATGTCTTTGTTTTTTTTAAAATGGTGTTTTGGTAATAGTTAACTAGCTATTACATTTACCAATTAATAGATTTTAGCTCTTAATTTAAGTTTCTCAAACAATGGATTTAGAATAAGAGGATCAAATCAATAAACAGTGGTGTCTATAGAAGCATTTTTCATGTATTGTGTGGTATTGGGGGAAAAAAAAAATCAACCAACTTGGTACACGTTAGTCTTGTTAAGGATGTTTCTGCAGAGCTGGGCAAGTTAATACACCAAGGACAGTTAAACGTAATTTTTAATTTCCATAGCAAACCCTTCAGTAAAAGTGTAAATGGCCTGAAATGTGAAGTGTATTGCTTTCAGTCATACCTGTGGCAGTAGAATGTCATTAAAAATGAAGCGCATTTTTATTCTTATAACTAATTTGAAGTAGCCCCGTCTAGGTCCAGATTCTGTAGGTCATCATCTAAACTCTCCAAATTAACTTGAGCAAAAGGTTTCTTAGCGTGTTTCAATGTCAAGAAATGTTTACGTCAGCTGCTGTCAGTCTTGCAGGTGATCATTTTACAGGTGGAACAAAAATACAGCTTGACTGTCACTGTTAAGTCGTTCAAGGAAAGTCCTGCTATGTAGCTGTCAAACTTTGGTCACTACTGTATTTGGAATTGATAAATGTTTAATAATCCAAGAAATTCAGTAGATAACAATATCCACTTATGAAAAAGCTTTAGAATGAAGCTGTAGTCATTGTTTCAAATAATGCTTATCTCTTGGCTTGAGAGGCTGGTTTGTGTTTACTTAATAGGTACCATAATAGGAATGTGCTTGTTTGCTAGGAACCTGGGAAGATCATCATGTACTTAGCAGTACAAGCCTTTAGAATAGGGAGTTCTGTTCTTGCACAGCCACAGTACATCCCTCCAAGTAAACATTTGAAAGTAATAAGCAATTTGTGTTATAAGAGCTAGATTTTGTGTCTTTTACTGTTTACTACTGACTTGATTCTGGTGGTACTTAAGTATCCCGTTGGCCTTTTGTAATGTGTAGCCCACTGGAGGGAAAATAGATTTAAACCACTGTCTAGGCTACAGTTTTGATGCTTTTAAGTATTCATCAGTGAACTGGCAGAAACTTAGTTGGCTAGCTGGATTTAAAATTCTTGAAGTAGATCCTGTGTTACTGAGTGTTTAGAGGAAAATATTAAAAAAAGGAAAAGAAGAAAAAACTTTACATTTAAAATTAATATCAGGAAATCGTAACTTCGATTATGATGGGAATTTATTCAGTTAACTGAAATTACTGATCTTATTTATACTATTTTGGCACTCCTTTTAATAAGGCTATTCAGGAGGGAACCTGTTACAGTTTCTACACAGTTTGAGTTAATACTTACATCGTGCCTGACAAATTGGTTTACAAATTCATGCTGGCTGTTCTGTGTTTTTTTTTGTTGTGTGGGGTTTTTTTTTTCTTTTTGGGTTTGTTTTTTTTACACTATTTGCTTATATTTTGTTCAAAACCATTTGAAAAACAAAGTCCAAACGTGGGCATCATTCCCTAACCAATGTAGGGCAGTGATAGCACACTTGTGGAGCAAATGCATTTAGCTAACACTGCAGGTGAGACTTGAGTGGAGTGTTGCTGCCTGTGTTTGGAATATAAGGCTGTTTTCTCTCCTCATCAACATTCCTGGAGTGTTAGGTTTTCTATTTTTAAACTCCAAACTTTATGTTTATATGTGATGTATTATTTCTGCAGGCATATATATATATATTCTATATGTCCTCTGTATTATTTGTGTAAAATTGCCTTGTTTCATGATCGCAGTAGTACAAAAACAGTTTTTTAAGTCTTTTTAACAAGGCTGTTTCTAGATTTCTCCATTGAAATTGTCTGGTATGGTTAGTGTGGTGGGATTTTATCCTATTATAGCTGTCATACATTAAAATATTTTACTTTGACAGTCAGAATTGTCTTCAGGCTTGTGTGGTTTTTTGTTTTATTTTTCTTATATTTCAGTCTCTGCACTACACTGTCACTGCAGTGGGAACCTGAGATCATAGCTGTTGCAGTTATGTATTTAGCAGGTCGTTTGTGTAAGTTTGAAATACAGGAATGGACATCAAAGCCAATGTACAGACGATGGTGGGAGCAGTTTGTCCAAGATGTTCCTGTTGATGTTCTGGAAGGTATGAAAGACATTTGCCACAGAGTGGTACTTCCTATAACTGTGTGATTTGTCATAAGTAAATGTAAATTGTTTTTTCTCTGGGTTTTATTCAAAATAATGATACATAGAGTATGTAACTCGGGTCATGTTAAAACCAGGTTTTTAAACTTACTAGACTGGCTTACTTTGGAAGTATCTTAGTTATGATTATTCTTCTGGTCAACATTTGCTTTATTACTTGTTTAGTTTATATCACAGCTAATTAGGTGCTAAATTTTTGTGATGTGTTGTGGTTTGTTCAGGTTTTTTTAATTATTCCCTTCTCCCCATTTTAAATAAGCAACTCTACAAGCACTGGAACTAAATGGATCCTGGTTTCCAGGGGTTTTCTCATTAATGTATGACCTCTTTAACCGAAATATACTAGGGTTGCAATCACATTTTATGATGTACCACAACAGATGAACAGACTATGGGGGATGAGTTCTGGGAGGAGGAGTGTGTGTGAATTCTGGTAGAGGTGAATTATGCAACTTTTTCATCAATACAGGTATTGTAATACTGTTGCCCTTGTGGGTATATATTGCTCATATTTTGTTGCCTGTGGTCTTGAGAGAACCTCTGGAAGTTCAGGAAATAAAGCAGGATGTCTCTTGAATCTTAAGTAAATTATGGTTAATTGGCCACTAATTTGGCTTTATTAAGGTTTTTATTAACTTACTTGGTGACATCAGGTGAAGTATACTTCTAGTTCCGTACTTTTCTTTAGAAACTTTCTTTAAAAATTAATGCTTGTCGCAACCGGATATTTGGTTCTGAAAGTTTTAAGTGAAAACAGTATGTGTCCCTGTTCAGTTGGCTTAGCCTTTGTTGGTTTTAGAATTCTTAGGTGAATGCCATGAAGTTCTGATGATTTTTTAAAAGGTTACCTTCTCTGTTTATATTATAGCTTTTTTTCAGAGTTGCTTTAGTTTCAGGTAGATCCTCTGCTGAATCCCTGCCAAAAACTGTTAGAATGGGAATCTTTCCAGTTTTTGCTATGGCATCAGTGAATGCTCAGGGAAAGAACTTAGCTTTTTCTAGAAGAGTTTTCTTTTCCTTCAATAATGCCCTCCCAACATGTTTCCTGACAGCCCTTTGCCTCCCAACATGTTGGGATGAGAATTTAGCCCTAGTCCTTTTCCTTAATTTCCTGAAATGTTTTTTAACTGGTCTAAATTGACACACATTTTAACATATAGTCTTCCTTCATTCACTTTTTTACTATATTGCTGTCCTGTTAGCCTGTTACCTGCCTTTCCAAGAACACCATAATGATACGTGGTATATTAATTCTGAGGTGCTTCGTTGTTCTTCTGGAGGGTGCGTGTATGCATCTACGTACTGTTCAGCATAGGCAAAGAAACTCAGAAATGCAAGTATAAACTGAGACATAGGCTGCTTTTTAAAAAAAGTCAAATCTGTTGTCATTATAGCAATGAGTGATATTTGTGATGAATTTTTCTGCAGTTGATGTCCAGTAAAAAAATTAGTTGATTATTTTGTATTAAATGTACATTTGTACACTATAGGTGAATAATCTTACGGATTTATTTTTTTTAAGATATCTGTCATCAGATCCTAGATCTGTACTCACAGGGAAAACAGCAAATGCCTCATCATACTCCTCACCAGCTGCAGCAACCACCATCTCTTCAATCTACGCCTCAGGCGCCTACAGTACAGCAATCCCAGCAATCCCAGAGTTCAGAACAATCGCAGACTCAGCAGCAAAAAGAGTCTCAACAGCCAGCACAACAGCAGCAGCAGCAGCAAACACAGACACAGCAGTCTAAAAAGCCCTCCCCTCAGTCAAGTCCTCCTAGACAGGTTAAAAGACCAGCAGTAAGTTTGACTTTGAACTTTAACTTGCACTTTGTTTTTGAGCTGATCTGATGTCCACACAACTTAAAGATTGCAGTGTGCAGCAGACTTGTGTTTGCTTTAAGTATGAGCCAGTTAATTTTGTGTGGTGGATTTCGTTGATTATATGGTAAGTGTGTTAGTGTAGAACAGCCTTTACTGTTTTGGCACACCTTGTACTATACCTGAATCTAGAGATGTGCACATTGCTGATGAGGACGCTATTTGTCTCACTGGTCTTTGATTACAAATGTAAGAGAATGATGACTTCTAGAAGTACGTCTTTCAAAATAACCCAATAACAGTAGCAGCCTACAAATGCATCATCATGCATTAATCTCACTTTGTGTTATCACCTCATCATTGATAATAAGAAGGTACGTTGACAGTTGGCTAAGATGACGGATACACCAAGTGCCTTTCCACAATCACCAGATTCAAATGACTTTACACTTTTTGTGGTCATTGGGTTTTTTCACTTGTAAGTCATCAAAAAAGAAATGTTTGAAAGTATTACCCAAATCTTCTTGCATGTACTTAGCAGGAATAGTGTGCTCAAAAGTCAAATCTTTTTAACAGTTCTATTTAGGAAGTAAGTTTTGTACTGCTCTTTACAGCTTGTGCTCTGCCTGGCAATTAATGCATGCCCAAACGAGAGAACTGATAATGGGGGAAGAGGGGTGCCAAAAAACCTAGGAAAAGGCAAGAAATGATAGAATGAAATGGAGTTGAAAGAGTGCAGCATCTTCATGATAGCTTCCTTCCAAAAACAGAGAAACATAACTATAAAACCTGGTCTTGTAATTGCAAGATATAGCCCACTACTACAGGAAAAAAATCTACACTGAAATATTTCAGTTCTTGCAGTGGAAGCTGGTTCAGGATAAAAAGCTGATAAAATGTGTTAATTAGCTAGAGAATCGGGAGAGCTTCTTATGAGTAGTCGAGCCATCAGAGCAACTTGCCTTTTTTGAAATTAAGTTTGAGGTCTATTACCTAATTATTAAGGAAGTGAGTAGTACAGATAAAAAGGTATGTTCTGGTACACTGTAGGTGTCCAGAAAATAAAGCAAAGGGTGATTAAGTAGGTGTTTTGTAGGTGAACAGCATGAATTTGAGAAATGCACACGTGATGATCTGAAATCATCCTCTCTCCAGAAAAGAGTCTAGGAGAACAAGATATGGAATGTTTGAAAGATTTACTCGGTGCTTCTAAAATGTTCTTCAATTAGGTGTGCCATAAACCTTACTTAAAATGTTTGCCACCTCCTATAAGTAGGGCTTTGCGTGATTTCTCCTTTGATTTGTACAGAACATAAATACACTTGGCTCCAGGAGGCCAGATTTTCCATTTACATGAACTGTTATAACAGCATTGTCTTCTACTGAGCCATGATACTACTAAGCCGCTGAGGCACTGGTCCATGACTTACTGACCCATGCCAGATGTCTAAGGTATCAGCACATCCTCTGCATCTCTGGGGGTGAAGAGCACTTGTGTTCAGTTTTCTTCACTAAAAATGTACTGGTGAATTATTAGACGTAAATAATATATTTAGTTCTATTAAACTAAAAATCATTAGTGGGAACAATTTTAATGTACATGTAAAGAGCAGTAGAAGAATTATTGCATTGTGGTATGGGTTGACCTTATTATGAAAGGATTAAATAACAATCAGCATGCTAATAAATAATGTTGACACTGGGGCGTCATGACTAGAGCAATACAAACTGCAGTGCAGTAAAAGGACCAAAACCAGCTCATCTCCCTTTTTTTAGCAGCTACCATTATTAGAGAAGTGGTTCAAATTTTTATAGGCTTTGATTTTGTTACTTCTTAATTATTTGGGTTTTTTTTTTTCCTTTAGCATAAGTACAGTTGAAACCGATGGGGGTTTTTTTCTATCACGCTTGGCTAAGGTTGATTATTCCATTCTAGTGGTACACCTCTGACATTGTTTTCTAAATGTAGCTGCATGTTAACAAATGCACAATGAGTGAGTTGCTTACCATGTGAAGTGATCAACTGACTTTTCAGAATGAGAATTTTTTAAAAATATTGCAAATGAGTAGTGAAGACTTGCTTTTCTTTGAAAGTGCAGGGAGATCTGCTGTTTGCATGCAGTTTTTTAGGCAAGGAATTCAGGGCTAGAAAACTGAGAAAAGACCACCCAAGTAAAATGAAGGTAGCAGATGATTCTGTGAGACTCACTTAGAAAACTGTGTATATTTGGAGTGGAGTGGAAAGATTGTCCTTCAAAAGCAGGAAAGCAGCCAAAAGGTGGAGGTGAATTGAAATGAATATCAAAGGAATATAAGAATGAGGGTAGCCTCAAGCAGGTCTTGGATACCTTTGCATTGGACAGCAAATATCTTGTGAGTACCCATCAATCAGAATTAAGGAAAAGAAACTGTTCAAGTTGGAGTGAAATGTATGTCTGTTCTTGCTGTGGAAAATCAAGTAATGGGAACTGAGCAACAGTTTGAAGTTAAAAGCCACTAGAGGTAAATAATCCTTGGAAAAAAAACACTTCATTCGAAAGACAGAGAAACTAGGTACTGCGCCTCTTTGACTTTTACTGTGTATTTTTAATATATTTGTAACTAAGCTTATTGCACTTAAAATTTCAGTTAGGTTTTCACCCTTCTCAAAGATCATCAGCAGGCCATCTCAGCTGGGCCGATTAAGCTGGAAAGATTTTTCTTACTGCCTTGTCTACGGTTCTTTAAAAAAAAACCACAACAAAACAACAACAAAAACCCCCAAAACTTGTGACTGGAAGAATTATGGGAGGTTTTGTGGGTTTTGCTCAGTGTGCTTTTTTTTTTTTTTTTTTTTTTTTTACTGGCGTAACATTTGGCTAGTATATAATGGTTTCCATCTGACAGCATCCAAAAGGTTTTACACTGAGCAATGCTTTCATTGCCCCCCTGTCCTGGCAAATAAAGCATAAAGGCCTGAAGTGATTTTGGCAAAGGTTGAATGAGAGGTCAAAGCAAAATTGGGAACAGAGGCCAAGTCTCTTACTTTCAGCTCGGTTAGCAGTGTACCAGACCATGACGCATGTGCAGTGGATGGTAAATTAAACAAGATGTAATAACTCAAGAGAGAAAACAGGAGGAAATGCTGTATTTAAAATAGCTGCTTTTTTTCAGTCTTTTAATTTTACCAGTTCAGCTGGGAATTCCCAGTTCAGTTTGATTTTGTTTAGTGTCTCTGGTGCATCTGTCTAAAGAGAGAGGACATCGTTAGCCTCCCAGTAAAAATATGGGAACAAGTAGTGGGGTTGTCCTGCTCCCTTTTAGGAAAGGGAGGAGGAAACCAGTTCTGGTTTAGTCAGACCTGTACAAAAACTTTTTAGCAGGTTGTAAGTTGTTTCCTATTTTGCTCATTTGTTATCATTTTAAAATGCTTTGTATTTTGCAGTGGTCTTATTTCCACAATTATTTTTTTTAACAGGCTGTATCTCCAAAGGAAGAAGCAAAGGCATCAGGTAAATGTTAATATTATATTCATATTGCTTTCATTTTGCTGTTTTAACCAGAGTAAGTCATTCTGCTGAAGTGTACTTTGCTTACAGGGTTGGCAGTTCTAAAGTATTTTGATCCTAATGATCTGTCTTTAAATATATACTGTAACTATTTTTAAAGTGTTCCTAACTGCAAAACATGAAAAAATGGAGAATGACTGCCCAAGAATCCCTTAGTACAGTTTCTTCAGTAGAAGTCTTATTAAAAACTACCCAAGTCTCAATTTTTAACTCCATGCATCATTTAGTTCTTCATCAGCCTGTGGGACCTTGAAGTAACTGAAGATACCATTTCATTAAACAGCTGCACTAATAATATATTGTTAATCAGTGATATTTGTGTTCAGTTGCTGGTATGGCTGCCAGTAAAAGGCATTTTGTATCATTCTGTAGTCTAGCTTGAGAAATGCTTCACTTCAGTGATCAAATCTAGTTATTTTTGTTTGTCTGGGGGTTTTCCTTCATTTTGGTGGTTTGGAGCAATGTATTTCAGATAGCGAGGATGTGATTCTGTAGCCTTTCTCAAGGCTGGTACTGCTCAGCACAGCATAGTTCAACCTCTTCTGAGATTTGTTTTAACTATTTACAAGTTAGTTTTGTGCCAAAAATTGTGCATGTTCTCATCTTCACTTACTCTTAGTGTGACAATTTGTCTCTAGTTATGCCTACAAGTTCAAGCTATGTATTTTGTGTTCTTCTGGAAGACTTGTATGTGATACTTGATGCCATTTCTTTATACAAAGTTCTTGGCTTTAGTTTTCTTTATTAAACATACCTAGTATATAGGATCTCCACTGTGCTTTTGCAGTGTAATATGATAATCATTAGCATGAGCCTAGAGTTGGAATTTGGTAAATACTGCAGAGCACTAGCCAATTGTGAACTTCCAAATGTTTTTTTAGAACCACCGCCACCAACTAAAATTCCTAAAATTGAAACTTCACATCCACCAATACCTCCTGCACATCCACCTCCAGGTAAGCTTTTCTTTTCTTAAACGCATTTGCTTTTGCTGTCAATTGTCTTGCTTTTCATTCAGATGGTGGTAACGGTGTGGGGGCAAGGGTTATAAAAGCATTAGGTAGATAAGCTCTAGGGGGAATTTCATCTTAGTAGCACAAGATTTTTCAGACAAATGGAAAAAAAGTTATGATAGAAGCAAGACTATACTACATGGACAAAGGCAAAACAAAGCTGTGACTGTTAAAGGTGTAGAAGACTAAAACTAATAGTCACTAGCAGGCAAAATGGGACTTACGTTCTCAAAAGGACAGCAGATGCCATATTATGCTACTAGAGTAGCTTCCAACTGTCCTGTAGAAGTCCTCCATGTTTCTTCTTCAACACAGAAATTCTGGAAGTGTACTGTCTATAAGAAGAGTGGGATACTTTCTTTGCTGTGTCTCAGAATAGAACTTTCATCTGCCAGAGAACTCTTGACAGGGCACACATACCTTGTGTTTGCAAAATCAACTATACTGTTGCAAAAATGTGCTTCCAGCACATTGATGCATTAACTGTCCTTCCAGTGACCCTTAAATATGACTTAAATATTTTATAGGGCACGGTCCATAATGTAACTCATAAGATGGCAGCTTCTAGCAAGGAATTACAAGAGAGAAAAACAGTACTCAGATATATCTAGTAGGACCATTTTTTCCCTTTTGATAAAATCTAATTAATAATGAAGATGTTCTTTAAAATACCACAGTGGACATTCCTTCAGTTGTTAAATCTTGAATGTACATTTTGCATCCACAATGATTCTGAAAACGAGTAATGAGGAAATTGCCTGCTACAATTTAGGGACTAGAAATCATTGAAATCATAGATACCACAGCCAGCATATCCACCTTGCATAACCTAATCATGTACTGTCAAAGGGGACAGTTCTGTTGTTATAATAAAATTATGACTGCTTAGATAAGGCAAATCCTGTTTAGGCCAATAATGAATGTTTCCCTTGTTATCCAGAATTTTCTTCTTAATTTGTTTATATAAGCAAATCATATAAGCATTGAAAATTTTATTTTTAGAGGCCAAATCTTTTCCTTTTGGATTCTGAGGAAAAAATCAGTTGAAAATTAAGAATGTTTCTTGACCAAATAAGCAGAAGTACTAGAAGGCTGATTTATCTAAAATTCCACATAGCATTGTTAGTTTAGATATTGCATGTCACTGGAAATGATTGCCTTATATCTGCTCCTAAATAACTTCTCTTACAGAACAATGTTTTAGATATTGATCTATACAAGGAAAATGGGTGTCAACAGGGTCCAAACTATTTTTTTTTTTTTTAACTGGATGTTTTGGTATTGCCTGTATGGCCATACAGAGACATTGCCACTAGGTCAGTCATCTTGTTGCAGTATTCCTTACTTTGTAATATCTTTGTTAAGAGGAAAAAAATTAGGTGGTTATTTAAAGAGAAAACAGCTTAAAGCATGTTTTTCTCAGAAGTGGCCAAGTACATACTGTAAGATTTGTACCTTTTTATGAATTTCCCCAGACTGTCAGGTACTGAGTCTCCTGAAACTAATCAGTGGAACAAAGCTGATGAGTGTTCATGTCCCAAGCAATCTATTGCACTGTCTTACTTACCTTCCAATTTTGTTCTTGCTCTTGGTAAACAGGTTTAGAACTGAGTGTTAAGAGACTTTGAGACTTTGGCCTGTATTCTCAAGTAGTATTTCACAGCACAGGAGGCAAGTGAAGTACAGAGGGTAATGCCAGGCTACTTTCCTAGAGTATAAAAGAGGTAGAGGAGAGGCCCTGGTCTAAAGAACTGAAGATCTTAAGACCTTTGATATCTTGGGTCTAATGATTTTTAAAATCTGCTACTTGTGATCCTGTCTATACAGTCTGCTAATGTATGCTCGTTGTAGAACAATATTTAAAATATAAAAAAACTCAATAAGAATAGAAGATGTATTTAGATTTAGATTGGGAAAAGCTGAACTTGGATCTTAATAATTTTCTAGTGATACAAGGAGGTCTGACTGGATACTGGCATTCTGAGAATTGAGACCTCTCTTGATATGTTAATTTGAAGAAAAAGATAAAGTGTTCAGAAGCTGTTATTGCCATTGTCCTTCAAAAAAATAAATGAAATTTCTTTTCTAGAGCGCAAACCTCCTTTGACAACTGCAGTTTCAATGGGAGAAGCAGAGCAATCTACTACTGTGGACTCAGTAGATATGCCAAAGGTCCAGATTCCTCCCCCTGCTCATCCTGCTCCGGTACATCAACCTCCACCTCTGCCGCATCGTCCCCCACCCCCACCCCCCACCAGTTATATTACAGGGATGTCTACTACAAATTCTTACATGTCGGGGGAGGGTTATCAAAGTCTTCAGTCAATGATGAAAACAGAAGGACCAACTTATGGAGCTTTACCACCGGCCTATGGACCACCAACTCATCTACCATATCATCCTCATGTCTATCCTCCCAATCCTCCACCACCAGTTCCACCTCCACCCCCTACTTCATTTCCCCCGCCCACTATTCCACCTCCTACTCCTGGATATCCTCCTCCTCCTCCTACATACAACCCTAACTTCCCACCTCCAAGACTGCCTCCAACTCATGCAGTACCACCTCATCCACCTCCCGGGCTGGGAATGCCACCAGCTAGTTATCCCCCGCCTACTGTTCCCCCAGGTGGGCAGCCACCTGTGCCACCTCCAATTCCACCTCCTGGCATGCCACCTGTAGCAGGACTGGGACGTGCTACATGGATGAGATAGCATGAGATGATTTGCACAATATGCCTTTATGTTGACTAGGCAGGCATAGCTGGCCAAAATCTACTTTGTAAAGATGACAAGGAGGGTATTTTGTACAATTTAGATGGAAAGGAATAGAGATGTTGAATTAAAAAATTTAGCTGATCTGTTTGCGGTTATTGTTTATGGTGAGTAATAGGCTTCTAGATTTTAATTCGCTTTGCAGTATCCTAACTTTATAGATTTGAATTAAGTTTAAATTGTCTTGAGTTATTCCAGCACTGGATTATTTTGTACTAGCAAAACCAGCCATATTGGCTCAATTATATCAGTAAGAAGAAAACCCTTCTAGAAATCAGTGCCTATTTTTGAGTATCAAAACAGCCAGGTACCACAGAATTTGATCTATAGAGAGAAAATTTTTAGTAATAATTAAAACCACACCATGTCAAGCATAAAAGCTACTTTATTTAAGAGAGATTCTAAATGCTGGCTGACTGGAATCATTTTGAGGTGTTTGCCTTGCTGATATTTTTGTTTTGGAATGTATTGGTATCTTAAAAGTATTGTATGTTTACACCTATTTACAAATTCCTGTATATAATATATATATTTTCTAAGTGTGAAAGTCTGAATGTAACAACCTACTGTGATGTACATCCTGGTTATAAGTGGGACTACTTTGTTCAAATCTACCCGAATAAAATTGGTTCTGGATTTAGTGGGGTTCCAGGTTTTTCATCTTAGTTCAGAATCCACAGCTATGGTACTTACTGTCAGATATTTCAGCAGTGGTCTCCCAAATCTTATTCATCAGTTTATTTAAAAAGAATTTATTTTATTCAACTAGAAGTATACACTGTCACAATCAATCTCTTACTTCATTTTTACTAAAATATTTCAAATTAATGTTTTACACACATTATCAAAAAAATCTGTACTATTACTTTCCTCCCAAAAAAAGCCAGAGTGGTTCAATAATAGGTAAAAACGCGTGCTAAGTTCTAAAGAGTTTTGCTATATACACAACAGCAGGTGCTAACTTTTCCAGTTCTTTGTAAATCCTATACAGAAAATACAGCAGGGCTGTAAGATCACAGGTTTAACAGAAATCAAACTTTAAACTGATTTCTAAAGCAGCACAAATAGACTTTCCCCACATTATGAAAAATATACAATTTTATCACTTTACAGACATGCACTTTGAAAAAGATCAGTAGTACTCTTCCCCCACAGTTACTAAAAAGATAAAAGGTCACTTCAACACTGATTTCTTATCTAATATTTGGATAAAAATGTGCCATTCTCAAACAAGGTTGTGCTCAGCAGTCTTAACAAGGTGCAAAGAGCAAGCTGAAGCTGGTTATGCCACAGCATTTCGGGGACTTTTGTGGAAATGCCATTTGCTTCAGTCACTCTGACAGAAGTCAAGGATGTGATTTTATTTCCCTTGAGCAAGCAAAGTCCATTTGTAAACAGGGGCTGCTTACTTTGCCAGAGGATTGCAGAACCCAGGGCTTCAATCTTGAAGAAATTAACTTGAGCTATTGCCCCAAGTACATCAATTTAATGGCTGCTATTTCAGGGGATCCTCCCCTCCAAGTCAATGTACAAAACTCCTCAGGTGATTTTCACTGAAGACTTAGCGCATAGGTAAATTAATTTAAATATGCATATAAACCATCTTTTTAGACAACAGAAAATTCAGCACCCAAGTCATCCCATAAAGTCATTGAGTGTCATTTTATCCCAGGAAGACATTTTATAGCTCAAATGGAGCTAAGTATGAAGAGTAGCAAGCCTAAAACCCCCCAATATAACACCCTAATGTACAGCGCTGTCGTGTTCTTCTGCAAGAATGATGATGCACATCTTGCATTTTAGATTTATGCTGACAAACAGAATCTTAAAGTAACAGGATATACTTGTTAAGATTATCAAGGCTCTTCAGCTGAACTCCTGGCTACCCTGTAAACTGGCTCTTCAGGATTTGCAGCACTAATGGATGCCAATTCTAGTACTCTTTCCCTCGTAGGTGAGATCTACAGGTGGAACAAAACAAGCTTTGTTTGAAGTCATTGAACAGATTTTGAGAGAGATTTGATAGCAGGGAATATTTGAAGGAGAATTATATAGCTGGTGAGACTAGTAATCTGATTAGCATAGCTCTTGGCTTGTTGAGAGGACCTGCTAGTCTAATGTACTCCTAAAATAGCAAGTGTGTCATCAACACAATTAACTCTTTACAAGTGCTGGCAATATTTGCATTGCTTTAGTTAAAATTCACTGACATAAATTGACCTTGTTCCCAATATGCTTGATTCTCTGCTTAATCCAGCAATTAGATGCCACCAAAATTAAAATGGGCAGATAGATTAAAGTAACCCTCTGTTCGACATTAGATGTTAAAGGAAGAATGATGTCTCTGATTTACATGACCTTTTCTGGTGCAAAAAAAAATCTCAAGGTATAAATTGTGCAGGAGGAAGACAGGTAATCAATGGTGAATAGAAACGAGGTGATAAGAAAAAGCAAAGAGGACACAATCCAGGTGCCTCTAAACACACTGTGTTTTGAGAGAGACAATCAGACTCCAGAATGGATTTTTTTTTCAGGTTCCACAGGATGTAAATATTAGACTTAGGCAAACGAGTTCACCATTTGCTGACTGAGCAGTAGTAAGAAATAAAACTACTAATGTGAGTGAGTATGCATATATGTTTTGAGGGTGGTTCTTGTTCTTTTTTTTTTTAAATAACCACTCGACTGTTCCATTTTTATTTTGTCAATGAATAATGAAGTAGTGCTTCCTGTTAGTGGTTATTATGTATTTTGGTTGTATTGCTTCTCTGTATTTTAGGGGTTACAGAGCTCAGCTCTTTACCCAGGCAGCTATGTTATCGTATGCCATGAGCCCAATTGTCTTTCATAACTTACAGCATGAGCTCCTTGGTATTGTAAGGATGCTCCATGTTCACACAATACCACAAGTCAAGAAGTCAACTGGTAGAACAAATTCATTTAAGAGGCAAAACATATCCACCTAACTCAGCTGTCCACAGCTGTGACTGACTCTTACAGAGAATAAAACAAAAGCGATGGTGTTTTAAGGTCATTAAATCTTTGAAATAATCACTAAAATTGACGCTACTTTTGAAGAGGAGGTTGTGATCTTTTCACATGCCTGTTATTTTACACCAATACATTTAGTAACCAAGCCCTGCTTCCTTGGACTATTGGGAAAGAACATCTAATGAAACATGGGGACAGCTGCTGTGACAACTTGGAAAAGAAGGGGGTCAAATTCTTACAACTATACAAGCAGCTACTCCACAATAGCAAAGTATAAGTCCCATTGTTTTATATACAACCATTAGAAGAAGGAAAAACCCACTTGATTTGGTTCATTAACAAAAGTAAAGCTTGAATGGCAGGAAGTAGTCTCACCTGACAAGCCCGTGTTTATGGAGTTTTTATTCAGGTCTGCAAGGTTGTTGGTTACCTTACACAAGAACCAGTATAGGTGAGGGATCCAGCAAGGACATTAAAAAAAATACCCAAATCTTCTTTATGTGAAAGATGAGCTGCTCGTGAACATCCTGTGAAAGCCATGAACACTGTTAGGACGGCAGTTTCTGCTGGATTATTTTGTAGTACAGGCTTTACAGGACAAGTGTTACCATGTTGCTAGGGAATACTGGTGTGTGGCTAAGTGACTTCAGTTCATTCACGTTACAACTGCAGAAATCTTACATCATTTGTTCATGAAAAAAAAAAAGGTTCATTAACAGCTGATACAGAGGCTTTAGCCTTTCTGTCACTCATGTGATGAGTACAACATACAGCACAGTACCAGCGTTTTCAGTTCGCCACTCAATATTGTACTCAGAGCCTCATGAAGACAGGTGCGTGTCATTCTTCAAAATAAGGACCTCCGAGGAAGCGTTAGCAGCTCAGGAGCCCAGTGGGAATTAAGCCAATGAATTCAGATTGTTCTTTGGAAGGTGCTGCTAGGAGCCACTAACCCAGCTATGAATCATTGTCAAGTGGGTGGACAGGAGTGATACAAACTGTGACTTCTCTGCAGGTTCTTCTTGTTCCTCTTAGAAATTCTCTTGCATTAGTTAAAATTCTACAAACAGACCATTACAACAAAGCAGGTTTGAACTACAATACAAATGATGCAAGTCTGGCATTATTGGATGGTTACCCATTGAACAGTAGTTCCAGAGCACCACAGCCTGGAAATCAGGCCTTTAGCTGCCATATTTACACTATTGTTACAAAAAAAGCAAAGAAAAAAAGGAAACCCTGAAAAAATCCTCAACTCCAACTCTTGAACAGGCAGCCAGAAACACTGAGCTCTGCCTCTTAAGTCTTCACAGAATCAATCACTTCCAGCCTCTGGGACAATATGCCTATAAGGGACCCTTGAACTGGTTTCCTGAAAGATGTTGCCGGATGGAGGGTTTGGAGCTTGCAGCATCACCCAGTTTTCGCCAGACAACCTGTGAGAAAAAACAATAGGGTGGGGGAAAGACAGGATTTTTTTTAAAAAAACAAGCCTCTGAGGAGTTGCAGTATTTTCATAATTAAGAGTTTTAAAGTCAAAAAAAGCCACTTCTTAAAGTTGGGCTACAATTCTCAGCAGAGCCACTGGGTGGCATCTGTGCACCAGTTTCCAAGCGAAAACAACTGATGGATTTTTCTAATTAGTCTCTTGAAATTAGAACCATTTTTGCCTGGGGTAATAGTATAAAGCAAATACACTAGGTTCAGAATTTAAGTTCAATGGTAGGTCAACCCTGCCATGCTTACAGAAATGAAGTTACCATGAACAGAAAAGATAATGATTAAAATTTTAAATATATATATGACTTACTTAAAACATACATTTTACCACTGTAGGGCTACAGAGGTAAGCAAGAAGCAAGGCTTTTTTTTTTAAATAAGAAACTTGAAAGAAAATCATAAGTGCCTTGACTCTACATAAAATTAATTTTTAAAGAAAAAACAGCTGAAGATACACAAACAGAAATGAGTCCACTTGGGAGGATAAAGTTACAGCTTTTACCTTTCCCCCTGCATGGCTACAAGGGAATGTGGCATTAAGCAGACAAAATATCCTAAAAAAGCAGGCCCTCATTTACTTTGCTCTTGGCTTTGCTTATAGGGATCCAGCAACCAAAGTGGAGTGCATCATGACTTGCCAAGGATGCTTGCAGTAATTTCATTCTGCAAGACGCTCTTGTGTTCTTCACAGCCTCTTTTGAGGGCTGAAGTGCTTTTTTGACTTTAAATGGAGGGCTAGGCTCCTCTTTGCTGCTGTGAGACCCTAAGGGGTACCACTTGGGCTGGCCTCCAACATGGACTTCTGAAAGAGTAGGCTCCACAAGCACCCTCCTACCTGCTATGGGTACTGCCGGCACTGTCAAACAAAATATCCTTGACTCCAGGTGACATGCAGCTTGAGCCACATTCTAACATAAATTCCAAATTCTTTGTCCAAAGCCAAAGTGTGGCCAAGCTGCTTTGAAGCTGGAGGCAGAGCCACAATGGCAGACATCACAGAACAGAGGTTTGGTACAAACTTTCATTGTACAGGACGTAGCAAGCTCAATTAATAAGTGTGGTTGTCCAACCTGTTAGCAGTGCTAAAAGGACCCTGTACACCATACTGTTGTTCAGTGGGTTCAGTTATAAGTATTCTCCTTCTGAATGGCTCAATCCCATCCAAGCTGTACAGCCTTAAAGACAGTAACCAGTTGCTGTTCAGCCCAAACCAAGTCTCTCAGTACATACTGGAGTCAACCGTTAACAGGATTCTCCAAGCCAGGGAGAGCCCTTTGCATAGCTCTCAGTGGCTACTCTGCACCTCTGCAGGCAGCACTGAGAACTATCTGCTGAGCAAAGGCTGCTCTGTGCAGTGAACAAGGCGCTCAGGTTACTGATACCCAAAGCAGTGATCAGCAGAGCCTCTGTTCTTCCCTTGTGCCTGTGGATCTTGCACCAAACAGGCCTTGTATGCAGCAGACCCCTGCTTCTCCAAACTTCTAACAAAAGACCAAGAAAGAAACCCCTGGAGCTGCTGAGAGAAGTTATTACATTGCACATTTCACGAACAATCGCCTTCTCCTTTTCACTCAGGTCTTCTTCATAGTTGTCTTGCATTTGCCTGTCCAAATTTTCATGGACCTCAAGGACCTACAAAAAACAACATTTGAAAAAGCATTAAGCTCCTCAAATAATTGTGCCCCTAACAAAGTCATTAAGCTGGATCTAAAGTGGCAAAGTTCACAAAGCCCTGAGAGTCAGAGCAAAGACAAGTATGACACCAAGTTTGGCACCTCCATCCTCTCCCTTCCCTGGTGATGACATACCTGTCCCAACACCTGCACGCCATGGCTGCCACCACAGTCCCAGGGAACCATGTGATAATTGGTAGTGAGTTGCCTTGCCCACAAACACATCCCTCCTGGGAAGGCTGCTGGTTGTTGCATCTTCCAGGCAGCTTCCCCAAAGCCAATACCCCAGCAACCCACACTCCCTGCATTCTTCTCTTTCACAGCAGCAGAGCTTCTCCATTCCCTCCTACTAAGCCAAGTCATGGACAACTGTGGTCAACCCAGGACAACAGCTTTTAGTTGTAACAGGGTTTTAGCCATCAGAGACAGAGGCAAACAGGGGCTGTATCACTGAAAAGCAAAGCATTACCCACTGTGCAGCTTTAAGTATGTGGTCTCCAAACAGCCATGAACTTCCAGATCTTAAACAAACACGGCCAATCTCACTCCACTTTTGGTTGAAAATTGGCTTTAACCCATTTGGTTTCTCAGGGGAACCCCTCAGGCCCATGCTGACAGTGAGCAAGAGTTGGGCTGTTAGCTCAGAGCCGTGGGACTCAAGAGATCCTGATTTGATTCCTGGCTCTTACCCTCTCCATCTTCGCGCTGGATGAAACCAGGTTGTGAAATGGATGGGAATGGGTCATGGAAAAAAACGGTATTGCCTCCCAGAAGCCTGCATGCTGACTGCAGTCTTCTGAAGGCACCATAACACCGAGAGCTGAGTGCTGTGGCAAATCTAGGTCACCCTCTCCTTGTGCCACAGATGCCCTCAGAAGATGAAGACAATCACCTCAACTCCCAAAGCTTTACTTTAATCTCCCTTAGCACTGTTTCCACTCACAGGGCATGCCCTTTAAAGGACTGGGAATAGGTGGCCCTTGGCTGGGGCTGGCACACACACTGGCGCCACCTACACAACCACCCACACCCAGGGCTGCAGCCGTGGCCCCAGGGTAACACTGAATTCAGCTGGTACAAACACTGATGAATACAGGCCATATCCACAAAGTGCCGGTGTCAAGCCTGTCTGGTCCTTCACAAGCAGCTCCATCACAAGGCCCACGTACGTGCCTGCAGCACACTACCCACAGGAGCTCCTAGAGTGCAGAATCATCTTTCGTTCCCTCCTACTCAGACTATCAGGCTTTTCCATTATATTAATGAAAGGAAAACACTGCAAAAAAAAAAAAAAGGGAGATGTGGCTGTAAAAGCATAGGAATAGCCTGAAAGAGAGGGGAATGATTTGAGACTCTCCAAACAAGCTCCACTTTGCAGCTAGGAGGGCATCTCCGGTTGGCACTCCCACCTCTGGAAAGAACCAGATTTCCTTGCAGAGGCAGAGACCTTACAGCTCCAGCACTGCCCTCCAGACCTGCCACATCCACTGCTCCTGTTCGTGGGTCCTCCAGACACCACTCAGCCTGGTGGCTGGGCCACACTTGCGGACTTGCCTTGGGAGGACAAGTAAATGTGCTGTGAAAGCAGTGTGGGACACTGCAAAAAATAGTGGAAACATCCTGCTTGTGACTTATTTTCTTAGATTTCAGATTGATAACATTTGAAAATGGAACAAGTCTGATTTTAAATCTCTTTATTTTAAATAGCATTTGGAGACGTTCCCCTAGCACTGCTCCCCAGGTTACACATGGTTGGTAAGACACAGCATGTCTATGCAGCTGTTGTGTCCCACCACATGCTGCCCACACTCTGAACCTCAGCAGCAGCTAGGAGCAAGTCCCAGTTCCCTTGTCCCACCTGGGGCACATATCATCTCAGCCACCCCTACAGAGCACCTCCAGAGAGGCAGTGCTGGCTGTGACCAGGTGGTCACAGAGAAGAAGCTGCCTTTCCTTCCCAGTGGAAATACTGAGCCACAGAAAATGCTTCTGCATATGTTCAGATAGCTCTTCTGGACAGGCCTGTTGCACAGGCTGGGCATATCAAAGGACAGGATTGCCTCAAGATTTTACCGCTGCATTTGTGTTGACCTACATACATCACCCAGGGCTTTCCCCCTGATATGCAAAGCAGTCAGCTCAGCGTGCAGGGTCAAAGCTCCTGGAATCACCCAACACCAACAAAGAGCACGTGGTCTTATTCACCACGATCCACAAGTGTATAATGCTGTACAGCAGGTGTATTTTCCTGCACCTCCTAGGGAAGTACAGAGCTTGATGCAGCGCAAGGAAGGATTTACTCCTTTGCTGAAGTCAACAGCATCAGCTGCTCCACGAAACGGGATACCAGGGTAGACTATCCCCCAGTCCCCCTCGGCACAGCAATCCTGTTTTACTTGAACTGTGTTACAAACAAAAATAGGTCATTCTCCTAGGGCCTTTAACCTACTTCTAAAACACATCAGCTTGTTTAACCAACATAGCTGGGACCAATCTTTGCACAAATAAGAATTATCCACATCCTTTCTAAGAGAATAGGATGGGCAAGAGGGATGCAAAAATTATGTATGTGCTGACAAAGACAACATCTATTTTTTGCTAAAGAGGAGGGAATTAATTATTGATCCAGCTGGACTCGCACATCCAACTTGCTTGTCTGGAGTCAGTGTGCCTCTGACAGTTGGCTGCAAAGGCAGCAGCCTGCAGGATCACATCCCCACGCAGAGCACCAGGGCTCCCTGGCTGAGAGCTGAGCACTGGTTGTGTCCACAGGGCAAGTGACAAGGACTGTGGCTTATATTAGTTAAAGATCACATCAGCTCCAGTTTCTGCTTCCACCAGTCATCAATCTTGTAGGCACAAGAGTCTCAGCATAGAAAAATAAACTGTTTTTCTATGCCTTGCACTTAAAACTAAAACTGCATTACCTAGTCCAGGAGGTGTGGAAGGGTGGTGCAGCCCTTTTCTTTCAGTGGAAATGTCTTTTAACGGTGTAAACAAGGCAGAGCTGGAACGGAAAGCTGATCAGACGGAAGTTATAGACGTACTTAATTTCTGAATGACGTGGGATTTGTTCACCCTGGAAATCATCCAGTTCCCCAGGCCCACCCCACAACTGGTAGGCACTTGTAAAGATATATTAACATTTTGAATATGGAAAACAGGGATTGGGGAGGGATAAAACTCAACAGCTTATCCTGGAAAAGCATGCTGGAAAAAACTACAATCTGAAGAGCGAAATCACCTCCTGAAGAAAGACAGGAAGGCCTCTTAGTGCTGACCCAGCTCCAGTCATTCTTGGATCCTGCCAGGCGCCACCCTAGGCGCCTGTTCAGAAGGACTAGGTTAACATTCCTCCAATTACACCACTGGGGATTATGGACGTGCTTCTACATAAATTGTCTATGGCTCAGCTGAAGTTCAAGGACCATGGATTCAGTGTGGATCTAAGCAACTCAGGTATACTTCGCATGTTTTCTGCCATATCTCAACCCAACAGCCTACAGAAAACAGACAAGTGTACCCCGGGAACTCCTGGGGTCACCTTGTCCCCTCCTTTTCACTCCTCATCAAGCTATGCTGACAGCACTTGGCCTTTGCAGACACACTGGCACTATGTGATCTCTCTGGGTAAAACGCCAGCTGGTGAGCATACTCTGTTTGGGCACAGGGCAATTCCCCATGCAGGGGAATAGGTCTGGACCAGGTTGTGCTGCAATTCTGCCTGGGGATTCCACCTCCTGGAGACAACTTGCACCCCGCTTTCAAAGAGCACACTGGCTCATCTGGCTTTCTCCCTGCCACTCCATAAACCTTGAGGAACATCTTGGGTATCTTTAGCTCTACTTCGTGACCGCACTGATGTCTGTGACCAAGGCAGTGCCACCTGAAAATCCCTCAGTTCATCATATGCACCTCCCTGCTGACTTGCTGTACTGGCCCTGCATGACCACGCACTGCATATTTAAAAAAAACCCAAGCCACCAAGGAGTCACAGAATCACCAGGTTGGAAGACACCCACCGGATCATCAAGTCCAACCATTCCCACTAATCTCTAAACCATGTCCCTCAGCACCTCATCCACCCGCACCTTGAACACCTCCAGGGAAGGCGAGTCAACCATGTCCCTGGGCAGACCCTTCCATTGCCCAGTGACCCTTTCCGTGAAGAATTTTTTCCTTATGTTGAGCCTGAAGCTCCCCTAGCAGAGCTTGAGGCCATTCCCTCTTGTCCTGTCCCCAGTCACATGGAAGAAGAAGACAGCTCCCTCCTCTCCACAACCTCCTTTCAGGTAGTTGTAGAGAGCAATGAGGTTTCCCCTCAGCCTCCTCTTCTCCAGGCTAAACAACCCCAGCTCTCTCAGCCTTTCCTCATAAGGCCTGTTCTCCAGCCCCTTCACCAGCTTTGTCACTCTTCTCTGGACTCGCTCCAGAGCCTCAACATCCTTCTTGTGGTGAAGGTTCCAGAACTGAACACAGGATTCAAGGTGTGGTCTCATCAGTGCTGAGTACAGATAGGGAATCACCTCCCTGGTCCTGCTGGTCACGCCATTTCTGATACAAGCCAGGATGCCATTGGCCTTTTTGGCCACCTGGACACACTACTGGCTCATGTTCAGTCAGCTGTCAGCCAACATCTCCAGGTCCTTCTCCTCCTGGCAGCTTTCCAGCCAGTCTTCTCCCAGTCTGTAGCACTGCTTAGGTTAGTTGTGCCCCAAGTGCAGGACCCGGCATTTGGCTGTGTTAAACCTCATCCCATTGGTCTCTGCCCAGCAGTCCAGCCTGTTTAGATCCTTTTATAGAGCCTCCCTATTCTCCAGCAGATTGATACTTCCACCCAGCTTATTGTCGTCTGCAAACTTGCTAAGTGTGTCCTCGATGCCTTCATACAGGTCATTGATAAAGACATTGAACAGGGTTGGACCCAGCACTGAGCCCTGGGGAACACCACTTGTCACTGGCCTCCAGCAAGACTAAACTCCATTTACCACCACTCTCTGGGCCCGGTCAGGAAGACTGCTGTAAGTCTTTAGAAGGAAAGTTGAAAGTTAAGGTGTTTCCAAGTGTTTCCATACCAGGAAGCAGTCTGAGACTAAGGGATGCCTTCTGAAGGGTGCAAGCCTCACTGATTTTACTGATTTATAGTTCAACTGATCAAAGCATTGGGTAACACAGCATCCTGATTCAGCAAGGGGACAGTCTACGTGCCCTGCTAGGACTTTTCCTTATCTTTGCCAAGGCCAAATCCTGTTTTACCCAACATCAGTAGGTGTGATTGATCACCTGCTTGAAGGCTCTGCGCACACAGGAGAGGTCCAGGCTGCTGCTGCAGGGCGAGTTGGGTTACAGGCTAAACATTGGTCTCGTCTCTTCCTCACCTGCCCACGTATATAGCAGGTTTGCTCAATTCCTAAGAAAAGTACTTTGATGTTCAGTGAGATACTGAGCTGTAGCATATGTACCTTCTATTCTCATTAGTAAAAACAGCTGTTAGGAGTGCCAACCTGTCATCTTGCTCCTTATTTAGCAGGCACAAATAAATAAAAACTATTTCAGAAGTAAAATCAAAGAAAATCCCAAAACATGCTCAAGGAAGAATTAACTTACTCTAAATGTCAGGCAACACTAGCCACATAGCTAGCATTCAGTTGCCAGAAAAAGACAAGAAGAAAGCCTCGGTAATGTGACACAGGTGGGTGTACCCAGAAGCCCTGCAGATCTGTGTGGAATACACCTTTGTTTGGGCACAGAACCACGTTCTTAAGAGTCACATCATTTCTGGACAGACTTGCATTCAAACAGCCTGTGAGACAAGCAAAACCAACTTCCAACTGTCCTTGCCCTTCCTAATGGTAAGGGGTTAACCTGCTACAGCCCTAAGGACTTTACACGACCAAAAAGGGCTTTTTTTCTAATATCTGCTGTGGTATAGTCAAAGCACAAAGTCTTGTTTGTAAGTTCACTCTCCTCTCCTCCTTGCGTGAAGGTCATGAGCTGTACCACCAGCAGTGAGAGACTAACCTGGTAGCTGCATCCCTTTTCCCACATGAAGGGGCTGGCACTGGAAAAGCTTCCCAGCACTGCAGAGTGTAAACAAGATCTACTCCATATACTACAGCCTGCCATGGCCAAAACCAAATTATCTTCTACCCAGTCTAAGATCCATGGCTGGAGACCAACAGTCACAATTTCACTGTGACACAAGAGGGAAGGAGGAAAGACTGAGATCACGATCAGTTTCCTCGGTCTGTTCAGTTTCCAGCTGATACTTGGAAATAGGCCACATTCTCATCTCTTCCTGCCACACTGACCTACAGGAGAATTTCCTCCTCACTTTAAACGTGAGAATATATTTAACCCTAAGTGTGTGAGCAGGACACAACACATGAGATCATTTATGCCCCATGATGAGATGTGTCTGCTATGCCACTTGCTTTCCTTGACCCCAGCTGTGTCACTTTCCAGGATTTTGATGACAGATAAGCATATCCCACTGGCCAAATTATGAAATTGCAGAGAAGAATTTCTTCCAGTCCTTTCTAGCGATCACCAAAACTCGGAAGTCGAAGATTATTAATAATACTAATAATATTAATATGCTTCAACTTCCTCTCCATTCCTTTATATGCATCATTGCTCCAGACATCCTAAATCTTATTTCCAGTTTCCAAGAATCTTCCTCATTAATTTTCCAATTGTTTCCATGAGCTTATCAAACCACATCTTAAAACCATTTATGTTTCTTGCCCTTACTAAGAAATCCAGTCCCATAATCCCTAAAGCAACCTAATAATAGTAACCTAATTTTCCCTCCGAATGTGTTCATAATCAATTTACACGTATTTGATCTTTTAAAACAAATTATCAATTCTGCTTGATATCACCTCCTCACCACCACCTCACCAAATGCAACAAAGAGCAGGAGCAGAAAGGCACAAATGCCACAGTTTGGGAAGAAAAAGGCAACAGCAGTAGCCTGGGCTATATGAGAGCTTAGATGATTAAATGCAAGTGAAACTGGATTAGTATAAAGTGTCAGAAAAAACAAAGGTATCTCATGAGTCTGCAATGTTCTGCGAGGCATCCATATGCATATCCATATGCACATACATATAGACAGGAGAAACGTCACCCACAAGTGTAACGCAGCACGGTGCGGAACACATCTTCCTGATAGCACAGAACCATTCATAACAAGTGAAGAAGTAACTCATCAGGAAAACTCAGGACATTTGTGTGATCAAGGTTCTTTGGAAACTAGTAAAAACTGTACTAAAGGTATTTTTTTAACCCCTGATGGTGCCAGACACCCTTCTCTTAAGATCTAATAAGAGTTATACAGTCTGAGTGTATAAAACCTCAAGTAAGCTTAAAAAATCAAGATTTTCATCTTGAAGGATCTTTTATAATTTAAATTCAAATTTGATCCAAATCAAACCAAACTTGTCTTTCCTTTCATAATTCCTCACACACCATAAATACATAGGAGATTAACTACGTGAAAAATAGTGACACTAAACATCCTCCCAGGATCTACATATGTAGGAACTGTAGGTCTTGGAACCCTTTTAAAGATAGCAGCACCGCTGTCATCCAAGAGACCCAGTTTACGCAGGACTGATGAACAGAAAAGGTAACATTAGACACCTACAGTATTAGCAGGGTTTTTTTGGAGGTTTCTCACCCAAAAAAACAGTCATGTATAACCTTGTTTAGCTCCACAACTATTTGAAGCAATGATTATTTATCATGATGCAGGTGTTAGTTACTGATAATCTGCCTGAGCACTAACTTTCTATTTCTAGTTGCTCTTTCCCCACAAGAAGAGCAAATGTCCAGTCCTGCCTCTTTGGTGTTCGTTGTACCACACTGCACTGTACACACCACACGGCACGGCTGTGTGGGGATCTGCAGCACCCTTACCTTCATGGCATGCACAACAGCCTCTGGTTTCTGACCAACAGGGACATACCCTGCTGCAGGAGAAGACGCAAGATCAGATGTCATTCGAGTTGGTCCCTGTTGAAGCAAGAGAAGATACGCTTTAATACCCTTTGGGTGATTTATGTAAGGAAGAAGAAAATAACCCCAAAATTCATGCACTCAAATTCGATCCACTGCAGCCACCTGCAAAGACAGAAGACACCACTACCCCTTCCTTACAGGTCACTTCATTTAATGCCATTTAAGCCTGCAATCAGTCAATCTAGATGTGTTCAGGCAGGAGACCACCCTGCTTTAAAGCTAAATTGAATCAAGAAACATTTTTTGCTCACTTAGGGTACCTTTGTAGAAGGACAAGATCAAACAGTTCTCATCCTTCAAGCAAAGGGAGCAATGCAAACAAGACGATTTTCCAGCAAAAAGCAGTCATTTCTAAGAAGCTGCATTCATAAAATAAACAGTTGGCATAACTTCATTGCTTTTCTGGCAACGTTTTCACATAGACATCAAGTACCGATCTTCAGCTACAAAGAAAATTGTGAAGGCAACCTTAAAACAAGCAGATGTCCAAACCTCATGTTGGCTGGGTTTGTTTCCAAAATGCTGTCCGCCCCTCTTGCATGAAGGATCTCATTGGGAAAGATGCTGAAACTACATTTTACAAAAGATTTCTACTGTCCAAACAGATTTGTAAGCACTCTTCATAGGGCTCTTCTTTTTTTAAAGGCATTTGGCTTGGATTATGAAAGACACAACATCCTTATTCAGTGAGATGCACCCTGCCTGTCCCTAATATTTTTGCATTGCTTTGTAGCAGCGGGAGAAATCAACAATGAAGCCATTGACCAAACTTGTATTTAGTCTTTGCATCCTTTAGGAAACACAAAGAATGATTATACTGGAAGCCTCTGAAAGCAAATTAGGATGGCAGAGCGGCATGTAGCACCATCACAGGAATGCTTTCACATACAACACACGAGGCGCTTCATTCTCATCTTTTCCACATTTAAAAACACAGTACGTTTTACGCTTCATCTCATCACTTTGACTTCTAAGCCAAGGCCAGCAAGCTAGTCATGCCAGAAAGGAGGACAGACAGAGGAGCTCTTCACCACCTCTCGTTCTTCCAAATGTTTTAAGTTGCAGGGGCCTTTTTACTACTAGAAGTGTCCGTGTGCATATATTAAAGAAAAAAGATGGGCCAATACATTAGGCTACAGACAAAAATAGCATGAAAGGCATGGAGCCTTTCACGCCTAGGCAGGGATCTCAGAAAAGGGAAAATTAGACTTTAATAACGCCACAAAAATTCTCAAAGAAAATTTAACAGACTGCCACAGCACAGAGACCAAGAGACACTCACAGGCTGGGCATGGTTCTGGACCTGCTGGCAGAGGGTCACAGCTCGCTGGAGCTATGGCCATGTGGGGACATGTCCTCAGCTACCTTGTCCATAACCTCACACAGAAAAGACAGAGGGAATTGGGTCTAGCCAGTCTACAGCTGTGACTTAAGACTGCAAAATGGGTTACAAATTTCTCACAGGGCTGGTATATGCAACAGAATCCTTCCAGAATCAGCCTCCCACAGAGGTCAAAGACACCAATACATGCATAGTTCCTCTGTCTTCATCATGTAAACTGCCTTCTTTCCATAAATGACCAAGATCATGACAACTAAAAGCATTCAGGAGTTTGTAGCCATGAACCACATTTGATATGGATCTTCCCCCATAGCCCTCCTTAGAAGTAACACAAGAAATATCAAGCAAAAGTCTAATATTCAATATTTACTCTGAGTTGAGAGTAATCTGCTAAAGTAAAAGGAATTCGGTTGAATCCTGCTGCTAACAACATTTAAATGTAGTTTTCTGACCAAACTAGAGTAGATCATGAGGTCTCCTGTATGACAGGCAGCAGCAGTTTCTCCTCACAAATCTGAAGTCACTAATGAGCTATAAAGCATTTCCATGATCATAATTACTCTCAAAATTAGTACAGAATACAAATGAAACCAGAATGATTAGAGAGAAATGTTTTCTAAAGAGTTTGATCATATTTAACTGATCACCATACTGACAAGATAAAAGTCATCCTGCAAGCACAGTGATGCACTGGATATATCATATCACACAAAAAAACATATGAAGGGTCACCTTCCTACTCATATGAGTGGCTGAAATTCGGCAAGTGCAATCAACTGAGCTCCACCTGGACACAGGTACAGAATTTGACTGAAGAAGAGCAAAATAATGGTAAAGAATGCAGCAAAGGAAGTTGATCCAAAACTTGCTATCAGGATCGCAGTAACAGATGACTTCATTTCTAAAACAGGCATGATCCTTGATCCTTGGCTTGGAAGCCAAAACCCTCAGCCAACTGAAACAGATGTCCAAATTGCTGAGTGCAATCATGAGCAATGGTGAGCACACCAAACAACCACGCCACTCGCCCACTATGCTCAAGCCAGAGACCTCCCCAGCAGGTGAAGTTGTTACTACAAAAGGCCAAATATGAAGAAAGTGGGGGAGGAAGTACGGATCTTGCCAATATCCCCACTCTTTGCAACTGTAGGATGCAACAAGTAAAAATAACTGCACTGCTAAGGGTGGCTAAATAAAATATTTAATATTAATGTTAAATAGTTAATATTACTATTATTAAATCATTTTTAAGGTCCCTTCCAACTCAAACTATTCTATAATATTTATCACTACACTTAGTGCTTTTTGTGCAGTTGCACCCTCAGAAAAGGTTTTTTCCAGATACACAGAGAGTCTGAGTTTTATAAAGGACGTAGGTGCTTCAGTCCCATTGATTTCAGTGTAGTCCATATTAAAAAAAAAAAAGTTTCAGCCAAACTCCTATCAACTTCCTGCCTGGAGGCATACATAAAGGAGGCCAGAAAAGGTGGGGGTTGTAGTCAGCAAGGAAAGAAATGACAACATATCCAACAGGATGCATGGCCAGCCTTTGGAGGATGGAGGAGAGGAAGATGGGCAGAGCTCACCGATAGCATTAGCTGAAGGGAAGGAAATGGAAGGAATTGGAGATAAGGTCAAGGTTGCTGGACTGGAAACATGCCAACTGTGGGAAAGAAGAGAGGGAATGGGAAGAAAGGGGAGGACGTGCATTTTACCCAGCAGGAAACCAGCTGAGATGAAATGCAGGGGAGGGGGAACCAAAGACAGAAGACTGGAAGAAGGGCAACAGGGCAGAAGGGAGGGGGAAATCTCAAGAAGTCAAGCCATAAGGTAAGGTAGTAGCTTAAATCACGCAGATGGAGGAGAATCCTCATGCCTGAAATAGACATATTTGGAAAACATGAGAGTAAGAATTACTATAGCTGCACATCCCAGCACTCTAATTCAGCAGCTCTGAGGGCCTCCATCACTGCAGAAACCCACGTCCTTCCCGTTCTCTACACCTGACATTTTCACTGTCATGGGAACATGACTGACTCAGCACCCTGACAGTCAATAATAGCAAGGGTAATCTGGTTACATACTAAGAAGCAGAAACTGTCCATATGGGTAAAAAGCAATGCAGTGTGTTCTGGGGCATGCATCGCTCTCAATTTCCTCACCTTGGTCTGGTTTTGTCAAACACACACTCTCTGGACACATGGCTTTTTCACTTGCTAAGTTTTCATATAATTTGGCAGCTCAGAGATGGTTCATTCTTTGTCCTCAGACATATGACTGACATGTCATATAACTTTATCAATGAATGGTACTAAAAGACTGCTCAGAAGTCATCAAAAAGGACATCATTATATTTACAGTAAAGATGTTGAGAAATATAATTTTGATCATTTTTCTAGTTTACTTCTGCTGAGGCTGATCTTCAGCAGAATGAGAAGCTGAGTTATTTCAAAATGCAAAGTTTCGTATTCTCTTTGGCCCCAACCAAACAACAGGGGCCAGACTGGAAGTTAGTTTGTTTAACTCATCACTTGTAATTCAAAAAGAAAACAACTGTACATTTATGTTGTGGCATCAAATAGTCACCTGGGTAGAATTACATCACACATTGCTTTGTGTTTCATCCATAGCCAGAGTTACACTGCCAAAAGAAAGATCTGCTCAGGAATGAGATTATCAGCCTAACTTGGGGGTGGGGGGAAGAGAGGGGACTTTAAATTACATATCTGATGTATTGGAGTTCCCAACTGGTTGGAGGAATCACTTTATCTTCCCTGTGCACAGGTTTTGTTGACCACTGCACCTCTGAGACCCAGAGACCCTTCTCCAAGATATCTTTAAGAAGCAAAAGCCCCAGGGAATCGAAAGCTATGGAGCTGTGTGTGATGCACCCAATGCTTCCTAGGTAAGGTGGTGCTTTCACTGCTCTGCAAACCACTTTCAGAGCATTCAGGACTGCTGTAATATGGCTCTCTGAAGAGTTCAGCCCTTAAAAGAACAACCCTGTTTGTGTTGCTGGGACAGCTCTGGGACTTCAGCATCCTGGCAGGTTCCTGGTGATGCTCGTCTGCATCCCTCATGGGAGGTAGGTACACACACACCCAGCCCTGCTTCCAGTGGGGAAAGCATGACAAGAACTATTCCTTCGTTGCCTATGTGCAGACAGCAGTACTGAATCACCGCTGAACACATTCCCCTTTCACCCCTCACCTACTCCTCCATTTCAAGCAGATAGACTAGATATTTGCAGGTGTGTGTGATGGGACCAATGTACTTCTCAGAGCTTACTGTCTCCACGTAACATAAGACCCTTCCTCATCCTACCAGCCTCAAATGTGTATGCTCAAACCATGAAGACACTAAAGAAGCCCTGTTCTGTTCAAGACCCTCCCAGTAACCTCTCACCAGAGCCTGCAGGGCTTGAGATTCAATCTCCAAATCTGTAAGGAGATTCACAGCCCAGTTTAATTAATAAACTAAGAAAAGAGGGAAGAACTCTGCAGTCTCCCATACCAGAGCACTCTTGAAGCAATATGCTACACACAAGGGATAAACCCCTCAGTTCTCCATCTGCTAACAATGAGCTTGACCTGGTGACAGTCTCAGGTCCAAAGCAGAAAACAAATCCCATCAAACTAGCCGCATGCACTGACCCAGCCCAGAAACCAAAGACCATTAGCAAAGCAACAGCACTTATGTGGGAAAGAAAACCCAAAGACCACAAATACTGCCAATATCCTTTTAAATCTGACACCAAAAAATGAAGAACAGACATCTCAGCCTGCAGCTGCTGGAGAACATCTGCTGCTGTGTACTGATCCATGGTGACAGTGCCAGTGACTAGGACCACATTGCCTGATAAGTCCTTGCTGGCTCTATCTGGTTGCAAGGGATGCAATCCAGCACAGATGCCGACAAGCACTGCCCTCAATATTCCATTCCTACATGTCTGGAGGAACAAAATTAATAGGACTCTCTGTAACAGGGCATGCTGGGAACTCTTGACAATGACACACCTCCACAGAGGCAAAATAAGGTTTAAAATTTGAACATTTCTTAGAACAGTGCGAATGCTTTGGAACCAAAGAAGAAAAGAGCCTAAACGCGGATGACAGGTGTCTGCTCTTTTAGAGGTTTTTAGGTTGGAAATCTCAAAAAGGAACAAAGAATTTGCAATAAACAATTTCTCCTTGATTCCTCCAGGGATCAGAAAAGACATGAGACCTTGGTCCTGCCATCAGTTTTCAATCTCTTTCTGCTCAATTATATTCTGTCTTTTAATGACATCCTCTCCTACCTCAGCTCTGAGAGAGCTATTCCTGATTTGCAGAAATACTGTAAAAGACTAAGTTTCAAAGCCCAGAGGAAAACATCACGCTGATTTTACTTCACCTAACAGTCACAGCCCAGGCACTGACAATGCTTCAGATCAACGTGGAATGTGCAAGCAAGCATTAACGCTTCTGAACCTCACATCTTCTTGTTTTCTATTTTTTTTTGTCTACAATTTCAAAAAACAAGAAGACATTTAGGATTCAAACCCAATTAAATAAACCACACTTTTCTAATGGCATACCTCAAACAACATTAAAGATAAATGGAGTCATATCCGACACTGAGAAGGTTTTATTGCCAAGACAGAACAAGGAAAATTACATTACAGGCAAGCGCTGCCAGACAACTCACAATAAAATTCCCAGGCACATCTATTTCTCTTGTGGTGGTTTGGTTTGCAGCCTGCTTATCCAGCTTTGAATTATACTTGGGCTCTTCCTTAGCACACATTGCCATCTATGTGTTTTACATAAATAAAGGTGCCTACACCACCGTGTAAATTAGGATCTGTGAAGTTATAAGCAGGAGGCAGTAACATGCCCACCATCACATGGAAAACGGGTGGCAGAGCTGGGCAGCAACATGGAAATGTGCTGCATCTGACTGCAAACCCCAGCCCCAGCCATGCTGTCAGAACAAGAGGTTCAACATATTTTGGTTTTGCAAATGTGTTTATGGCTAAGAAGTTTAAGAAAGTGCCTGAACAACCCCCCAGGGAGCACCTCCAATCAGAGACAGTGTTGGAGGCAAGCATGGAAAAACAGCCGCAAAACCCAGCACCAAGAGCACGGGGCTGCTCTGGCATGAGAGGAGCATCTTCAGATTCTCACGAGGAACAGGCTTAAGTCCCAAAGCACAGCAACCCCATCACAAGTGGCACACACACAAGGCAAGCACCACACTCACGCAGGCAGACAGTCCATTCACAAAGAGAAATCCCCCTTCATGCAGAGCTGAGCCGTACTCCTAGGAGATCACACACACAAAATAATCTCCCATTACTGCCAGCCTGAGAAATTAAATTCCCCGGATCCCACAAAGGCAGATCAGCCCTCTCATCGTTTTGCAGCCTGGGCTGTTTCCTGTGCTTTGCTGCCTTGCAGCTGCAGGGGGGTTAATGGCTGAAACAAAGCAACAGTGCCGCTTTACTGAAGCATGACATGGCTTGGGGCTGACACTTCTCCCTGCTTTCGGAGCTCCTTCCCTCCCTGCTGCATCTTCCCACGCCTGTGGCAGCTCTGCCGCTGCCACCATGCAGGGCACTCCCAAAGGAGTCTGGCTCCTCTCGTGGCTCCGCAGGGACAAGGCCACCTGAAGGCAGCCTGAGAGCAGCCCTAGGGCTCTTTGCTGGCTGCAAGGAGATTTCCCAGAGGCATGAAGAAGCCACCAGCTCAGCTCCTCTGCAAATCACACCATCCAAAGGGCAGCCTTTCTGAAACCCTGCTGCAGGTAATGCCAAACCTCTCATGCCAGAGGGTGGGACACCCAGAGTCATAGAGCACCCAAGCCCATTGTGTGCCCAGCCTGCCTGGCACATGATTCAAAGCTATGATGACACTTTGTTATTGTTATTCTATGCCTACTGTGCAGAAAGCCAGCCAACATCCAGCTCAAAGCATACCACACGCTCCCTCCGTGCACACGGATAGGGCTGCACAGCTCTACATTCCCAAAGTCACAGTGGGTTGCCTCACAGTTGTGAGCGCTTGTCACCCTGCCACAAGGCACAGGAGAAGGAACACGTGGGAGGCCCCACAGACAGACACTGGCTCCTAGCACAATGTGGGTCCCAGTCGCTGTCAAAGGGAGCCAGGAGCCATCAGTGCTTGGTATTAGCATCTTCCCTATCAAATCAAGGGACTTTATTGGAGATGCTAATCTCCTTTGGCATAACTTAATTTGCTGTCTTTAATCATAGAGAGCAGCTGGTCATGTAAACATTCAAATCCATGAATTAACTGCTGCGACAGCAGAGGAGCCAGGAAGAGCCGGTCTATACAGCTTAGTCTATATAGTTCAGTCTATACAGCTCAGCCACCACCTCTGCATCTTCAGATCCTCCAGCTATCTACTTGAGTAACAAAAAGGGCTCATGTGGTCCTTTTGCTTAACAAAAACCCAATTTAACTGTTTAGTTCCTTTCTGAACATAAACACCAAGGATACCCAACAAAAGAAAAGCCATTCTCCCACCACAGAGCACTGGCTATATGGGCTGTGTTGGAGCACCAAAGGAAAGATTTCAGGGACAGAAAAAACAAAGTCAGGACATTGTTTGCAACTATATCTCATTTGCAAACAGGAAGAGTGTCTTTTCTAAGTACGGAGCTAATGGTAGATCACAGCTCCAGCCCTGGGAAACTCCTCGATGCACGTTAATCCAGTGAGCCAGCTTCCTCCAGCACTGAGAGGGGAGATGAAAGCAAATGCTGCTCAGGTTGGTAACAGCGCTGTGGAGCTGGAACAGGTGAACCCTCTTAAAAAGCCCCACCGACAGCTTCAGCTGCGCCCTCAGACTGTGAAATTGTTACCAACATGTCATACTCAGAGCACTTTCAGCCTATAACTACCTGATAGAAGCAAACAAGAAGCGTGGCTTATGGGGACAGAGTGAGCCCATGCTGTACCCACCAACAAAGTGCACTAACTCCAACCGACTCACAGGGGCACTATCAGCATAAGTATTTTGAGATGTGCTAGGGTTTTTTTCATAAAGGAATGTTAAGCATATTTGATTTCAGAAAGAGACAGCAGGCACTTTTGAGACTTCCCTGATCTGGAAGTAAATCTGATGTGGAGATGTCCCAGGCAAAAGGCTTTGGGGGAGTGTGTGGAGGATGCATGCACATGCCAGAGGATACCTGTGCATGTCTGTATTTTTCCTCCAGGTCTATCTCCATTTAAGCCTGGTTGCCTTGGCTGTTGCTGGCGAAGCATCCGCCTGCCAGGTGTGGGGCAGAGCAAGGGTCTGCCATGCTCCTATCTCTCCGCTGACCACTGCCAGCCCCGCACAAACAGATGGGACAGGTGAGCCTGAACCTGAATGTACAGCAGATGCTCAAAACAGGTAGCTTCTTCTCACCTGTCAGTGCCTCTTCTGCTTAACAAATCCCCAAATTTTGTCATTGCAAAACTTTGTGCGAGTTGACTGCCATGGGGGGAAAAGGCCACCCACCACTCAGCACCACTGAAATAACTGCTGATGAAGGGCAGCTGCCTTCAGAAATGGATCAGGCTTGTACTCAGCTGCTAGTAATATACTCTGAAGCTTCACAATAGCACTCCCTGGGCTGAAAATTCCAACATAACTTTTGTTTTATTTTCCCTTCTACAGCCCCCCCCAACCCTGTTACCGCAGCAGAAAGAACGGTTGCCTTGAATTTCTCCCTTTGTCTGCTCAACGGCATCCTGGTGATATCAGTGCTGCCAGAGGGAAGTAGCTGCCTTCTGCTACCTCCTCAGTCATTGTTTCCCCTTCCCTGTAAATGGACTGTGGCCAATCCCATTGCCAGAGGAAGGTGAGAAATAGGCCTGGGGTCATCCTTCTACACAAGCCAGCAACACTCAGCTAAGATGACTGGATGGGATGCAGGGATGGGAGAAGGCGTGAGACCATCGAGCTGCTGCACACAGGATGGGCTTGGTGGAGGGACAGAAGGAACTGAAAGGCATTCTGAGAGGCTGCAATGTGATGCTTAAGCTGCAAAAAGCATTCCTGAGAAAGCCGGAGGCACTGGGCAACCCAGGTATCCCCACACCCAGGGGCTTCTTGCAGCACTGCAAGTGCCTGGGGGCTCCATGCTGTAGTGACAGGACACCTCAGGGCCATGCTAAGATACCTGGTGCTCAATAAATGCCCAGAGGACTCGCCTGACTCTCCTGGGCACCACAATGGGAACAGTTGTCTCTGGCTATTTCAAACTTGATTTTAAAAGTCAGGTTGGCTTTAAGAAGCTGAGCCAGTTCTCCCTGAGAGGAACAGATTTACTCCCACGCAGGCTGAGGAAGAGAATAACAGACTTGCTCAGGGTCCCCCAGTGAGACCCAAGATCAGGCTTGGGTGACAGCCACGGCTCCCTGCCTACGCTAGGCTGGCACAGGGGCCAGCTTGGTCCTTCCTTTGCAGAGAGCCAAGAGAGAGACACTGAGTCATCTTCTTGCTTTTCTTCTGTATTAGCCCTTGTGTTGAAGAGGATGGAGACCACCATCTCTCCAGCCAGAAGGAAGAGACAAGACTGTCACTAGGGCTTGAGTTTAGCTACTACGTGCCCTCAAATTAACTTCTCTCGCTGTTGCTTCTCACAGGCTCAGGAGACAGCCAGAGCATCAGCCAAGGAATCTCTTATCATCTCTTCCCACTCCATCTAATGGTTTCTCTTTACACCTACAGACCACAAACATTTGGGTTTATTTTTATAAGTGTGCATGCCATCTGGCAAAATGAAATACGCTTTTCGCAAGTACCTCTACAAGGCAGAGCTACAAAATGCAGCTGTTTGTGACGACGTGGTGAGAGTCAAGGGAAGGAGCCAAAGAATCCGGTGCTGCAGCCAGGCAGCCAGAGCCATCTCCCAGGGTTTGCATCCTGCTCAAAACAGGCACAGGAGAGAACTGCAATGAGAGACAGTGCTGGGAAGTAGGCAGTCCTCTAAGCCATGTGCCTTTCACTACAAAACTAGACTTGTTGTGCTTCTTTGCATTTTCCTATGGACTCTGTATTTTTTCAAGTAGATTTAGGGAGGAAAATGGAATTGTCTCTTCCCAGACTGGCCTGTAGTCTAAATCAGACTTCTGACAGATTGCAGCTTTGAATACCTTAATGGAAATCTCAGCTTTTTCCAGGGGTACTTATTGTAGTCCCTAGGGAAGAATATAAAAGCTGGGCAATGGCACTGTCATCACTGTCTACTCAAAAGAGGGAGCTTTGCTCAGCTCTTGCAGAGCATACCTGCATGCATTTTCCCTGGAGACTCTCAGTTTCAGAGGTCAGATGAGCACAAGTCCCTTCCTCCAACCACCACATACAGCACCCACAGACACATCCTCCCGCACTCAGCTGGGCACTGTAGGGAGCTCCTGCTTCTCAGCAGCGGGTCACGCAAAAAACCTACCACAGGACAAACTCTACAAAAACTTAAAAATGGAAGGTGATAGTTGTTTTAATCTAAAACTGATTTCTCTAGAGTGTCATGCCTACACATCTACAAACTCAAACTCATGCATTCACAGTACAGAGGTGTTCGTGTAGTGTGGTCAGGCTCGCTGTGTGTGACACGGAGGACAGGGGACACCCACTAGGAAGCTCTAACAACAGCTCTGGCATCACTCCTCATTGACAGCAAACTGGGGTTTGGACACATTTTTCACATGCTTTAGGAGTCAACGGTTATTACAGGCTGATCTTTATCTCAGCATCTTGCTTAATCATCCCCCATAAATCCTAGGAAAGCTGCTGCTTGTTGTCTCCTTTCTCTCATTTTGAGCGCCTTATCTAAACCTTCCTCTTGGAACCACAGGAAGCACACAGGCACATCACAGTGTAACCTTGCTCCTTTTATCAGGATGCAGGTCTTCTAGTGATGAGCCATCTGTGCTGTGGCCTTAACACAGCACAGACCTCCTGGTCCTGATGCAAACCACACATCCTGTGGCGTTTACCCATTTGTTTACTGTTGGTTGTGTCTTTGGTCATCAGCACAGACCATTCCTGCATCTCCTGCTCTAGCATTTCTGCTGGTGTCTTTACATGCACTTTTCCATTCACTCTCAAACCACACTAGCCTTAATATTTCCATTACAAACCTCTACAGTTACCTCCACCAAAACCAGGATTCCTATTACTAACCACATGAATGCTACTAGTAAACTGTAAGTCTAAGCCAGGCAGGCTAGCTCCAATGGTTACTAAAAAGCTGTTTCACATTTAATGGTGTTTTATGTCGATGTGGATAAGTGACTCCTCCAGGCAGTTGGCTTCTGAACTCCTCAAGTGAAGCTACTTCCAACCACAAGAACGCAAGCAGCCCTCAGGTCACCTTCCCATGCCTGGGCACTGAGACACGCCTGGGGCACAGCCACAGGGCAGAGGGCAGGAATGTGAAGGTCTGCAAGGGATCATGAGTCCACGTGGGCAACCAGGGCACCCAAGAAGAGGCCAAAGGGAGCAGAGAAGACACAGAGATGCAAACCCTGGGCCATGCCTCAGCCACCACATTCAGCCTCGTCTGTGCTACAGTGGCCTCAGATGCACCAGATGTCAGTAGCTGAGGTTCTACCTTTTAGAAATGAATTGCTGAAACATGACTATTAATAATAAAATAAGAGCCTTATTGCTGTGGATGGGCAATTTCCTTTTGGACTATACATTCTCCCTGTATCAGAAACACAACTCAGCAATTATTAGATGTGATCACAGGTTAAGCACTGTGTAGGGTAGCTTTGTGGAGAGTGAGAGCAACTCTTCAGCAACGCTATGCTGTTCCAAAAATTAAACACAGCCTTTTAGTGTCCACTCCTTGAGGATCCTGGAGGACTTAGTGTTATTTAGCTTCATGATAAAGAACTACCTGCAAATGATGCTACAGAATGGGTGATTTCCCACCCAGTTCCTTCAACAGAAATATTAAGGCATCGAGAGATACAAAGAAGGTACATGTTTGTAGGGAAAAATGTGCACAGTAGCAGGCATGGCTCCCAGTCCTGATTCACAGCACTATACCTATAAGGCTCCTCCTCACCCTGTAATGGCAATTACACAAAACTGCTGTTATTATCTTAAAATTTTCAGTATTACTGAAATGTAATTTCCACCTCACTAGTCAGAGGTGAGACCATATGACTGCAATTCAGACTCCTTGGACCATGCCAACAAACAAAACTGAAGGTCAGTAATTCCCAGCTGGTACTGTTAAACTCCAGAAAAGCTCTGAGGTGGAAGAGTTTGCAGCAAGAGTTTGTATCACCTTCTCTGTGCACTTCAGCCACACATCTGAGACTCCCCAGTGTTACTCCTCCAACAGCTTCTGCAGTAAATCAGAGCATCACTGATCTGAGTGCAATAACCCATCCCAAGCACTGTTGCATCCATATGGAGAAGCCATGAAGATAACACATGCAGTGCAAGTAAGACATGAATGCAACATGGGTGAAAAAATCTGTTCTAGCTACCACAGAAGTAATGAAGCCATAGTAACAGCCCAGATTCGCAAATGAAAGCACAAGCCCTCAAAGGATGCTTTGGGATCACTTCCATCTATGACTCCCAGACACCAGGCTGGCCACTAGGTCCTCAGCACTGCACTGCTTACAGGTATCTCAGAGTCAGTTCCCATGCCTGGGACATGAACTGACTCAAAGCTGAGCAGGTCTGGAGGCTGCTGGTGATGGGAAAGATTGAGACAGCTCAACCAGCTTGCCCTGGAGCCTGACACGTCCATCCCAGAGGAATGGCAGGTACCACAGGGAGCTGCTTATTGCCACCTCCTTTCATGCCTCACTCAGAGTCCAAACCTGAGTGAATCACCCTCACCTTCCAAAGGACAAAGGGAGCCTCTTGTACACCATGATATGACTCTGGTTTGCAGTTCCCAGGGCTGGGGAGTTTGACCAGCCTGATATCAGTTCAAGCAAATATGTCACACCTTCCCGTGCAACGGCCAGAAGCTTGTAGGTCATAACTAACCGCCTGGGATTGCTTTTCCTCAATATCTGGTAACTGCTGCAGACCACAGAGCAAATTTATAATTCAACATCTGCACAATGCTCCATTGACTAAACAACGCACACACTGCAATTATGTGTGTTTCTTTATTCTGCATCTTGAGTGTGCACTGGTTTCCATGATCCAAGCTCCATTAGAAAATCCAAACTGTTATTAACTGAGGTATGTCAAGGCCATGATGAGCTGGAGTGATGCCTACGTGCAAACTGTGTGACAGTGAGAGATGTGCTGAGGAACTTCCACAGAGTTGCACAAGCAGTGACGATGATGAAACCCTGAACGGTCATGACAGTTTTCAAGCTGACACCAATTGCCCACCACTTACCTGCATGAAGCCTGTGTAGGCACAAAGAGGAAAGATTTTGTCACAAACTCATGCCTATTGTCAAGATAAAAAAAAAAAGACTGCAGAGAAAGTCAAGTATGTCTAAATCTGCTTTCTGGGAAGTGCCTAAGATATTCAAAGGCAACTGGATGAATGATTGTTATCCTTTGTCACAAACATAACACATGATGTCAAGCCACAAACCAAAGGGATTTTGGTAGGAATAAGTAAATAAGTGATGTGGATTTGGATCCCAGAGCTGGTTCTGGTTTTCCTATATCATCTTCCAACAAAGACGGCACAGCACAGCCAGGATTACAGACAAAGGTGAGTGCCATGCAGCACCTGGGCCTCTCCATAAACATCAAATGCCACTTCTTCCTTGAGGAAGGAGGAAAAGCAGGGACAAGTGGCCTGGAAGGGGCCCAGCAGGTAGCCTGCCTCCAGCCCCCACATACCCATGGTGAGCTGCAGGAGCCAATGCTCCAGCAGAGAAAACTCCTGCCAGATCCCAGCTCAGACACAGCAACTCTGCAGAAAGCAACCAGCCATAACCCAGCCTGACCTACAAGATAAACATAAAATTGTGTGTAGTGGTGGTCCTTGGGGCAACCAGCACAGGCTGATGGCGCATCCCTGACCTGGAACCGAGCTGGGAATCAAAAGCCTGAGCACAAGGGAAATGAAGCAAAATCCACAAAACCATAAGGCACTAGCATAGCCAGAAAAACATCCCCAGGCTTATGTCTTTCTGCCCTCCTTATAAAGTCTCCTGACTTTATATATGGTGCACAAAGTTACAGAACTGGATATTCAACCACAGCCTTCCACTGCATTTGCCTGGTTTTGTCCCTTTTCTTTTAGCTGGAAGACCTCCATCTATCCAACAGTTCAGCAGGGATAGAAAGAGGCTCTGGTTTCACATTTGAGTTTTATTTAAGCAAATTTTCTGAAACTATTATTCCTCCTTTTTTAGAGTTCTAAGAGGCACACTAAATCTACAGAATCACTTTTACCCAAGAAGGTAGCGAATGTATAACTGGTCCTGCGGTACCCACAGCTCTGCTGAACAATACCCTGGATGTGGAGCAGAAGACACAGGGTAGCAGGGATGTTCCCTGAGCTGTGTTACCATCAGGCTCTTGCCCAAGTTCATAACGCTTGCAGCTGACTCAGAGCAGGATTCCCTGACTGCATCTATGCTTCTGCAATTTGGAAAACAATGTCACAAAGAAAATGTAGTGGCTCAGGCAGTTAGGCAAACACCTGGAAGACAATCATCTGGCAGGAATCAACCTCCTCAGCCATGCCTGGTGCACTAGTATAGGTGGAGCCCCGGTACAGCAGCACAGTATCCACCTTTCACAACAGGCTTTAATCAAGACTGGTTTGTTTAAGAAGCAGCAGCACAGGCAAATCTTAAGATAAACCTCATTTGTGATACAGAAAAACCTTCTTAAAGAATTTAAACACTAAAGCAACCTTGACCACACGCTGCCAGACATTTGGCAAACCATCTTTCACCTCATATGACCAGCTTTTTGACAGCAGGTACATAGAGCATTTTAAAAGGAGCTGCAGTTATAACAAAGATTCACCTTTGCTTCAGGAGTGACCATCAGCCAACTGAAAAACCCCATACTAGGAAGCTGATGATCCAAACTCAGGTAAAGATCAATGTCTCCAGGGGCTCCCCATGCTCCCAACAGCTGCAAGTTTCAGCTGCATGTTTGCTCTATCAGTTTCAGGGTGAATTCTCAGCTAGGAGAGCTCCCTCATGATCTCCATGTGCCCACTTTCAGGGAAATATGCAACTCTGTCTGTATAGGAAAGGAAATGTCTCTTACGTTTTGCAGAGCATCTTGATACTGCGGCAGTGATGAGAGCTGCGACTCAGAGTGGTACGGGGACAACCCTTTCCTCAGAGTCCTCAGGTCCCCCATGCTGGACTGCTGCAAAGACAACAGAAAACAGGACAGCCCATATTAACAAGAAGAAAGAAAGCTGTATCCCTCCTGCTGTATCTGCTTTTCCTACAATGGCTTCTGTCCAGTGACCCATTTCCATTACTTTCCCTGTAATAGCAATGACTGTGAACATCGTAATAAAATGCTTTTCCCATGCCCTTGTTTTCTCCACACCTGGAGAAAACATTTGCAAGCAGCTGGAGGTGAACAGTTCAGTGTCTAATCCATTGATATAGCAAGAAGGCATCTTTATTTTACTTCATTTCCTACCCGCTCATTAAATACATTTGTTAAGATGCATGTGAAAAAGTATTTTTAATACTCCAGATTAAATCAAAGTCAGCAAAAGAAATCCACCAGGAGACCTTTCCTAGATTTTTCTTTTTCAAACAGCATAGGCTATACCAATCACCTGCAGGTGGAAAGCAATGAGAATTTGTAAACAGTGTTGCTGTGATTCACCTACTCTTGCAAAATGTGTGTGACAGGAACAGTTTCTTATTTGCTTATAAATGTGCATGCACCCACTGGTCTTAAACAAAGTAAAATAAATAAAGTCAGCCTATATGACCCTAGAAACTAGATAAATGCAATCAGTAGTCTGCATTCAAAGGGAGAAGTAGCACTGGGTGTTGAGAGTACTGAATAAACCTCTGAGAAAAAGTTTCTTCATCATGCTACTAGATCTCAGTTTCTGTGATTCTGAAATGGGATGGACCAGTCCTAGAATAGTTTCTCATTTAAAAAGCACAGCTGTGAAAAGTCAATACACAATTGGGCAGAAGCAGAGGTCTGAGAGAAGACAATATCTTTTTATTACCAATAAAGATCCTCATTAACTTCTCATATTTTTAAGAGTATCAAGCAGTGCACTATCTTCTATTTTAAAACTATTAAATCATGATCTTTTAGCTCCATTAAGACTTTTGACTTGCATTTTGTATAGAAATTATGTTTTCTACTTCAAAAGAACCACAGAAAAGCCACTGGTGCAATAAAATTTAATAGGATATCTCATAAATCAGTTCAACTGTATATAAGCACTCTTCGGTAACCCCAAAGGCCTGACCATAACAGAGACTCTGGAGACTGTGGCTGCACACAGATCTCTGGAAACATGGAAAGTTCATTTTCATTGCTTGCACCCATCTAGCTGAGAAGAACTGGTGCATCCAGAGTAGATACATCACTTTCTGTCAGTATCTGAAACATTTTCTTGTAGCCATATGGCCTGCCTGGGACATGTTCAGCTTTAGTTTTATTTCAAAATGTTCTTCTCTTAGGTAAAAACATCTAGTGTGACCCAGTGCTTTTACAACCATTCTGGCACACTCACTCTATCAGCTTTCCTTTTACAAACTGTGAAGAGAAGGGCAGTTTTCAAGAAAGCCATCATGAAAAATGGATGCTAGTCCTGTTTCACCCAATCTGCTGGGAACTGTTGTACCTCACACAGAGTCAAGTGATAAGGAATGACTTCAGCATATTGGATGTCTGAGATTTCCCTGAATTTACAAGGTGGCATCAGAGGAGATTGTGGCCTACATTTCTTTCACATTTTACAATAAGAAGTCAGAGATGGAAAGATCTGAAGGAGATAACTCACTCTGGCACTAAAAAGGGACGGCTGCAAAACTGAGTTTCCTCCACTATGCCTGGGAGTTAAATACTCTCAAAGAAAGGTCACAAAGAAAGATGATGAGAAGACTTAAGTTTACTGTCCCTATCCCAGGCATGTAATGTGTAGGAGCTTCTGGGTGGTTACACTGACAGGTTTTTACCCAGGCTGGCTGCACTTCCACTGCCTGGCTGTGTGCAACCTCTTCTTCACTATTGTACATGCACAGGAGGGAGAGCAACCTCCTGAACTCGGTTACCACTCCTTTAGTTTGTCAGCTCAGAAGCTGAGGTATGCTTCCTTGGCATCTGTGATGAATGGGCAGTTGCATAAGCAAAACAAAACCAGAAGAAAACAGCAGAGCAAAAATGTGAGGTGCTAGCTTTACACTGAAGATCCCAAAGGTTAAAGGCTCAGCTCCAGAAGGACGTGCACTGCATCACCAATGTTTAGAGGACCTGGATTGCTTCAGAATTCTGCCAACCGCATCAAGACAAGGTGCCACACGCTTATGGAGAAACAGTAGTATAGAAAGAAAACGTCCATATGCCTCCCAAAAACTTGGTTCCCTTGCCATCAAATCTGAATGGTTTGCTCTACATTAGACATAGCGTGTGTTTCATCACACTACAGGCTGTCCTCACAGAGGATCAAAATGCTTCATCCACCAAAGGAATTAAGGCAACCAAACCTAAGTGTGGTCAACATGAAGTATCATACTGCCATTGCTAAAAATATGCTCATTTAAATTGATTTCATTTAACTGCCCTATGTTCCTGCCTGGAGCAAGAGTCTGCATTAATTTCAATTTGGGTTAAATTGGTTGAAATATACAGATACCATCAAAAATCTGCTCTAACAAGTGTTTCTAATGGATTAGTTCTATTGCTTTTTCTTTAAGCAAATTCCATTTAAGACAGTGCACTTGTGTGTGACAAAGCTCTTGTTAGGTTGTTTCAGTGACTGCTGATTATGAATCTGACCTAATGCATTCAATCTGATGGAAAGATTCCCACTGAGCTCAACGAACATCAAAACAAGCTCTTAATTAAAGAAAAGAGAGGAAAAAGGAAGAAAACAAAAGGGAAAGGAAAAGTAAAAGAAGAGGTATCTAAGAAATAAAATTGACAGAGATCTATCTAGTGGAGGAATGAGTTGTTTCAGGCATAGAATGGGTTGGGGAGGGCAAGAAGGGTCTTCATCTGCCATCATTTATAATGCATTCATTTTGGAAATGACCAAAGAATCACTTTTTCCTAGTGCTGTCAGCTGAAAAGCCAGTCCTTTCGCAAGCACTCCACTCAATTCAATATTCCTTCTATATTTTCAAGAATTTGTTGCAAAATGTATCTTCCTCTATGTATTTTTACAACTGCCTACCAATGACAGTTCTGCACTATTTATTTCCCAGGCACTAAAACTGAATGTGTATTTCTTCGCCAAAGATGGAAAACTGCTTTTTCTTCCTTTTTAAAACTCAATTGGTGCAGCGACACTTATTCATCAGACCTCCCTAAACATTTATGCATTCATTGGGCTTTGCTATCATTATTACAGCTAACCAGGAAAAGAAAGCGAATCCCTCATTAAAAAGCGATACGACTAATGATGCATCAGAACGAATAGCCATTACTCCACTTAAGCCTAAATTAAAAATCCTGATATTTGCATTGTCAATTCTCTCACAAAATGAAATCTCTTATTACCTTACCCAATTTTCATTACTGAGATGTAAGTGGATCCCAAATTGCTTTTCTAGTCAGAACAGCATTTTTAAAGTACAATCCTTGATCATCTCCGTTCATCATCATTGTTGGAAATTATCTCAATTAACGGGCAACATGTCTATAATAAATTACCCTTCACGTAAAATCACTTCCTATTTCTGTGGTTTCAAGACATTTATCACCAAAATAATTTTCATCCGAACTAAAATTCTATAGGAGAGTGCTGTTTCAATTGAACTTTAATTGGGAACGTTATGTAAGTTGAGGAGCAGAGAGAAAGAGAGGGACACACAAAAGGAGACTGAGGAGACTTACAAGTCAGGCTTTACTTAATGTGATCAAATTTACAACTTACATATCCTGAAATACACTTGTCCCAGGCAAAGGTGAACAACTAGGCATAGACTCCTCTGGAGCAGCTCTTGCTCTTTTACTGTGATAATTTTTCAAAGCCTTAGTTTCAGTCAAACATTAAAAGAAAATTAAAAGAAGAAAAAGAAAGGAAATAAGAGGAAAATAAAGCATCTCCTGACTTTCACAGTAGCACAAAAGTACTCAATCCCCATCTAACTCAGCATTACTCTGCCTGGGGTTGACACCCTTTACTGAGCATGGAGACAAACCTGTAGACCCAACCTGTGCCACACACTAACAATGCTGACAGGTCCACAGTGCTCCCTCAGACACAATAACTCTTCATTATCTGGAAATAACAAAATGATATTTATTGCTAAATTCTTCAACCAGACAGAACTTGAAGTGACCCTGGAAGATAACTGCTCCTGGACCAAAGCCCGAGATCCTTGTCAGCCCTGTTATGAAAGAGATGGACCCGGGCATGCCCCTCCTGGCAGGGAAGGGAGTACTGCCTACTTGTACCAGTGAAAAAGGAATAGGACCAACAAATCAGGTTTTTAGGAAAAATGGACTACAAATCCAACTTTTCCTCTGTTTAGAAAACAGAAGCAATTTGATTATTAACATGGGTGGAAAGTGGTGTTTTCCATAAAATATAATGTATCATTTTAAATACTGCAGATAGAAATTACAGTCTTGGTGCTTACCAAAGCCTAAAATTGTAATTTTTAAAAAATCAGAAAACACTTGTTCCCATCAAACCTTTCTATCCTGCTAGCAAGGAGAAGAAATGGTGGTCTATGACTTTTTGACCTGATTTGCTGAGTGATTCAATTTGAAAATAACACAAATAACACAAGAAGATGGATGGTGTTTGTGGTATTTTAAGATCAAAGTACTAAGAAGAAACATTAATTTTCCTTTTCATTTCTGTCCAGTAAAGTCAGATCAGTGTAATGGTCATGTTGAATCAACTGTGAAGACAAATTGTTGAAAACTGTTTAAGTTAGACAAATTATTCTTTCTGTTACAGAAAGACAGACGTTTACTTCACAAATATTCCTCAGCATTTACAAAAGCGACACTGTCAGCTTCCAGTAATTCATGTATTAGCATTCAAAACAGGGGTGTTACATAAGTCACCTTTAATTGAAAACACTGTATTCTCCTTTCATGTAAGTTGTAACAGTTGAACGCTGAACAGAAGTAAAAAAAAAAAAAATCATAATCAGTTTGACCCTGGGCCCTGCAGAAATATCAAGGGCTTTCTAAAGTCACCGTTTCCCTTCTCCCCACAGGCTGTAGGGTTACTTTGGAGCAATTTGGGTGTCTATACAAGGGAATCACATGCCTGAGTGTATCCGAGGCACCCAAAGAGGCTTGGCAGATGTGATGAAGAGCTGCTAGAGACCTATAGCCTTCTGGTGCATGGCAGGAACCATGAGAGACAGCCCCGATAGCACCTAAGAACTTTGTCGCAGCACATGAGATGCTGCTCTCCTCACTTCTTTGTAACTCATTTGTAACCTCCTGCACTGTGAAAGTTTCATCTCCCCCTCAACATGCTCAATAAAAATAAAACCAGCGCCAATTCGAGAGCCAGCAGTCCTGCAAAGCTTTTTTTTTTGTTTACCTCTAGGAGGTCCCTTTATAAAGGGATGGAAAAATGTGTCCAGAATGAAGAGATGCAAGCATATATGTGTCACCAACAATAGACTTCCCAGAGGACTTTCATTTCAGAGGCTTTATTATAATCAGCTTCATTTTCCTACAATGCAGACCCACTGGTACTAAGCTCAAAAGACAGCAGATTACACACCACACCACTTAAATTTATTAATATTATACTTTCTATTCAATATACCATTAGAAGATATTATATACCTTAACATGAAATGCAAAGAGATGGAAAGGAATATTGTGTTTAACTCAATATCAGCAATAGAAAATACCCTTATTAGTTCAGAAGATTTTCTTTGGACAAATGAATACACAACACCATCACCGAGGTCTCAGACAGACAGGTAATTTCCATGTTCTGTGGCTACTCCACCTTTTCAGAAAGCACAGGATCTCCTTTATCTGTCATTCACATATCAGGGTGAACCTGGACCTTAGCAACAGGGTACCCCATCCAGACCATGCAAGCCCATAAGGATTAGGGCTTATCATTTGGGTAATTCTCTATATGAGAAAAAGTCTCTATGAAAAAAGTCATTCTTATTTGATAATCTAGTTTTACCTGATAAATCTTAGATGGATAAAACTAAATGGAAAACTCTGCTGAGAACTTGGCTTTTGATTATATGTATTTGTGAAAAGAGGAAGGTTTTATTTCAGTCCACTGGGTCAGACTGCCTTGATCTTTATGGACTCTTGTACTGCCCATTACCTGAATTACTTGCCTGTCACTGTAATATAAATTCTTAAACCTACCAGCAACAATTTTCTAAACCATAATTGTTCCAGTAATTGAAACTGCCTCAATTTTGGCCCTTAACAAACCACCATTTGCAACTCAGTAATTAATTGGAAGGTTTAGTTCAAAATCTTTTCCTGCAGCAGTTTAGCCACAAAAACAGCTTCTTTTCAGGCAGGTAAATAGCTTTGATTTGGAGCTGGTAAAAACACAGGTGTCACTAACCAATGTCTTTTGCACAATTACAGGAGGGAAATAAAAAATAATTAGGGGCATATTTAATACATTCAGACAATTAAGAAATGGAAATTGTCAATATTAGCATGTGCAAGAACAAGCAGTCAGAGCCATAAACGACCAGCAACAATTATAAAATGCAGTCTCCAGATTCAAGAAGCTGTTTGTGGGTGCATTAGCTCCCTCCACCTTACTGAAATTTCATGGCAAGCTGTTTCAGTCAGCCGACTAGAAGGGAATAGAAGAACATATATTAAAAATATATTTTATCATCTCAGAAATCACTGTCTTTACTACAGATGACTAAAACAAGTTGGTCTTACACACAGCACTTGACAAGACATTACTGTTATTTGAACTTCAACCCTTTTTGCCATATTAATGAATGAAATCTTGCAGAACCCATTATTAACCAGGCAAATATTAACATCTTACTATCCCAATTTAGAGAATGGTGACCCCACAAATCATTGATTAAGCTTGATCACCTGAATCTTATTCACATCTATGGATATTTTACCACATCCACAGAGTTCGGTGGCACTATCAGAACAACCCACTCCATACGAACAACCTGGCCCAAGGTATACTTACTAAGTCCAGCAGAGCAGTGGTATTTTGCTGAGGCAAAGCAAAGAGGAAATACATCTCAAATAATGTGAAGGAGACCCTGCAAAGCCCCTGCTCTGTGCAGCTCCCACAGGGGCACCAAGGCAATGGTCCTGCTTTCTCTTGACCTCTGCACCACATGCAAGCAGCTATTTCAGGAGGCCCCATGCCCCAGGGAACTGCCCCCAACACAAGACCCTGCACAAAGATTTCCTCCTTATCTCATTAATCCATGTTTTAGGCTCTTATGCACCAGGAACTTGAGGGATGTGCAATTTCACTGTGTGAAGGTAGCAAATAATTGAATTAAGGGTCAGTAATTGCAGTTATCACTACAAGGCATATTCAAGCAAAAATAAGCTCAGCAAAGCATGTATCTGACTTTAAATCTACATGAAGGGTCCCATTAGCTTCAACAGCATTTATCAGGTAGGCTGCAAATTACATACATGAGAGTGCAGTAAAAAAATCAACGTATTTGATTTTGAAATAATTCTGCAAATAAGAAAAAAAATTAAGGGATGAGATTAAAAATATTTAATATATTCCATGTCATGTAATAATATGAGCTTTCTACAATAGGGCAGATTAAATTCCTTTACATTGGTTCATATCTATGTTGTATGTGCACCGTATCCAGGGACCAATCCTTAAATTAGTGACAAAGGCTTTAGAGGACGATACTCTGCCAAGACACCTACTCTTCCAACTCCCACTCCAGCATTCAACTAGCAAGTCACAAGTGCAACCTCAGCCAGTTTCATTAGTAAAGCAATTTCACATGGAATTGGAAATGGTGTGACCCTGAGAATGAAGTGCATCGCCCTTGTACAGAAGCAGCACAGGGAGCTATGAGGATGCATTTGGATATTTTGCCACAGATGGATCTCAGGCACCTGCAAACGCAACACAGGAGAAAGCATTCACTTCTGCCTGTGATCTGGCTCTCCCTTCATATCTTAAGATGTGCTCATACAAGCTGGTTATGGTTTAGTGCCACCTAGTTTTAACTAAGCTCCACGTGGTGGGATACAGAAGAGAATCAGCGTGGAGGCGGGACGGCTTGTGATAAAACTGAGATTGAGATAAAGGTTGAGATAAAACTTGGGTCGAGATAAAGACAGTTTAATAGAACAGAAAAGGAAGAGAAAAACAACAATAATAATCATAATAGAATATACAAAGTGAGTAATGCACAGTGCAATTGCTCACCACCCAAAAATCACTGCCCAGCCCATTCCCAAGCAGGAACCTCTCTGCTCCATGGACAATTTCCCCAGTTTATACACTGAACATGATGTCATATGTTATCAAATACCCTATTGGCCAGCCTGGGTCAGTTCTCCCTGCTGTGTCCTCTCCCAGGTTCCCATGCACTCTTAGGCTGGCAAATCAGTATGAGAAGCTGAAGAAAATTAACTCTATCCCAGCCAAACCCAAGACAAAGCTAGAGGGGGAAGCAGCAGATTTCATATGGTTGCAATGGTGACAACTGGAATTCTCTGTTGTCAAGGAGCTTACATTTTGCTTAATAAATAGCAGGAGACAGGACAGTCAGTAAGAGGTTTAGGAGATTTTGCCATGTAAAACCACACTTGGAAAAATATTAGTATCTCAGTGGGGTAGAGGCAATAAAAGTAATGCAAGTTTTGAACCTCTTCATTCTCTGTAGCAACTGAGGTAGGGAACTTCAGTACACAGAAATATTCAAAAGTGTCTGTATTTTTTTCTTCTTGTTTTACATCAGCAGAGAAAGATCAACCCTGTAACTCATGGGAGACTCAGATAATCAGCTCAAACCAAATTGCAGTACATAATTATAATCACACAACTGGCAGGCTTTGCTCAAGAGAGGATATGGACTGGCACAGCTGAGATTCAAGCATCACAGCCGATAACCCAAATAGAAATGCAGCTCAATAGTTAACAAAGCCAAATGGAGCTATAACGATTGACATTGAATGTAGTCCATGTCTGGTTTGTAGCTTGTAGCAATGAGTAGCAGAGTGGGAAGGGGTTGGGGATGGCTCATTAGCAGCAAATCAGTCTCTTCATTTGGGATGTCAGAAGGAGAAGCTAAGAAATGCTGCCCTATTTCCACCAGACAAATAATTGTAGATGTGTAGTATTAAGCACTGGAATAAACTCACTGGACCATCCCCTGGAGTCACAGTGACACCACTGGGGCTGCGTTTAAGGCACTCCCCGCAATACATAAAATGAGGGAGCTGAGAATGAGAAAGGCAAAGACCTGAATCCCCTTCTCACAAATCAGAAATGGTCCTTTGCAGGCTTTGAATAATGCTGGGACCTGGCTGGTTGAAGGCTCTGCTGGCCTTCTCTCTCTTCTTCTGAACAGTACTCAGGGCAGGATGGACACTTAAGCCCCTCTCTTCTGGAGGACCACTCAGATGTTCAAAGATCGTTGCTGAACCAGGACTTGAACAGCCAGGAAGAATCAGTTGCCGTCAGTCTTAATTTTTATGAAACAGTTTGAACATGCTTTAGGAGTCTCCTATATATTTGCGTGTTTGGCTTCATGAATAGCAAAACAAAACTGAAAAATTCATCACAAATTTACAAGCTGGGGTAAAGCCTCTTTTTTTTTTTTTTTTTTTTTTGGCAAAGGCAAAGAACAATTAATATCCTTCCCATACGTCTCCAAATTGTTTTCAGATATCAAACACTGAATTTTTCTTGAGCTGGTCATGAATTTGGCATTCTTTTTATGCCTCTGCAGCTACTGCTTGTTTCCCCTTCAAACATTGTTCCGTCCTTCTCAGACTGACTGATCACCTCTCCATGTGTTACAAACACACAAAATGCGGCTTCTTCATAGTCTAATCTAACTGCAATTAAGAGCTTTTTTTCCCCCTGACTCTGTCCTCATATACAGGAAAAAAGTGGAACCTAGCAAAATTATTACAAAGCTGGTTAAGCATAGGATATGACTAATCCCACATTTCACAGCTGGAGGTTAAAATGAGCCTCATTAAACCCAGTGTTCTTGCTCACCCACAACAGGAACAAATGGGGCATGCAGAGTTCTTCCTGCGTGCCTCTCTCTCACACTCACACAGAAATTCAGCTCCAGTCCCTTGAAAATTTATAGTTAAATTGCAAGAAATTATGTGATTGTCTCAAATTCATAACATACTATAACACTAGGTTTCTGTCTATCTGTTAATCATCCAGCTTTCGTTACAAGTTGCAAAAAGTTATTTCTGTCATGGATTCTGCACCTATGAATGGAAGGTGAATACCAAGAGAATATTTATTTCTAGTATGTAGCAATTCAAGACTGAGGTCCACCGTCAACAGAATGAACCCCACTCTTTTAAAGGACTTGAAAGTATTTTGGATGCAAGCCTGAGACATTTTTGAAGTGTACAGCTCAAATTTGAGGGAAAAACTTCACTGTACTCAAGAAATATATATTAGCTACTTAAGTGTTACTTCCACTTATTTGACAGCAAATCGGTCAGATCAGTCTCATCATTTTAATTCATAAAAGGACATACTTTTATACATAGAATCGGTTTGCATGCTATGTTTTTTGAAGCTTCTGCTGTTACAGCTAATGAAGCTACATTTGGGGGGATCCTGTTAACACTTCTTGCATTTACACATGTAAGCAAAGCAATGCAATTAGAGGCCTAAATCAACATTTGGAGAGTGGTCTCATGAGAGAAGGTTTTCATAAAAACCTGGTTCTGCATGAGCTGTACTCTAAAATGCATGGAGTTCTGTAGAAAGTCTTACCATTGACTTGAAATGAATGAAGATAAGGCCTCAAACATGCATCTCCTTTTGATTAGTTAAAATTAATATGCAGCTAAACATTTAAACAGCGCATAAAACTGGTAATATAGTAACCTAGGGCACGTCGCCTTCAGTTTTCTGAATTTAAATGGAGACCAAATGCACTGGAAAGCTTTCATGTTTGAGTTGCTCTCTATTACAAAAAAAATCAATTTCCCTTGTGAGACCTTAAATTAAAGCAATTATACTTATCTTCCTCACACACACACATCAGGTAGACTTTGGGGAAATACAACAGGTTTCTAATTTTGTTCTGCTCATGGTGAACACATGCAACACTCCTAGCCCAAGCTGTGGCTTCACAACAAAACTCCAGAGCTTCAATTCAAGGAAAGACCCAAATGTTAAGATCCAATAGCAACTCTGAGAACTTGACACAACAGCAGCTGATAATAAAACAACAGAGGAAATTGCACTCTGACTCTCCTGGAGCCAGCGGGTACACTGTGGGCAATTTCTTATCTCCTCCATCCTTCTCTCTTCAGGAAGAGATCATGCTCTCTTCTGAATGGCATTTACATCTTTGTCCTTTGCAATCCTGATAATTTGCAGGCTCTCTTAAATCCCAGGATTATTTCTGTAACTTTCAGAACAATATACTAGAAACTGGCTGCTGAGTACACATTTGTGCCAAGTTCACATTTGCTTAAAAGGAATTGAGACAGTCTGTAGATACACTCACCATGGAAGCTCCTCACTCAAAAATCTCAGCTGTGTTGACAGTGCTTATAGGTGTTAATTACTATAATTGTACTATCTGTACATCTAAAACCTTCTTTTAATTCAGGCTAAGCATGCAGTTTCTCAAGAATAAGACTAAGCACAGTTTTCAAGACCTTCCAGGGATACTCTGAATCCCAGTCAGCTAGCTGGCAAATACTGAAATGCTGTGAACTGCTGGTAATACTGAAGTCTACATGATCATTTCAATTAAATACTTAGATGTTTCCGATAAATCTCAGATTGTGCCATCCTTAGAGAAGACTTTCGTATTTCTGCTCTACACTACAGGTCCTGAAATTTTCCCTGAAAGAAGCACCAGGACCTCATTGTCAAATGTCCAGTTACTCAGAGTCTCACCTACCCAAAATATCTGCTCTGTTCAAAGCAGATTTTTTTTAACTCAGGTGTGCCACATGCCCTGGGCATCTCTGAGTGGGGAAGGTGTCTCTTGAGAGGAAAGGTTGTGATGACAAATCCATTTAAGGATCAGCACGAGGCGACTTATGGGGTCTATTCTCTGCTTGGATGCTTTCAACTCAGAAGAACAGAAAGTAAATATAGTCTCCCATCTCAGGTGTTGTATCTTAGTAATGTGGAAGGCATCCTCTCCTCAGGCCAACCAGAGACCACAATAGAGAGGTTAATACTAGCTCTCCTGGGCACTATCCATGACACAGAGGAAAATGAGGACTTCTCCCACATGATGTTGAATAGAATAATTGCCTGCACACAGCAGAACTTAGTGCATTTATTATCTAGATAATTTGAGGCTATAAAAGTGATGCCTGTGAAGCTGTCCAAAGCCAACAACCAACATTCCTCAGAGTTTGCATTCATCTTCTTTATGCCTCAACTAAAACATTAGAAAACAAAGCTGTCAATTAAGCCTACACACCAGAAACACATTTGGATTGCACCTCTTCTATAAAAGAGAGCTGGAAACGAAGCAAGGATTTCCACTGCACCTTCCCACATAAAAATACCAGCCCAGGCAAGGAGTCAGGCAAAAATACCAGCCCTGCAAGTACTCGGGTCACTAATGCTTCTTGGGAATTCAGCACGTGCCTCTCCCTCTCTTTGATCATGTGCATACAGAGGAGAGAAACCAGCTAGCCTTTTGAGAAAGGCTAATACTGTCAGCCTCAGGACACTGAGGTCCACATCTGCTCTGCAGGGCTGCACCACAGACACCTGCCAGCACAAGTGAGCAGGCATCAAGGTGCCTTTTCTGGTAGTAGCATTTGCTACAGCATCTCCCCAATGAGGGCAACAAAAGCTGTGTGCTGTCAGAATTGCTGCCAGGGATTTTGCCAGCACAGCAATGTCATCCAAAAGTGTGACTTCCTAAATAACACAACCATGCCAGTCAAACACTGCACTGTAAACCTAAGTCAAAGGAAGATAAAAAAAAAAAATTGAGCTGTTTCTCCTCAGAGAAAAGAGAAGGGAAAGACTGACAATTCCTGATGGGTTAGTAAAGTCAGAAGCACCTGGAAATTCCATAAAAAGCAGAAGTCAAACCCCAAAAATCCATATATGGCTAATATAAGTAACATTTACTTCTCCATTTATTTTCATCCCATTGTTCAGGAGATGTTACTTCTTGGTCTCCCAAGTTGAGGAAAGGCTCTCTCTTCTGTTCTGTTCAAAGGAGTTACCAGAAAAACAGTAGGGTGAATCCCAGCACATCGGTGCTGAGGGTAGCACAGTGCAGACCGGCTGCCTTGGCATAGGCTGCAGAGCTTTCACCTCTTCCACTACGCTTTTGTTCCTAAGTGCTTACAGAGAAAGGAGGTGATAGGAAGCAGGAGAAAAAGTTAAGGTTGGAGACACCCTCAATCCCTTAACTTAATGCCTGAAGGAGGCACAAAGACACCACATCTCAGCATAGCCTCACATCCCAGATACCTACAAAGCAACAAATCTTGCTCAGGATGTACCAGCTAGCAAAGAGTCATTGTGTCACCGGCCACTGTAATATAAATCCTCCGGTAGAGCTTGCAATACTATTTTCCACAATGGCATTCTCAGGTTTCTCTGGATGAAGCACTATTTCAGCTCTATGTTTAGCACTTGGAGAGAAGCCAGGAAGACTTCCATAACCACCACTGATTTGTTAATCCCTTAATGCACAGGAACTGTTTGTTACTTAGGGCGTCAGGTTTCATCACTCCTCAGCATGCTGGTGATAGAACTTCTTGACACCAGACTGCAAATATTATTGCAATGTCAATACTCCCAGGGAGAAAGCCAAGCCGAGTTAAAATGTGACTTTAGTGTTGACAAGCCAGTTTGGCATTGCAGAGTTCAAACACAGAGGACTACCTGGCAACTTTAAAAACAGGAGGAAAGTTTGCCAGGATCCTTTCTGACTAGAGTCTTATCCTGAGATCCGCATGGTAACAGCTAAACACCTTCCAATCAGATGAAGCAAGAAAGAACAGAGTAAGTGGATTATACTTTTCTGGGAAAGTGCTGGGAGCACCGTATACATACACATATGAGTTTGTGCCTGTACAGATTTTTTTTCATCTTTCTTATTAAAAGAGAAAACATCCAAATCTAGGTTAGGAATAGGTTTGGAGGCAATGCAGGTAAGCATTCCACCGAGTTCATTCACCCACACCATGGCAGCTTCAATGCTTCTTCTGTTGCCCCAAGGACAGATGTCTCAGTTCTACAATAAAAAAGAGGTATTTCCTGAGTGCAATCTAAAATAAATTGGATCCTGGACTTTTTTGAGGGCATGGAGGTTGCACAGAACATCTGAAGCAGGCTGGTGGCTGCTGCTGCCAGGGAGGTGGCTGGTCCTCCTCAGAGCACACAGGTACTTTAAGATTCTTTCCCTCCCTCCTGGACTCAAACATCCGTAGTAACACAGCCTAAAGGGTACAGGCACCTGAGGACAGTTTGTGAATGCAGGTGTAAAGGCACAGCCTTGCCACTCAAGACAGCACGAAGGTGAAGGGCTGATGTGTGGGGCTGCTTAGGGCTCATGCACCCCAAGACTCATAGGGCTTCACCCTCCTCACACAATAAGTTCAGGCAGCTATTCAGCCTTTATTAATTTACCCCTCATCAATTACCAACCTTTTACTTTTTAACTTCCCAAGACAGATATGATGGAGTAATGTGCTCAGCTGTGGCAGGACAAAGCCAGGCCAAGGGCACATCGAGCTCATCCCCGAATCCATGCACATCCCAACTGCCCACACACAGCCCATCTGCTAATCAATATCTCCAATTAAATAGTCTCTGGCTTTTGACCACCACCAGCTCACTCACAAGTTAGGAGAAAGAGAGAGGGAGTTAAAATTAAATTAGTGATTGATTAATACATGAAGCCACTCGGTAACAGCTGAGTTGTGCATCCTTTTGGGATTTTAACCCTTCAGCATGCTGTGAGTTTTGTTTCATGGTTAGCAATGCCAATAAGTACACTGGAAATTAGGAGTAATCTTTACAAAAAGCTGATAGTAAAGTAAAAAAAAAAAAAAAAATCAGTAAGCATTGAGCCTTTTGTTTTTCTTTCCTTTTTCTAAAGAGGAACGTTTTAGAAACATGATCCTGGAGCAGTTTATTTTCATACTTGGTGAAATACAAAACCCAGCACAACATAAACTAGCAAAAAGGTATTCTTTTTTCACAAAATAAATAATAATTAGGAGGTGTATTTTTACTTCCAGTCCCTATAAATGGAAAGAATCTGGAACAAAATAACTGTGAAACTCTGTGCTTGAAGTAAGAAGCAAAGTACAGAAAAAATATATCTTTAAAATGCCAGGGAGGCAGAACAGTCCAATGGTGAAAGGATGCAAAGAACAAGAGAAAAAGCGTAACTCTTCAAAACACTTAAACAGACAGTGTTTTACTGATTTCAGCAAAGCCCCTCTTTACACCAAGTGCTGTGTTTTACAGGGGATCCAGGGGACATACCAGACAGAATGACTGTTTTCTTCCTGCTGCTTGACATTCCTATATAAAGACAGGTAAGCACCAGGAGTGATCAAAAAGCCCACTGGCACACAGAGCAGACTTTGAAGGGCAGATGCAAGCAGAAAGTGCCAGTTTTAAAGAGGTCTGTCTTTAAGCAAGATCTCAAATAAACGCTGGGAGCCAGCACTGCACAAAACTATTCCCAAGGCTGTCTTTTGGCCACAGCCTCCGCTTTCAACAAGATAAAAGTCAATGTAAATGGGCAAGCGAGACAAAATCCTACAGCAAGGGCACAGGTAGCATTGGGCACTCACAGCATTCCTGAGAGTAGCAGTAGATCAAGGTGTTCTGCAGGAAGGCATCAATACATCTCCGAAACACACACAGACACTAAGAGAGGGTACACTTTTGTTTTCTCCCTTTTTTTTTTATTTAACAAAGAGACCCAATTCTGTCACTGGGCGGTTGATATGAAAAGACCATTATGCTCTTCCCCTGGTCCACCAAAAGCTCTTGAGCATTCAAGTAGGCAGTCAGACACAACTATATGGAAACAGGAGAACCAAGCCACATTAATATCAATTAGGCAATTAAAAACCTACCTGGGAAAGCAGCTTGTTGTCATCCTCCAGCAGTTTCACTTTTGTTTCAAGTTGCCTGATATAGTTGGAAGACGGATCTTTAGGAAAAGAGAAAAAATCCATTTAAACTTCTTGTGTTACAGGCAAGTACTGTCAGACAGTTATACATTTTCCCTCCCTCCATGGAAGATAAGTTTGGAAAAGACCTAATGTAAAAAAAAAAAAAAAGTGTATAGAGTGAGAAAGGGATTCTGTTGAAAAGGTTTTTTCAGTAATAAGCTGAGATTCAGCAACAGCAATATCTTCTGTGAACCTGTATCAGGGCCACTAGATTGACAGGGGGTGGGGGGGAGACAGAAGGAAAGTGTAGTTGAAATATTGTGTTTTGCAATTTTATAATAGTGATTTCCTAGCTTTGAAATCCATTCTCATTCATCTAAAATGCACAAAACTACTCAACAACAGAACAAGATGTTTCCTTTTCAGTTTGAATAAACAATCCCTCCACACACATGCCTTTTCCTTTTGAAAACAACTGAAAAACTCACAAAAACAAGCTGCTGGCACAGTTCTACAAGGAGGTCACTGCCACAACTGCCAGTGCTGTAAAAGAAGGGAGAAGCGTATACAGCAAGGCCACAAAGCTGCAGCATGCACGCAGCCTGACATACACAAGTGCCTACCCAGGACCATCTGTTTTTTCTAGTGGAAGCACGTGACACTAAACAGAAACAATACCAGGACAATAAAATACAGAATACCATCACATAAATGGTAATGTTCAACCTGAAGGAATGTAATGGTCAGTTTACCATTGCAGTAAGACACTAACACCAGATAGGGTGACCTGGCATAGAAGATAACTCAACAGAGAGCTTTGTGGGTGGCTTACTGCCCTCCAAAACATCTGGGTTTTGTTTTGAAATGTGCTTTGAAGCAACACATTTGCAGATTTCACAGGGAAGAAAATAAAGGAACCTGGGAAAACCTTTTCTCCTTTTTTATTACAGTTTAACAGTTTGCAATAGTTCCTTCCATCCACCCGGATGTTTGCCAAATTTCTCCTCCACTTGTAATTTTGGTAGCAGAGGCTGTTAAAGCAGGAGGAAGAGTTTTATAGCTTAAGCATATAAAAAAAAATCCAAACACTTTCTGCACTACTAAAAGGGCTCTATGTAATGGAATTATATTTTTCCTCATTTCATTTATAATAGCATGACTGCAAAAGCCACTAGTCAACCACAGGACTTCCCACAGAGAGTGAATCAGTGAGGAACCAGGAGTTCACGTGACCATGTTGATGCCAATCACTGTTCATCACCGACTGCCAGCACCTTTCAGGATCAGCCCCACCATGGTTAGCAAGCACCATGGTGCTGCATCTTTGTAAACACAAACGCATGCTCACACACAAGTACAAGGTTCAGGCTGGCTCCGTGCTAAACAGTTTATCTTCGCCTTTGCCAGTGGCTGCTGAACGCACTCAGCACAAGCCTGAATGCCGTTTCTTGGCGGCTCTGGGGGCAGTTTAGCAGAAGAGCCAGCATGGAAGCTACTGCTAATCACTGAGAGTGCTTTGACCATTCAATAGAAAAATTGGAAAATGCTTGTAAAAGTGCTGCCATAGACTTGTGCCAAACCACACATAAAGGAACAGCAGGACAGATTGGAGTCAAGTGCCCATCTAAAGCACAAACACTCTCAGAGAGACCATGCTCACTTTTTTGTTCAGATTGAGCTTTGTCCAAACCCAGGAAATCCAAACGAGTCCTTGTGAAAAAGGTTAAAAAGACAGCATAGGAAGTTATACAAGTTCAGTGAACAGCAAACCCTTCCAGTGGTGATATGGTTCACAGCGGGACTGCCTTCAACTGCAGAGAGCCACAAACTCTGCCCAACAACCATGTCAATGTGGGAGGAGTCTCCAGGTTGCAGAAGAAGGTAAATCAAACAGGTCATGGGACCAACCCACACCACCTTCCCTGTGAAGGCCTCATGCCAACAGCACTGTGAATTTAGTCATGCATATCAAAAGATGGTGAGTATAATGCTGCAGAAGGTTAGTGCTTAAGTCAGCAAGATTTCAGCATCAGCTTGAACAACTAGCTGAATTAGTAATGAATCTGTCCTCCAGTGGGATGAGAGTGGAGTTTGAGATTCTTAAATATAAAGCCAGAAGGATCATGGACCCATTGGTCTGACCTCCACTGGGCCTCAGGCCACCACACTTCATTATCTTATCCCTCAATTCAGTCCAGTAATACTCATTTGACTAAACAGTGCCCAGAATGGTCTCCAACTCTGTCTGAAGACAACCAGACACTCCACCATTTCCACTCATACGCTGGATATAACAGCCTCCATCTGAGCAGAGAAAGTGTCCTCCCCTGCGTGCCCTCTAGCTTCACCTATACTGCAGGCTGCCAGGGCAGCAGCAGAACACGAGTGCCTCTTCACAATGAATGCAGTGATCCTGATACACCAGGTTTTGATTTTTATCTCAAAGTATCAGGGCGTTCAAAGCAGCTTCAAGGAAGGATTCAAACCAGTGTCACAGGAAAGGCTCAAAACATGCCTGCCTGGGAATCAGAAAAGCATCTCCAGACCAAGCACAGTTTCTGTATTCATGATTACACAGACAGTAACAATTGCATAGACAAGCGTAAAAATGCTAGGTAACATTCAACAAGATCTTGATGAGATGCTGGTAACAGACACAGGCTCCACAAGAGCCAGAGTTATTAACTAAGCTTGTTGCCCATTAGCAGTCCAAGCCTGACTTCCAGGCGGAAGGAAGCCTGCTGTATGGAGTGCTCACTCTCACCTTTGTACTTTCTTATCACTACTAAGAGTTTATATTGTGGGCCACCACACCCTGTCACCCGCAGAGAACAGCAACCAAAATAAAAACTTATGGGAACTCTTTTTTTTTTTTTTTTTTGATGCAGACAAGCCCTTTTGCACGGTCCCATGTGCACTAAGGTCAGAGAAACTGCAGGGGGTCTTCTCCAAGAGCTCTGCATTCAAGCACAGTGGAGGCAGACAACCTGAACCTCATAAACAACCTCTCCAGTGTGCTTGCAGTGGGTTTCAGCACTAACGGCAACAACAAATTAAGGTTAAGCAGTTGAATGGTGGCAGAGAAGCTATTGAGTTCAGGCTTAAGATACTAAAAGAACAGGCTGGTTGATAGAAAAACTTGAGTTTCATAAGCCTTGCAAAAAAAGGGCACTCCTTTGTAAGGCAACCCCTTCACCCCCAGCAGCAAAACCACACCACAGCTACCGCTAGCCATGAAAGCCTGTTCTGAGATCCTCCAGAATTCTCCAAACACCATTGTTCAACTCCATATCATGTCTGATGTCTGACCTCAGCCAGAAAACACTCCACAATTCCTCTAAAATAGACAGAGGAAAAACAAAAGAAAAAAAGCAGATGATCTGGGGTTTTTTGAGCAGAAGATGCTCTCTCAGACAAAGGCTGAGGAACAGTGCTCAGAGCCATCACCATTTTCACTGTGCTCTCATAGATGAAATTGCCCCCATCTTCTGGACCTGCCTGTGTTGAGTGTAGGTGCCAGATGAGCATCCTGATCTCAGGTTTAAAAAACCTCATGACTCTCATGACAGCAGGCAGTAACACTAGCAGGTTGAGCTGCGAACCCACAGGCTGAATCTCTGCCACATTAGATCAAGAAACACATTCCCAACATTTTTCTGCCGCTGACCTTCTTCTTATCAGTCAGTTTCCCTCCTCCCTTGCCTCCCCCAGAGCCATGGGGTGAGGACAGCCTTGCTGACCCACCCAGAAGATATGGTAAAGCTGGATCATTGACAGCTTGGATCCCTTCATGCCCTTCATTAGAAATTTGACGAATGGTCCCCATGGCCTCACCAAAGCCTGCTACCAGCCATGAGGAATGCACCAGTGCAAATGCCCTCTCCTTGATGGAACAAGCAGTTCCCAAACCTGAGTACTGGGGTGTATCCCCAGTACACCTGCCTGGGCCACCAACTTGTAGCACTGACTGTGTTAGTTCACACGTGCCTGCTGGTGCCTCACTGGTGACCTAATTCCTCATTCTAACCATCCCAGGTGGTTCTACAGAGCTGTAGCACAGTGAAGGGGAGGTGCAGTATCAGGAAAGCAGACAAAGATAGTGGTGAAGGCAACGTGGTCAAGGACACATTTCCAAGGATAAGCTTTCGGGGAGAATGCTCTGGCACTCAGTGCCACTTGGGATGCCAGCACAGTGAACATCCCCTTCCAGTTATTCCTAAGGGCCATAAGCAGCAGCTGCATGAGCAATGAATGCCATAGTGGACCAGATGACACCAGAAGGAAGGAATTCACCATCAAAACATCTCATCTCCCACCCAACTCTCTCCCTGTCACAGCCATTACATTCAGTGCAGAAGAAGAGGTCAGGTAAATAGGTGATGTGTGCCTTGCCAGGCTGCTGCCCACAAGAGCAAAACAATGAAAACCATAATGACCACCAACCATTGCTCACTTGTATGATGTAAATACTCCAAGCTAAATTGTTCCCAGAGCTGTAAAACCTGAAGTTCCATTTCCTTACAAAGCCTTTGAAAAACTAATTGAATGTAGCAATGCGTATTATCTCCAGAGTTAAAGAGACACATTCCAGTCCAGGAAGGCGCATTACTGTTATTATCCACCCTCCTCAAGATTTACTGTCTTAAAAAATATACTCCATCTGGAATGGGGTGTAATTCAACTTGGATATAATCTAGCTGAGTAACTTTTCTCCACATAGATAAACCACTTAATACTCATTACAGCTAAACTGAGACAAGACAAATCACTCTACCTTCTTTTAACTCAATGGCCTCTGAGAGCGCAAGGAACAGCTTGGCTCCTGAAGCTTTTTTAAAACATAAATTAGAAAATGTTTTGTTAATCAAAACAATCTTTCAGCCTGCAGAGCTCAGAACAGTGTCATTTTAAAAGACATTTACAGACATTGGAGCCTTTCTGATTCTTATTTGAGATTTCAGAGGAATCTGTCAGAGGGGTAAATACAATGAATTATACATTTATTTTGACAGTAGCAAAATAAATGTTTCTATTTCCTTGTATGCCATTTCTCCAAACCACAAGTATGCAGCGCAGAGGCTTGTGTGGTAAGTACATGGTTGGGATCAAACCACTTTTATTTAAGACCATTTCATAATGAGGACTTAGCACTTAAAGGAATAGAAGACAAAAAATGAAATTCCTTTACTTAGGGCAGTTCACAATACAGATGCAAGAAAATGTTCATATAGGTGTCCGTGAGACAAGGAAGCAGTTGAGAGTCCTCCAGTGGGACTCACTCACAGGAGGATGGCTCCTACACCCAGTCTAAGCAATACAAAACAATTTGGCATGAGCAGATTTGAGCCAATAGAGGTGCCTTAGTCCTCTTCCAAGGCATTCCACTAGAACTCGATTTGTCTTTTCAATGTCTACTACAAAATCGGTGGTCAGGCAGCATCTGGCTGGGGTGCTGGGTGGCAGGTCAAGACCATGATGCCCCACTCCAGCACCATGTTGTTGCTGTGTGCACCATGGAGATGCTCCACACCCCCAGCAGCGAGGCTGGACACTCACTGCCTCCTGCTGTATTTTTCCCCAGGTGGTACTTTTAGATCATATAAGAATGATTTAAGACAGTAAAGCACAGCTATATTTTGTCAATGGCCTGTAAAAAAGGCTTTTTCTCCTCTCATAAAAAGTAGTAGCCCTTAAGGGATTCTCCCAAATCCAAACCCAAGACAGAGAGGAAGAACTGATGGTCTGCCAGGTTTGAACCTTGCAGACAGCTGCCACCATCTACTTCACATTACGGGATGCAGACATTTTCGCTTCCTCCCCTTCCATCAAAGATCATCTTCTAAAAAGACCTTCACCTGTGTTCAATAAAACATTTCTCTGTTTGCCAGCCATTTCATTACCACACCTCTGCTCTTTGGTACCATATTTCAGATTCATATTTCTCTGCTGGTTCCACTTCTTGACACTGACAAACAGGTTGAAAAATGGGCCAATGGTTACATCCTGTAAAGAAGTTGATTTATTAAGGCAAAAGGGCTCTTCAAGAGCAGCTGGGAAGCAGATGAAACTCACACCTCTCTATATACTGTCATTAAAGGAAATTATTGAGAGAGGTGGACAAATGCACCACCTTTGCTTTTTCCTAGGCAGCCCCCATCCTTCTGCTCTTACTAACAAACTCCATTCCCAATGCCCTGTTTCAGATTGGTCCATGAGACAAGTTTTCACATGAAGCTTAACTCGGTGCAGGGCTTAAACCATGATGACACCACAAAGCTGCTACTGAAAAACTTCAATTTTGCAGATGCTGCCCTCTGCTATGGCACCACCATGGCTTTTGGGGCAGGCTCTTTGGTTCACCTTAGCGCAGTCAGTCCTGCAATGACTCTCACCTGCACTCTTCTCTCAAAATACCATGCTCTGCTAACCCAAATCCCATGCCTCTCAAGTAAGAGCATGGATGCAATGCAGGGTCTCTTTTGGGACCTGGTAAGAGAATACGAAACAATAAGGTCTATGGCAGACAGCAGCTTCCAGCCTTTTGTAGTTTTGCAAGATATTCTACAAACTACTCATACCTACCTCTCTCCCATCAACTCATTCACCTAAGGTGCACAGGCAGCACCTTCCTCCACACACTGTCAAGCAACATTAAAGAGTTGACAGCAGGACACTTGAAAGAAGCAAAACTAAGGCCAAATCTTGATTATTTCCATAGCTGAGGTGCTACATCATGCTTTTAGTGGATGAATGCTGCCTAGACTAAGCTAAAAAAATAAAAGGCCCATACAGAGCATTCAAAGCCATGATGACATCTGTCTGAATAAGACAGGTAGAATCAGGCCTGATTTTCAAGGCGCAGGTGATGGCTTTAGTACAAGTATTTAAACACTAGTCAAAACCACAGAGAAGTTAGTTGTGGGTCTAATCACAAACAACAAAGAAATCTGGTCTCAGACTAACACACATCTGCTTAACTCTCACGAGCCAATGCTTACACACCGGTGACAGAGCTGTGCTGCTGCAAAGTGTGGCTCTGATAGGATAGGACATATGCCAATGCAGCTTTTTAATTAATATTTTATAGCAAGCCCGCAACTATGAGCTCTGAAGTTTTTCAAGACTGCACGTTCCCAACTCAGTTCCAGTTCATTAGGTCTATCTGAGAGCTTAGCAGCCTCAAGTCAGTCTGTAACAGTCTGATAAGGTCTCTCCTGACTTCGGTTTTTACATCTCACTACTGTGACTTCCAGCCATGACATCATCTCCGCTCACAGCAGAACATCTGGCCATGACAACTGTCAACAGCAGCTCAAGAGCTCCCAATATCTTATCAAAATTTCATTAGGAGGCAGTCAAAAGGGAAGGAGCAGCACGTGCATGTGTGCCCGTGTAATGCAATGCTGCTGTGAGAGAAATGTCTCATCCCATCGGAGAGTGGCAACTGGTTTCTCAGTCCTTGCTTGAGTTACCTTTACCTTAAAAACTTCACAGAGGCAGTCCTTCTATCACAGGACCACTGGAGATTGCTTGCATCTCAAGATGTATAACTCCTTCATCCTGTAAAACCTGCTTAACGGGAAGGTGGTAAACCACCTCCCAGTCTTGTAGTCTGACACCACACTCCCTCCCTCCTTAGGGGACAACTTCTGCTGCTGGGACTGGGCAAGGAGAGACAGTGCTGCTGCAGCTATTCTTGTAAGTTTGCTTGTAGAGGATGGCCCTTAACTGAGATGCTCTGATGTGCTCCCCACTTGACCTGCACAACAGACCGGTCCAGCCCTAATCATTAGTCACTACTGTTTGTCCAGGTTTCCTAGGGAAATCTTTCCTTTTATCCCCATGAGATTTTGAAAGTAAATAACCAAGGAGAAGATTGCATTCATGTTACAAGTTGTGTTTTAATGCCTGACTATGGACATTGCTCTGAGAGCTATCAGTGTGGGGCTTTTTTGAGGTTCAGCCTCAGGCTGAGTTTTTCAAGCAAGAGTGGACAGACTGTAATTAGATGCAATAAGCAAACACAGTGATAGAAGTATTATTGCGCGTGACACACAGAAACAGACAGTCTTGACTGGTGTATATGTAACAGAGGAGGGCTGATTTACACCCACTGCAGTGCTCTTCCCCGTATACACAGAACCTTGCACTGTCCAAGGAAGGAGGTGCCTTCTGGATCAATTCCAGGTGTTGAAATACCTGCAACACCCATCACAGCTTGGTGACACCAGGCAGAATTCAGGTTTTCCTTGGCCTCTTTAAGAAGCCATTTTCTGTCCAACCACATACTTGTACTCAGTGAAGAACTGCCTGAATGCAGAAAGGGCAACTCTAGAGAAAGTGGGACAATGTTCAAATTGCAGGTGGTTCAGAGTGATCCTCCCTTCCAGACAGTGTGGTATTAGCACTGCTTTGTCAATGCTTACTGCTTGATATGAAGGGAGACAACAAAAGATGCAAGGAGAGCAAGAGAAGATCAAACTGACTGCTAGGTACAATGCTACATTCATAAGAACTTGTAAGTGAAAAACTGAGGAGAGGAGCATAGCTCCATCCAAAAAGCTTTGCTTCCCACATCAGAAGCACTGTAGCAGTGCAGGATGTTAAGCTGTCACTTATCCCAGCAGAGTCAAGCCATAGCACATTGACCAGTGCCAAAGGAGTGAATTAGGAGATCATCATAATCTTCCTTATCCTGTACCTCTCTACTGTTGCTACAGATGGGCAAGGGCTGATCTACCACAGTATGGTCTAAGCAGTACCTTTCATGTGACTCTAATTTTAGATCCACAGAGAAAAATCCTCTGCTTTTAATAGATACATGGATTGCTTCTTGTTGGTGCGATGGACTCCTTGATAAAGAGGAAGGAATGGCTGTAACCTCCCCTCAAACTTTGAGCCTTACCAGTCAGCTGTGATGGGACTCTCCCATGAGGGAAGACCGAGGTGGACAGAAAGTTGTGTCACCAGCACTCATTCCAGGAGCAGAGCAGCAAATCATTTACCACTAATGGGATTCTGCAGCTTTAATGATTACGAAAAGGTTAAAATGACCTGCCAGGCACCCTCAGCTGTTTAAGCCTCTTTTCCTTCCTCGTGCTGCTTTAATCTTGGTAGCATGGTCACGTGACCCAGTCAAAAAAAGCCCCAAAGCCGATTACTGGCTTTCCACTGGCTACAAACAACTCAAAACATTTGGGATGGTGGGAATGCTTCATGATGAGTAGCTCACTTTGCTCCACATGCTCCTTGAGGAAGGCTGTAGCCCCTAGAAGTTGCCAAGAGGATACAGTCCCAAGGGAAAATCCATAACACCAAGAGGATAAGCTGTACAAATTTCCACCTGTATCCACCCAGTTACTTAAATCCTCCCTCTCACTTCCAAAACACAACCCTTCCTACCTGGCTTTGGCTACCACTGTGGTAGCCTCTGTCCCCATTTCTACAACAGCAACCAAAGGTTAGGCCCATCCCACCACCAATGTCCTACATTCAAAGCATCTTCTAAATTCAACGCAGAATTTTGTGGCAGCATCTCTCAAATCCTCATACACAGTAGTACTGTAGAAAAGGATCCCGGGAACTATTACAATTCATAAACTGGGCATAAATCAGTGTCACACTGGGGTAAAAGCAGTATGTGAGACTGCACAGAAACAACAGCCCTGTATGTAAACAAGGGAAATAATCCTCCTTCATTGGTGCTATTAAAGATCTTGAATAAGGATCTGTGTCCAGTTTTAGGCATCACACTTTGAGACTCATGTGAACTAGTTGGAAGGAATTCAGGAAAGAAAAAGGGAGGATCAGAGTGTAGTGACGTAGTGACTGATTCAAATACGTAAATGGTTTTCAAAAAAAGATCAGGTGAATAAATTGTTCTCTATGCCCACCGAGGTAATGCAAGCTCTCTAATAACAGGGATATTTAAGGGCTAGAAAAGAGTGCCTCGGGAGGTGGAATTGCCACTGATGCTGGCTTTCACAAGCAGGTTAGACAAACACCTGTCAGGAGTAGTTTAGGTAGAGCTGAGTCCTCCCTGGGGCAAAGGGATGGGTTAGGAGACCCTGAGAGCCCATCAACTCTGTTTTCCATGCCTACCCTGTGAAAATATCACATGAGAAAATCTGTGGCTATTTCACCTAAATTCCAGAAAGGAAGCACCACAATTATTTGAAGGCAAAAATGAAATCACTAAACAGCCTTTGATTAGCATGTCAGACTCAGTAATATGAAACCAGGCATACATTCTGGTTTTCTGTCAACTGCAGAAAGTCTCAACTAACTGCATGGTAACTGGCAAATAGGAAAGCAGATATGGCAAGAGATCATGGAGTATAAGTGTTGGGGTAGGGCCTCACAGTACTACTGGTTTTTCAATAAAAAGGTTATATTGGAAACAGTTGGCTGTTTTAAAATACCACCAGGAATTTCAAGAGTTACTACCACCTCAAAAAAGAGAGCTCTTATCTTTATAAGAGTCATTATTTCCAGCTTTTCATAGAAATTCACAGTCCTAAATCACAGAAGGCCAACATACCTGAGGCTCAGTATAACTATAGTTACAATATATGGTCTCTAGCCAAAAGAGCTCAAAAAAGAGATGCTCAGAGAATGCAGGTGAGCTGGGGAATGCCAGGAAACCACGTGGGCTAGAAAACAGCCTCTGCAGCACTGACAGTCCAACTCCAGTCCAGGCTTGTAGGTACTATGACAGAGGAAGGGGCTGGAGAAGACTACAGAGACACCTGTGTCCATGTCTATCAGAGTCTTAAGCAGCACAAACAAAAATAAAAAAGTTGCTAATTTGAAAATTCAATACGTGGGAAATAAATACTAGGTTGTCCTAAGATACTTCAATAGTCAGAAATGCCCCTTATTGAGGTAGCTGTCAGAAGCCAAAGGACTCTTGAGTTTGCACTAGTGAAATCAAAAATGTTGCAAATGAAAGTCAAGTTCTGTTCAGAGCCCTCTGTTACTGTGTCACAGCCAGAAAGCTCTGGAAAACACGCCGATGTGAAACATTTGCACACCAAACTGCCCTGTTAATTATCCCTTGTACATGCACTGAAATGAGAGCAAGTGTATCCCAGAGTCTGCTCCCTGGTTTCCATTTTGCACTATTGTTGCTCCACTTCTCAGCAAGGAGAAAGAGTGAAAAAATGGTATTTTTCTCTTTGAAGTCATCACACTGACCAAAGCTGCTCAAGACATTTGCCTCTGAACCTGAACCCACCCAAACATGCAACTTTGATCCCACAATCAAAAGATTTGGAGAAATTGTTGCAGTTACAAATGCTTTGCCACATTTCACAAGACCTTTGCTCATATTTCTCCATTTTTATTGCAGATTTCTAACCATTAATGGTCCAAAAACCTGTGAGAAAGACATCAAGTTAATCCAAAGCCTAGAGAAATAGAAAAGTCGTGAATGAGTTTTGCTTTGAAATTTTAAGCTTGTTTGAATCCTTCAACATTTTCTCCTGGATAGATTAGCATTACCTACTAGGTAAGAAGCACTGCCAAGTTTCAGATGGCTGTAAATCTTATATTCAACATGGTACATACAAATGGGCCAGTAGGTTTTATGCAGAAATTCCCACTGCCTTCGAAAGAATCCTGCTTAGAAAGTGATAGCACAAAGCAGTCCAGCTGCAGAAGGGCTGTCTTGAGTTTACAAAACTACTTCCTAAGCAACCTGTGGGAGGAAAGGAAGATTACCAGATTAATTGATGGGTCTTTTTTTTAAAAAAAAAAAAAAAAAAAAAAAAAAGAAGGGTAAATAAGATGATCTTAAATATTTACAAAAGTCTTTCTTTGCAAACATCAACTTGATTTTTTTGCAGGTTTTGAAAACACATTTTAGGTTGTAAATCTGCCCCCTCTTTTTGCTTGGGAAGATTCTTCTGGACAATACATGCAGCGAGCCTGGGAGAGGGTTGAATAATTATTCACTCCACACAATGGAAACCAGCCTTTCCAACGTGGTCTTTAACTGTCAGGAATCCAAGCTGCGTGACAATTAGAACTCAAAAATCCTCTTCCATCCTGACAGAAATTAAACTTTGAATTCCACTCTTCAAATATACCCACCACGTACAGGGAGCCCCCTGCTAAAAAATATATCTCATAGATGCAAATAATGCCCTTCTGAGTACGGACAGGAAAAATTTAATTGGCAGTAAGAAAAAACTAATGATTAGGTTAATGAAAAATAGGGTCTATTGACTTCAGCCACTGGACCATTCCTGATGAGGGTAAACAGCCCCCCCTCACTTCTCCTTCCTCACTCCGCTCGCCTTTGTCTGACGTGCAAGGCAATGCTGAGAGCAGGAACACATTCAAAAGCGATGCCTTGGTGGGAAAGGGCTGGAGTCAGATCAAAGCCCTTCTACCCAGGGGCCCATTGGAGCTCAGTGCTCACTAAACAGCCTCCATGTGCCCAGGAATTCGTTATGCCCCCAACCCTGGTCCAGGCTGCCCTACATCAACTCCTTTGCCCCAGTACTGGCTGCCGGTATCTCTCCACCTGAGCTTAAAGAAGCACAAGGTAGCAAAGCTGTTAAAAATTGCTGGCCTTTTTCCAGCAAAACACATTTACCCAGTCATGGATAGTGTTTATGTATGGGGCAGGATAGCAACAAACCTCATTACCACACCTGGGCTGGCAAGGGAGGGCTCTTGCCCAAGTGACAAGAAAGATGCATGATTTCATGGCACCATCCACTCTTGCTGTGCTGCCTGGGATGAGGGCTCACTTGGAAATCTTAGGTAAAGCAGTTTTTCATAAGAAAATGCTGATTTATCAAGAGAGCGTTTATTAACACAGGCTCATCCAATTTCATGCAATTTTTAGTTCAGGATGAAATTTCTGGTGAGACCCTCAGAGAGAGAAAGGGAGAAAGCCTAAAATAGCTGCAAACTCACGGCTTAAGGCAATTGCCAGGGAACATTCAAATCCCTGCACACTAAGCATTTCTGGAGTTGGGGATTGTATGCGTTTGTGTCAAAGACACACAAATTTCTATGGCCAAGGACATGAAGCCTGGCTATGTTACAGGCAGAAAGCCCAAATCCAGTCCTATTTGTCAAAAATAACCTCAGTTGTAGAGTAAGTGGCTACTACCAGTTAGGATGGGCACTTGCACAGGTACCAGCATTCACCCATTATTCAGTTTTGGCTCTTCATGCATTTGTATTTAGCTGGTTTAACATGCTGGTTTCTCCCAGCCAGTATTTTGAGAAGCAGAGCTTTATTGCAGGCCAGAGCACTGAGGGAATTCCTCCCCTTACAGCAGGTCCCCTCTGATTTGGGGTATTTTCCAAGTTAGTTCTTTTATCTTTCCCCCACTTGGTTCTTTCTTTCCACTGGCAGTGGAAAACCACTTATCCCTGTGCTCTCCTACGACAGGCCATAGTTAAACAATCTGTGCTGTAATTGACCAGTAATTTAACTCACTTTTGATAAACACATTCCAACAGCAGCATGACCGTGGGAGGAAGGTGTGTTTCCTCCCAAACACCTTAAAGGGCTCAGTACAGACAGGAAAAACACCTATGCATAAAAACAATACAGTATCTACAGTTCATTCATTGTACTTCAATGCCAAGCTGGAAGATAGCATGAATCCAATCCCTGCCAGCTTCCACCTGAGGTAAAACTCAACCAAAAAATACAAACCTACAACTGGGTAACAGAGGAGCCTCTTCATATCATCGAATTACACAGAGAAGAGACTGTTGCCTAGGTGCTTACAAGAGGGTGAAGGGAGATCCTCACTTTGGAAAGCAGCGACGCTCCACATCCTACCTGCAGCCTCCCCTGCCAGCACCCCCTGCTCTGCTGCAGGAGTTAGCGAAAGGAAATTAAACAGGAGAAAGGCTGTCAAGTGCAACATGTTGGCTGTACTGAACCAGCACAGGCTTTGTAAGGGCCAGCTGAGAACAGCAGTAGGCCAGCCAAAAATATGTGATGTCCCAGAACTGAGCAGAATGGAGACTCCAGATACCTACAGTGAGGGACACATGGCATAGTTTAAGAATCTGAATATAGTGAACATATAATTGATCCCTGGAAACAAAGGCCAGACCATACCTAAACATTTCCTAACTGTGCAACGTCTAAAGGGAACAGAAATAAGATCACAGAATCATAGAATCACCAGGTTGGAAGAGACCCATCGGATCATCCAGTCTAACCATTCCCATCAAACACTAAACCATGTCCCTCAGCACCTCATCCACTCATCCCTTAAACACCTCCAGGGAAGGTTAATCAACCACCTCCCTGGGCAGCCTGTTCCAATGTCCAATGACCCTTTCTGTGAAAAACTTCCTCCTAATGTCTAGCCTGAACCTCCCCTGGAGGAGCTTGAGGCCATTTCCTCTTGTACTGTCCCCTGTCACTTAGGAGAAGAGGCCAGCTCCCTCCTCTCTACAATCTCCTTTCAGGTAGCTGTAGAGAGCAAGCAGGCCTTCCCTCAGCCTCCTCTTCTCCAGGCTAAACAACCCCAGCTCTCTCAGCCGTTCTTCATAAGGCCTGTTCTCCAGCCCCTTCACTAGCTTTATTGCTCTTTTCTGGATTCGCTCCAGAGCCTCAACATCCTTCTTGTGGTGAGGGGCCCAGAACTGAACACAGGATTCAAGGAGCAGCCTCATCAGTGCTGAGTACAGAGGGAGAATCACCTCCCTGGTCCTGCTGGTCACACCGTTTCTGATACAAACCGGGATGCCATTGGCCTTCTTGGCCACCTGGGCACACTGCTGGCTCATGTTCAGTTGGCTGTCAGCCAACATCCCCAGGTCCTTCTCCTCCCGGCAGCTTTCCAGCCAGGCTTCTCCCAGTCTGTAGCTCTGCATAGGGTTGTTGTGCCCCAAGTGCAGGACCCGGCATTTGGCCATGTTAAACCTCATGCCATTGGACATTGCCCAGCAGTCCAGCCTGCTTAGATCCCTTTGTAGAGCCTCCCTACCCTCCAGCAGATTGACACTTCCACTCAGCTTAGTGTCATCTGCAAACTTGCTAAGGGTACACTCAATGCCTTCATCCAGGTCGTTGATGAAGACATTGAACAGGGTTGGACCCAGCAGTGAGCCCTGGGGAACACCACTTGTAACTGGCCTCCAGCTGGATTTAACACCATTTACTACCACTCTCTGGGCCCAGTCATCCAAACAGGTTTTTCTACCCAGAGGGAGCAGATTACAATGCATCACTGGGCTAGAGTGAAATAATGAGATAATAAGAAAATATACACATCTTTTTTTAAGATAAATTAATATTACAACATGAGAAATCATTTAGAAGTACCAAGTCAATCTGATAACTCTGACTCACTCTCATCCATACTACTACCCTCAAGCAGAAGTTTTAGGAAGCGCTCTTGAAAGCTGGTCTTTGCGAGGACTGAGCATCCCACGGGATGAGTTCCCTGGTGATTACAGTAAAGCAATGAACTGCACCACCACCTTGCCTGGGGCAGCAAGGAGAACCCAGGCATTTGGCCACCAGGGATAATAAAATCAATCGCACAATGATTCAGAGAGTAAGTGATCAGAAGAGACTTCCTGATCCCACAAGCCAAACAACTGCTCACTACGGCTTTGTAAAAGGACTGTACAAATCTCTACTATGTTTCCCTGAGGTTGTATTCAGATATTAAAACTACACAACGTAGCCAGTTTTCCCTGTTATTTATTAACAGCTTTATTACCTCTCACTCAAGCCCTTTGGACTGGTGGCTTACTGCTCCCTGCCAGGCAGGTTAACACATAACGCTCTGGGTCTGCAAAGCAGCCTCCGCAGCTCACTTCTCCACCTTCCTTCAGCAGCACACAGGAACCTGTAAGATCCATCTCTGCATGTTGGCCTTCAAATGCATATCTGGCATTTCTTCTGTCTCAAAAAGTGGTGTCTTAGCAGCATGGACCTCTGCTCACTATGTGGTGTCACATCGAAACATAAAATGGTTTGAGTTCAAAGGGACCTTTACAGGACATCTAGTTCAATCACCCTGCTGACAGAAGGGAACATAACCAACTCTATCAGTTTGCTCAGAGCCCTATTCAACCTGACCTTGAATGCTTCCAAGGATGGGGCATCTATCACCTCTTTGGGCAACTTACTGCAGTGTTTCACTACCCTCAGTGTGAAAAATCTCTTCCCACTATCCAGTCTAAACATTTGAGAGTCAGTTCTGGTTACACATATTGTAGCAGAGCTGGGGCAAAGGGAAGGGATACAGGAAGGGACCCTGACATGAATGTAGTCCTTCCCAACCACATGTTCCTCCTGGTATCTCCTATCTACTCATTGCAGAAGGTCACCTGGGTCTCCTCTACATCCACATCTTAGGACTGTCTGAGAACTAGTAGAGGGAGAGAAGATGATCTTATTTCCACAGGACAGCTCTCAGTTACACACATAAAAGAAAGAAGGCACAGGCACTAGGTACAGGCTCCCTGCAGCCACTGATATCCCCCATCTCCTCCCCAAATAATCAAGTGGCCTCATTTTATTGGTGTGCACCTTGCATAGAGACAGGAAACAAATCTTTACACCCAAAGATAAAACAGGTTGCTTTGCTCCAGGCACAAGGATGTGGAAAGAAAATACATGGATGTTCAAGATAACAACATTCATAAAAGCATGAAGATGTTTCAAGTCATCAGGGACAGAGGTTCCCAAACTATTTTGATTCCTGATTACTCCAAGTCTTAAGCCCAATGCTCTCCTTCATAAAAGCCAGGCAGTATTTAAAGAGTATTTTGAAAGACCAACAAATTGGGGGAGTGCTGTTTCAGGGTCTACCAGAGCCCTGTCTCACAGCAGGACAAGTCACTGCTGCTGGTTTACTGGTAACATCTAGCTTTGATAGACAATAGCTCCCAGCTTCCCTGAGTTCAAACCTCAGCTGAAGACCCTGCCCTGTAGAAAGGCAGAAGTTCTATTCGTGCCCCCTCCATCCCTCCCAGAAATGCACTATTCCTGAGGGTGTCATGTCTCCCTGGAGCCCCCTGGAGCCACTGATATCACCCATCTTCCACTCAAAGCCACTTTTTTCTCATGTTCTCATTTTAACACCACTGGAGTAAGGAAGCATCCATTGTTTCCCTTGAGAAACTGTGCTGCAGCCTAATAGCTTTCACCTTGAGGGAACATGTCCTGACGATTTTCTCCTTCGCCTAATTTCATCCCATTAATCCTTGTTATACACACTGGGTCCGCCATGCACCACACCTCCCCCATCCTCCAGGCCTGGGGGCTTGATGAGTGCATTCCCGCTGAGACTGCTCGCCTTCACTGCCAGAGAAGTGGGGACCCACCTCTCACACTCTCACTGCAGGCTCAGCTTCTGCAGGCACATGAGAAATAACTGGGAAGTTGCTTGCATGGAGGGATTTGTCCTTTCTCCCCCCTCAAATGTCCCCTGAATGTGGTTTAAAATGACAGGTTGTCTCTGCTTTTCTCTAGGAAGTGCTTTGCAATGCCAATTTCCATCCCAAGAATGCACAGCCTGCACAGCACTATTTGTGTTGACCAACAGGAATTTAATCAACCACCAATAAAAAACTGGGTAATACGCAATTGTATGAAGCCGCCAGTCAGACGAAAGGATTTACAAAGGCTGGATTGATCTCCAAGCCCTGGCAGCTTTCCCACGGTCCCCCTCTAATCTGTGAAGCCAGAGAGAATACGTGAAAACTCAAAAATCTGGTTTTCCTGTGGTGAGTGTTAAGTTCAAATAAGTCTCTTGACTACAGATGCGTACTTTCTTTCACATCCCCCTTCTCTGTGGCTAGCTCTTACCTAACCCTAAAGGAGCATCACGGCACAGCAAAGCCCCCTCAGAGACAGTCAGCTTATGTAACTGCTAATGCTATAAGCACTACAATGTCTTTAGTGACAAAAAGGCTCAATGCAGGCTCAGAACAACAGCTAATTCACTGTAGGAATTAAAGAGAAGAAATTGATGTTACTTTGGGAAATCAACCAGCATGGCCACTACTACCTTAGCAGGTAGCATCTTTCCAGAAGGCATGGGAACATCTGGCATTGGCAAAGCCAATGGTTGGTGGTTGCTTACTTGGGGGAAGGGAAGAAATGCTCCAGGCCACTTTTCGGCTGCAAACACTCTCCAAGAACATCAAACCTGCGGGTGTTGCTGAGGGTGGCTGCTGCAGAAAGATCGTACTGAGGTATCTGAACATGCCCCCTTCAGCCTTGCACTTACACAGGCTGCTCCATCCTCACCTTTCTTCTGCAAAACTGGCTCACCTTCCCAGTTGGAAGCCCTGTATGCCAGGTCTAAAGAAAGGTAGCACTGATCAGTGCTCTGGGAGCCAAGGTGAGAGGACAATATGCTAATTCAGGCATGCTGACAACCTGGACATGTGAGGGTCCACCACAGTCATGGTGGGTCTTCTCTTCCAGCACAAACCAGGTGAGCATCTGGATTTGGGGGATGAGCTGCACAAACTGGTAGCAGCCACAACATTGCTGATGATGGCTGCACAGAGGCCACCAAACTCAAATGTAATATTCCTGGTTTAGGAAGTCACTGAGCTGCAAGAAGCTGGTAGCTGGGCAAGTATTATAGGGAAACACATCGGTTTTTTATTTTTTAATTCACCTGGGTACTGGTGGTAGAAGAACATCAGCCCAGGGGGATCTTTGGCCCAATGCAAAGCAGCCTATATCACATTTTTGAGACTCTTGTCACCTCTGTCACACTCTTCAACCCAGGCTTTGAAGCACTAAAGCGGAGGAGAGGACCAGAGCAGCAGCATGTCCATTGCTCTGACCCACATCCAGCTAACCACATTGATCAGCACATCAGGGAGATAGAGGCAAAATGAAAATTAGAAGGAAAATTAAACAAACACAAAGAAATACTCAAGGAAGGGCAACAACAGAGCAGCACTAACCAGCAGTGCAGCCAGGCTGGCAGTAGCTGCTTTCCAAGGGTCAGCTGCAATATCCAACTCATCCATAATCCAGCAACATTGCTGTAAACCTTCATAGCATAGCACCTAATGAAAGACACCTTAAAAGCCCAGACGAGTAATTATTTTACTAGTTGTTATTCATTCAACTGATGAAGAATGAGACAGTCGGGAGGGGATGCCTCCCTTGGCTAGGAAGCAGCTGCAGGAGCAAGCCAAGAGGCCACGACGCGGACATCAGCTCTGCTTTACAGCCAGTTGTGGCTTGTGGTAGAAAGAAACAGGAACAGAAATTTCCTGTAGTGGCAGGAGGTTGGGGCAGAGGTTTGGCTGTTTTCACTCCCCAAGCCAAGGTCACTCTGTGGGAGGCCACGAGAAGTATTTGCCACAAACACTCATCAGAAAAACATAGAAAGTGTCTCTAAGCAGTTGTGAGCAATTCCCTCTCCACCCACTGCTTCTTCAGTTATGGGGAGAGACCAAGAAGGCAAACCTGTCACACCTACATCCCACTCCAGCCAGCTCACACCACCACCGGCTGTCTCGAGTGAAAAAACACACACATGTATACAGCACCTTCCAGCATGGCAGGGCGCTCCCTCCCCTCCAATCTGCACTAATATCCTCTTGCGTCTGTGCTGCAGAAGATAAAAAATGGCATGCTCCCGAACACATTGGCTCTCTCACACAGCAATTAAATGTACATCATTGTCTGGCTGTCCTGTATTCTTGGGGCAGGAGGGATTGTCACCATCTTAAAGTCATGATTTACAGAGGTAATAATCATGGCACCAGTCTCATTACATGCCAACTTTTGGGAAATTAGGTGATAGATATTATTCATTAAATTGCCACACGATAGCCATATCCATCCATCTGTTGCAGTTGAGCTAACAATTGGTTTGGAGCATGCAAGCTAATGGCTTCTTTAGGAAGGAAGCAGGCACTGTCCGGAAAGGCAATGGGGAGAAAAGAGCAAGATTGCAAGCGGGTAAATAGTTTTTAAAAAATACTAAATTAAACAAAGACCTCTCAGACCCTGGAGGCTTTGCAAGTACCCAGCAGCAGAACACTCAGGCCAAAGCAGAACAATACACAAGTCATAATGCGGTGCTTGAAAATGGCACGTGAGGCAAAAGCTTTGTTTCTGGTGAGCGCAATCCAACCAGCTACACATTCAGAGTTCATTAACTCTGGGGTGCTCTGTCAGGCTGTTTCACCATACTGAGCTGCTTCAGACCCTGCAAGGAGCTATTCGGACTTTGCCCAGCTCAGGGTGCCCTTGCTGCTCCCCTTGCAGAGATCAGGACAGGACTGCAAAAGCCCAGCTGCCCTTCATCCTCAGAGAGAATCCAGAGATCCTCCAGCCATCGTCAGCTGCTACTAGCAGCCAAGATCAGCCTCTAACAGCCCCAGAATCACAGAGATACATGTTCCTTGTCCCTGCTGAAGAACTGGCTGTCATCCAGCAAAAAAAAACCCAAAAGTGCACAAGAATGCATGTTTTAGAATCAAAGAATCACCAGGTTGGAAGAGACCCACTGGATCATCGAGTCCAACCATTCCTATCAAAAGAAGAGACGAAGTCCTCCATCGCTTCTCTGTTTCTCTCAAAAAAACCTATTTATCACCCAGTTTTGCCTCAATGAACACCAAGATGGGCATTTTTTGAGAACTCATTTTCAGGGTGACTCACTTTCAAAAAGGGGGAATGAAAAAGATTCTGCAAAATATTTTTCATTTTTATCTCTTTATGGAAGGCTGTGTTCTTAGGCAAAGAAAGCAGAAGGTAAATGCTGAGACCTCAGACAAGCTCAATCCTACATTGCACAGACATCCATTCTCAAGTATTAGTCATCACTACTTAAATAATACAAACGGTTTCCCAGCAAATTTCTTGCCAGAAGGAGAAGAAAAGAGAGTGCTGATGGTACTGCAATAGCCAGTGCCAGCCTTTGATATAAGGGATCTGCAAGTCTCTGACAGAGGCAGAGACAGAAAGAGCTTCATGCCCATCAAGTTACAGCATATGCCCAGAGGCCCAAATTTATCTTCTCTAACCCTACTCAACCCTTTTAACAAATGCTTCCTCAAGCAAAATGCATTAAGAGGTATCACAAAAATAAAAGGGTTTCTACTTACTCCCTGAATACATGCAAGCCCTGTTTTCAGCCACAGAAGATACCAGAGCTGGTTAGGGATCTCAGATATGGACAATTCTGTAAAAGTGATTGCAAGAGGGCAAGGACTGGAATATAAGGGAGGCAGGGAGCCAAATCCTGCGAGCTGGAAAGTCTATTTAAAAGCTTGCCACTAACTATGGGCAAAACCTAGGCTTTTATGCCCATCCAACTGTAGGCAGCTGCCTAGAGGGGCAAGTTACACCATGGCATCTTGTGATGATGCAGGGGACGTGCAGCTGGACATGGGGAGCTAGCACCAGCCCTTGGCAGCAACCCAACATGAGGTCAGCTGAAACTGCTCACAAAACCACATGCCTAGCACTTCATCTCTAAACTGGAGCTAATAAGCTCCCCAGTGTTTTTCCCCTCCATAGCGCAGGACATTTGGCTAAGTGGAACGAAAAGCGTGTGTTGTACAGCAGTAGTTCAGCTCAGATAGCATCCCAACTACACTGGATAGCAAACCTGTCCTCTCTGTAGCATTAATCTGGCACTGCCAATATGCTAAGTAGTACCTACAGCACTTCTATTACAACTTGATAAAGTTCTAGGTACCAGGCTGGCACCGCCAGGCTCCAGTGGTGCCATACAAGCACCCGCCATGAGCTCTCCCCATCAAAAGGAAAAATATGAATAAACTATATATCAATAAAGCTAAGCAGAGCTGTCTGCAGGTGTCAGGAAGTGTTACACCCTGGCGGAACAGCTCAGTAACCTGAGGAACAGGAAGAAACTAGCACCTCGAGTCAGTCATACATTTATATGCTTTTCTAGATCAGAGATGTGCATCACAAGCCTTCAGCACAGCCAGGAACAGAGTCCTCCCTGCCTTCCTCCCAAGTCTCACACTACAGACAGCAGGTTGTCTTCTCCTCATTCCCACATGCCTGGAACAGACAACAAGGCAGGGACACAAGTGAAGTGGAGGACACAGCGCCGCACGTCCCCAGCAAGAACCCATGTGCACCTCAGCACCTATGCTCATCTTTGCTGAAAATAGCCCATGGAGGGCATCCCAGGTAAACATGCTGAGCAGAGCGCTGCAAGGCACAGCAGCACAGTGCACATCAGAGGAGTTAAACTACCTTTCTGTGAGACAAGACTGCCTTAAACATGTTCCTCTTTAAGGGTAACAATCAACTGGGAATTTTAAGGTGCCCTTGACTATGCTTCTACAGGTGGTCTTCCAGCATCCTGCATCAGCACAGGTTCCCACGTGGGAGCTGAAGGGTTAAGAGTCATTTTGCAGGGCTGCTTATGACATCGTCCATAGTATATATCATGAGGTTAGATACTGTTATTAGGATGAAAGGTACATAATGATACCATAACTCAAGATTCACACAGACAGATTTGTGTTTCCTCAGAATGCAGCAGCATCTGCCTCAGGCAAGAAGACGGCAGGAAAAGCAAAACATTCAGCAGCTGAAAGGGACGAAAAGATGAACATAAACTAGATCTGAAGACATTTAGGCTAGAACTTAGGGAAAGAAGGTAAAAGATTCAGGAACAGCTTTGCAACACAAGCAGTAGAGCTTCTACAAGCATTTCAGAAGACAGGCAGCATCAAGTGCGAGCATTCGCTATAGTACAAGACCACATTCACTCACCCAAAGGGCCCTTCTGATCTCATACATCCTTTAATACAATTGCATTTTGCATGAATATATATATATATATATATATATATATATATATACACACAAACTTATGTGTGTGTATACACACCATCACCACATATGACATCAACATCAAGGTAACATTAACCTAAGGGTATGGCCATACTCACTGTGATTGTTTAGATATTAGACCATTCCTACCTTGTGACAGTAAATCTAGTATGACTAGGTAAGGCATAATTAGAAGTAGATATCACCCAAATTAATTTGAAAGCAAAGATTCAAGAGCATATTCAATCCTGCTTTAATTCTACTGAAGTCACTTAAATGACCTCAGGGTTGAATCTGGCTAACTTAAATACCCATATCTCATTATTACCAGATAAGTTGTGTGCCTACAAAGGGGCAATGGGTCTTTTGGACAAATATAGTGACGCAGAGATAGGTATGTCCAGGATGGAGGCAATGTATAACTGTGTCTTTTGGCTTAGGATCCTCTAACACTTCAACTGCTGTTTTCACTGATGTTTTTGCTTACATAAAAAATTCAGTTTCAGCTTTTCTACAAAATAACACAAGTAACACGCTTTCCTTCAGGTTATTGCCACAGTATAGCAAGTGCTGGGTGGCCCTTGGGAATGTGAGCTTTCAGACAGATTAATACAGCTTGACTGAAGAAGGGAAGACAACAGACACTACTTAACAGACTCCAAGTTGGGTTCATCCCTGAACTAAATTTTCTTCATAATCTCACAATCTCTCAATCGGAAAAGCCAGTCCTCATATAATGAAGTGCAAACACTTCTAGTCTTGTCAATTACCTTTAATTAAGACAGCTGACAAAGGGTAAAGATTCTCTCTTGGGAGGTTTTGATTTTACTGGCAATGTGTTCATTTTTTTTAAAAGGATCTCAAAATATTCAGATGCTAGAACCACAGGTTCAGTGACAACAACTGAAAAAATTCTGTAAAACATTTTACAAATATTCATGTTTCCATATGACTGGCTGTTTGTTAAGGTACTGTGCACTTACCCAATGGATCTGCAATCACAAGAAGAGCCACAAAGCCTTCATTACACAAAGACCTTGGAAAGTTTATCACAGGGAGTTTATCACAGTTACTGGGTCATCCTTGACTTTTTAAAGCCTTTTGTGCAATCATACAATTAATGATATTAAAATGATGCATACATATTACAGTTATCTGTGGTTTTGCCCACAAAGGACGCCATCAAGGGCAAGAAAGAACTGATAAAAAAACCAGAATAAAACTCTTCATCTTCTTCCCTCTTGGCCCCTAAACTGTATGTCAGACTGTTGTGCAAGAGCACAAACTTTTTAATTTCCTTCAGACCACTGATGTGCTGGGTGCTGATGGAGCAGCAGAGCCAAGGGCACAGGGTAAGGCAGCTGCCTGGCTGCACTCTGTCTGTAGAGTGGCTTTCCCGGTCTGCAGGCAGACCTACCCACAGCATTGCTGCAGTGGGAAGCCAGCAGTCCTGTGGAGAGGCACGTGCTGCCATCAGCGTTCAGGGACCACAACCCGCCACTCATGATTTTACACGTGACTTTAGCACTAACAGCCTTGCTAACATCTGGGGAAAACGTCTGTCATGCAGACGCAGGCCAGTGGCAGAATCCCAACAGCAGCCAACAAACCCCTGGTGAGATCCATGGAGAGTACAGCATGAGGACACAGCTGGGAGCAGCATCTCAACTGATGGGCAGACAGAGAACAAAAACAACAGTAGAGAAACACTGGCCCAAAAACACAGGCAGGCTCACAGCTGAAGAGGGCAGGCACAGCCAGCATCCAGGTTATCCCTGTGTGCCACTGCAGGTACACGCAGAGCCCACCCATCTTCTCTCTTTCCTGTGGAGACCAGGGAACTGTTCAAAACCTTGGCAAAACCTTGTTTGATTTACCCACTGTCTCTTTCCCGAAGAGCAGAGCTCTAGCCATCCCCAGCTGCCAAGGACAGCACAGTTGAGAAAGGGATGTTCTATTGAACACCAAGCTGTTAGAGAAAATCCCACTTTTATCTTAGCAAAATAACTTTCCCTTTACTGCCACCCCACCTATCTTCAACTGCATAATCCAACTGCAGCATCTAAAGCAATGTTTACCTGGGAAGAAGATACTGGACAAATGCTTTGTGCTTGGATCCCAGACTGCAATGGGATGCAGCACTTGGAAACCAAGAGAATAACAACAGTGCCAGATATCAGCCAAATCCGGGTATCAGTAATATGGAAAAGCAGTTGCCTGGGAAGACTACACACATCAGAGGAGCCAATTCAAAATAACTGGCCCTGGGGAGACAGGCAGGATGAGCCAGTTAGACTTCTCCACTGCTGGTAGATGTGATCCCTCAGCAAGGTTGCTACCCTGCCATTGCAGCCCTTGAGAAATACCAAGCATGCTCTCACAGCACCCATCTGCATGTCAGCGCTGTGCCCTGCACCTCCCAGCCCCACTGCCTTCCACTCACTCCCATGCAGCTCTACACACCCTCCCGCATGGTCACCTAGGCTTTCATCTGTTCAGCATCAAGAAGTCAGTTCAAAGACACTGATATGAAAATAATGGGAGCACTGAGTCCCAGTAGGATGAACTCAATCAAAGTGCACATGTAGCAATGGGAAGGTTCATGCTAAGAGGAGGAAACTTAGCTAATATTGATGCTCATTAAACAACAACAACAAAAGAAACAAACAAGCAAACAAAAACAAACAAAAACTTTTTGCAAGACTAGGAGAAATTAAAAAAAAAACAGTCCTGCTGTCTTGGGAAATGTCTTTCCCACTAACTTCTCCTTAAGAATTTGGTTTAGGCTTGTGGGAACTTAACACATTAGAAATTCACCCATAATTTGCATGCCCCAGACAGCAGGGAGATATGAGATCTGGGATTACTGTGATTTCTTTCCTTTGGCAAAACATATTCCAGAACATTTACTTGGAGAAAAGTTCACACATCATTACAACTAAACTGTATGTGCCTAGTGAGTGAAGAAAGGGCACAAGATGACGCATTACCCTGTGGTTTTATTATACTGGCTTTGCTTCCTTACCTCATTTGCAAAACTAGGGTTGGTTATAATCCTTCCATCAGTCTTTCCTGAAAATTAGGAAGGGACCAAGCCAGATTTTCCAATAAAAAAAATCTTCCCACCATTTCAGAGAAGTGAAAATAGATTTGCCAAGCATTTCATCTAGAGGAGTTTTCTGAAGTAACACCTTGGCATCTGAATGCTAAAATGTTTCTTTGGAAGTGATCCGGGATTCCCCAGGAACACACACTGCCTGAGTGACCCACTCACACTTCACTCCTTCCCCAGCAAGGAAACAAGAGGGAAAGTGGGTCAGAGGGTAGATAAAGTTAAAAATCATTAAAATAAGTGCTTTTAACAAGAGCGATATGTTCCATGGTGTCATGCTAATGCCTAGCAATAAATAGGTGCAAGATGAAGCAAGAATACAAAAGTCTACAAACCTCTTGGAGATAAGGATCAAGATGCAGTCACTTCCAGCACCTCCTTTCCAACCCCTTTTTCCCCTGCCTAAAAAGAACCTCCAAGCAAGATGCTGAAACTCCTTTCAGGCAAGCCTGAGCCATCTGTTGCCATGTAGGACCCTAAACAGGATAAGCAGGTGTTTCTGCTTCTGCAGGGAGGAAAGATGCTCTGTAGACCCAAAATGTAAATAGTAAAGCTGTGGAGAAGTAAATAATGGCAAGGTCTCCTTCTGTAGACCACAGAAGGAGAAATGTCCCCCATACCATGTCAAGCGCAGGGGACCAGGGACTTGGCATCTCAGTCCACTCAAACTCATCAGTGGGTGACAAGCTTTAGGAATGTGTTCTTCTGGTTTCTAAGGCAAACTTCCTTATTTCTAAAGCATGTCTGAAGACCTATCCAAGCATGTTGGCCCTGGAACTGGGTGTGACACCTGCACCTGGACAACCCACAGCAGAGTCTGAAGCCCCATTTTGGAACACCCAGGAAGGTCACTACTGCCCAAAGTGCTTATGGTTCAAGTTGGACATGGTGAACTGAAGGAGTCTTGCTTCTTTGCAGATGGGAGCAAGGAGACAGAAGCTAAGTGACTTGCCTAAGGTCACACAAGAAGTCTGCACCCAATCCCAGACCCACGAGGGCCCAGTTCAGTGTCTTAACCACACATAAGCCCGTTTCTTTCATGTGGTAACTAGTCTGAAGATTAAGAGCTACTAATGTTTCACAAGGCAAAGCCATATCATTAAGCCTTTCTTTGGCAAGGACCCCACAGCAGCCAGCAACTTTGAGAGCAGTCATGAAGTCTCATGCAACAACTGGATCTCATGGTCCATGTTTCTTCCCCAAGAAAAAAAAGCCCCTTCACCCCAGCCCTTGCCCTGGCTAACATCAGTCTCTTCATCACCTGCTGTCCCTTACCTGCAGGTTGCAAACTGGGAGCCAGTTGTTGCCACAACACACTGTGTCACCAAGGAAATACAACAATATGTTTATTGATAAAATGTGTTGGGTGCATACTTAGAAGCCAATTAAATTCACTGGGGCTGGAGCTACTACTCTTGTTCTACAGCTCTCTTAACCCACCCATGACCTTCTCTGCAGCTTCAGACATTACCACACACAAAAGTAGAGGCACAATGATTTATTGGCCTGTGGAGCTTCCTCCTCCCTTCAGCTCAGCATTGCAACAAGCTGCCTGGAGAGGTTACATGGTCTCCAGCCTCTGAGGTTTTCCAGACCCAACAGAACCACATGCCCTTAGGAGCCTCCTCTAGTCTCATGACCAACCCTACTTTGAGTAGCAGGCTGGAGTGGGGATTTCCTGACGTCCCTTCCAGCCTGAATTTCTCTCTAACTGTTCCTGGCCATTTTTTTTATTACTGTTGCTTTTCTACTACTACAGAATGTCCATCCCCAGCAGGCAGCAACACTGTTAGGACTTGTGCATGTCAGATTGCATTTGACTACTCCCATGGGGAGCATCCCCTTCCTTTGCTGTAGCTCCACACAGACATATATCACTGCCCACACTTACAACTCTTGACTCTGCAAGAAATTATAAAACCCAGTATAGAAAGGTAGGCCCTTGTCAAGAGAAATAAGCTTGAATGGAACTGGGTGTGACTGGCCCTGAGTTAGGAACTGAAGGCTAGAACTACAGTCTTAACACTGGAGTTAACCAAATCAGGCTCCTTGAAATTCACCATCCTAGAATTCCCAAATAGCAAATGAGGAGTATTCCCAAATCCACAGTAAACAGAAAATTCCAATTTTGAGTTAAAACATGAAATTCAAATTCCCTGGAGGTGTTCAGGGCCAGGCTAGATGGGGGCTTGGGCAGCCTGATCTAGTGGGATGGAACTAGACTTTAAGGTCCCTTCCAACTCAAACCATGGTATGATTCTATGATATAACCGGGCCAGGAAAAATTCTGAGGGTAGTCTTACAACTTAAAGGGAAACAAATGGAAACAATCTATCTGCAAATCTCTTACCCTGCTCTAGAATACTTTCCAACACACTCTTATTCTCTAATATTTACGTGAAGCACTAGGCAAGGAAGACTTCTACCACCAGTGCCTATCACATACCAACTCCCTGTACCTACAGCTCTCTTTTCGTAAGGCTTGGATGTTTTAAGAAACCTTACATAAGACTTAGGGATTTTCCCCATATTTTTGTTAAACAAAATTTTAAAACAAGTTACCCCAGTGCTCACATTCTTCCAAACAAGTTCACACGCACCTTCAAAATCAGTAAGAGTAAATAACCTAACTCATTAAACAGGCTGAGATTTGTTTTATTTTAATTATTAAAAATGACAGTGTTAATTTCTGGGCTTCTAATGAGTCAGCTTAATTACTCAGGAGACAAAACTGTTAGACCTAACCCTGTAAAACATATACAAAGAAAACAAAACATAACAGTAGTAGGCAGAATGACTGAATCTATTACCCTGTCCCCCTGGCACAGCTGCAGGTAATAAAAGTGATGATGAACGTTTCAGGAGGGAACAATGCTCCCGCGTGCAGTTAGAAATGGATGACAGCATCCTTTCTTCCATGCAACTGGGTTTTTTTTAAAGCTGTAGCCCCTCAGCCCCTCCAAATCCTTTTGTTCAGCAAAATCCAAGACGCCTCACACAGATGGCACTGACTTGTGAAACAAACCGCTCCGGATAATTGTTCGTCCTGGCCATGATCAGCAGGAGAGCACATGGAGCCAGGGATTCTGCAGTCACAAACCACTCTGTGACAGGCATCTGCACCTTCCCTCGCCTTGCAGGTCTGCATACAGACTGCACAGGGCAAGGAAATGCTGGGGAAAAAAGGAAGCATGCCCTCAAGAAAAAAAGCTTATGTACCAAAAAGAGTTGAATTAGTTGTGACAGCGACAAATCCAGCATCTTTGCTCTGCCTTACACGAGAAGTCTTTCAAGCACAAAGAAACACATCTCACTGTTTATACGAACCACCACCTCCCGCCACACCAATCAGAGACTCAAGCTTATTCATATTTCCCAGCCTGCTTCTCTTGTTGTCAGTGAAAATGGACTCCTACATTTCATCTAATTAATTTCTTCTCCTAAGCACATTCAGGGGGTAGGAGCAAAAGGTAGGAGTGCCCAGGGACAGAACCCCAAAGAAATCTGCACCAGCTGCTTGTCATTAGGCCATTCCCCAGAAAAACAAATGCCAAGTTAAATTCCATAAGTCATCATAACCACCATAAATGCAGATTCCTGCAAACAGATATACCATCAAAAAAGGTCACTTCAGTAGCAAGGGTGACCGGATGATCAGAGCCTCCTTCTTTGCTGCTCCTGATCCCACATCTAGAGAAGTTGGACATCTGATGTTGCATTTCCATTTAGAAAGAAACTGGGAAATCTATTCCTTTTATTGAAGGTGCTGTTGTGGAATTCAGTAAATGGATAACATGCTCCGTATCTACTAGCGTGACTATAAACACAAAAAAGGAAAGGAAAAGCCTGCGGCAAAAGTAATATTAATACCCAGCCATGTCACTCTCAATTAAGCTCATATCTAATGAGCACATTTTCTCCTTGCACTGTCCACTGATGCTGTAAGCAATGTCCCATGAAAAGCATAAAATGCTGTTTCTGGAAAACAATGATCTGTACTGGTGAATTTTGAACTGACCAATTATGAATGTTGCTTTAATGGAATGAGCAGGGTTTGAACTGACTAGAATCTTCAATGCCAGAAAATGTCTGTGCCCACAAAATGTCCATATACGATCCTTTGACTGCAGCCACTATTTCCACTACTGATTGCCATTACTATTACCTCTGTATACATATACACATATAACAAATATATACACATATGTTATATACACATATAACATAAATAAATCTCTTGTGCACCCTGACAACAGCTCTTACTTAGTATTGTGTTTGCAATGGGATCACCTGCTTTCCATGAACATCAATGTATGGCTTCAGCTTGCATGAGATCTGCAACCAAGTGGTCAAATCTACCCAAGCAAGACCCTCTATTACTTAAGGCACGAGTGGATGAGGTCTTAAGGGACTTGGTTTAGTGTTAGATAGGAATGGTTGGACTAGAAGATCCGATGTGTCCCTTCCAACCTGGTTGTTCTGTGATTCTGTGATACTGGGCAGGAGGTAATTTCACTTTGATGCCCTAAAATCAGTGCTGTAGCATCCAAACATGGAAAACTTACATCATCCCAAAAAAAGTTCTTACCTGCTCCCTGCAGAAGGTGTGGTAGCGAGAACCAAGAGGAATGCCAGGCAGATCTGAAGTAACTAGAGTAGGATAATACTTCGGCCAAGTGAACAAGTCCTGACACAAAACTTTCCCCAGAGGAGGTTATGTTATAGCCAAATGCACTGTTAGAGCCTTCATTCCCACAGGCATCCATCCATCCCAGGGTTGCGCTCCGTGACAAGGTACAGGCACACCCTCCAAATAATTTCAATGAAAACTAGTTGTAAGGAGAAAGCTAACCCAATCCAGTTCACTGTGTAGCCTTCATAAAATTAAGCTTGGAATTTACTATACTAATGTAATTCACATTAGTCTGCAGGGCGGAGGCTTCCAAGGGCAGAGTCACCTCTTCTCTCTGTGATGCCCTGACACATTCCTCTCCCTCCTTCCTTTTCTTCCAGGAAGAGATCACTTAAGCCCAAGAACATTACAGCACATGGCTGTTCTCAACCCCTCCCAGAGAGCTCTGGAGCATATGATCATGTCCAAGAGCCTTTCTACATCTCTTCCGCACCAAGGAGTCCCAAAAATGAAATAGGACCACTTTCCCACCATCATATGGATGTGGTGCCAACCTACTCTTCTAAGCCAGGGAAAGCACACTAATAATGCACGGTTAAACCCAAAATACATATCAAAAGCCACCTGAGTCAGTGATAGACCTACTCAGATAGAGGTAGCAATAACCTGAATGAGAGTTCAGTACAGGCCTGTCCTTTCCAAATGCATCAACGGCTGTGCCTACACTGCTGTCCTGGCTTGCTCCACAGCTTTGGTATGCCTCCATCCAGTAATCATCAATGAAATCCTGTCCAAAACCAACAATCATGTGCACTAATCCCAGCAGGGTGTTGGATAGAGTAGGAAGATCATGTTGATCTTCCATCCCCCTTTCCTTCAACTGCCAGCAATTTCTTCCTGTTTCTTTCTTGTTTTAGGTACCAACTGTTTCAAGGCAGGGCAGTGAAGGAACAGAGAGAGAAACACCGACTAAGGTGCAGTCCATTCCTCAAAGATTTTAACACAAAACTGAACTCTCCATGAGGACTCCTCCAGAAACATTTAATAAGGAAAAACATATCTTTTTCCTCAGGTTGGACCTGTACTTGCAACAAAATAAAATCTGTCCCTTAGGGTGGGAGAAAGGGGAGAATAAATGCTCTGAGTCAATTCAACCTCAAAGAAATAATGCTGCTGCTTTAAAATTACCCACCCTTCTGAAGTCAGCCAGTCATCTGTGATCCTTTCCAAACCTATCTATCTGCTTTGTTTTTCCTCACCGCTTTAGTGAGGTTTTAAAGTTGAAGGCGGATGGAAAAGAAAAGTGAATATTTTCAGGAGGTATCTAAGCCCCACCTCTCACACACACACATCTACACAATGCACTCTGATACAATCATTTTATTACTGCTTCAGTTCTGCTAAATCCAATTTATCCACCAGGCCATAAACCCTGCCATGTATTGGATCAGAGCTCTGGTTTCAAGCTCCAAGGGAAGCTTCACCCAAATAATGAATGTCCCTAGTGTAACCCATGGTGTGGTGGGGGAAAAAAAGGTGGTACACACAGCAGAAATCACTTTTCACTGTGGCGGCTTGAAAAGGCAAGTCAGTAGAAGATTGAGACCCAGATGTTTAGCATATACTGAGGATGAAAACATAAAACATTTGCATTCAACAGCTTAAAGGAGTCTGTTGACAGTAAGGTCAAATCCACACATGGACTGTCAAATGATTATTCATGTGTTATGAAATTTCCTCTCCAAAATCCTCAGGTTTAAAGACTACCTGGCAGAGAGAAAAGACCTGGTAGGAAATCAAATCTGTTTCACAGGGTAATTATCCTCCATTCTTTAAACTTGTTGCCAGTACTAAAGAAATGAAAAATTAAGATTATAGCCTCAAAACATTTCAAGAGCAGCCCTGTGTCCTCTTGCGACATCCCTGTGCCTGGCAGCCAGGCCAGGCTGAGCTTTTGCACAACTCCTGGGGCTGGCACATGGCCCACTGGTTCGAGAAAGAATGCATGGAAGGAGAATCTATCAACAAGCAGAGAGAAAAACGCACAGGGGCGTGATCCTAAGCTCTGGGAAAAAGGCTGGAGGGTTCCTTTAGTCATTCCTTTGCCACAGGTAATGCCAGTTGGAACATGGGCTTGATTCCTGGCTTTGGGCAGGCAGCTTCACTGCTAGGTACCTGTTGGGCATGTTTTGGGAACTTGCTCTGCTGAGGTGCCTTTACCATACATGTGGCTGTAGGAGGTGGCTTGACTTGGAAGACAAGGTAACTTGTAGCAGATAGGTGAAAAGGAAGGAAAGGCTAGTGAGCAATCAGTTTTGTTGCTGAAGAAAACATGCTGGATAGCTGGCCCCTCCCATGCAGCCACTTTCTGAGAGGTTCATTTTGAACCCAAGCATAAACTGTGATTTCAAGGCAGAGGAAGTTCCTTGACCTGTGTCACATTAAGATAATAAGAAGGGTTCCTTGGTACGGTTTCATTGCACAGGGTATCCACATACACCACACTCCAACAGTTTCTCATGAAAGCAGCTGAAACATTAGGAGTAAAGAAAAAAATTAATTCCAAAAGCAGCGGCAACCCGCCAAGTTTTAAAGAGGCAAAGTTTGAGAGACTATCTGGAAACTTGGGTAACTCGCTGCACGAGCCAAGGGGAGACATGAAGTACTCCACTCAGGCTCCTCTTTTTCACGTATGTCTGCTTGATAGAAAAGGTAGTGACAATAAAAATGAAAGTCAAGACTACAAAAGCAAGGACCTGTTCATAGATATTTCAGGGACCTTGTAAGTCCTGCCAGCAAACTCAGCCCAGACTGTGAACTCCACTGGAGCTCCAGCAACCTGCTCAGACATGTAGGAACCTCAGAGGCATCAGCACGTATGCCAAGGAGCTTTCTCCTTCTCTGAGGCCAGGCCATGAAGCATGTGCACCAGTTATGACACCTTGCTCAAGGAGCTTGCTATTCCCCATACAGACTGACACAGTGAGCTCCTGGTGACCAGTAGACAGCCTATGCCAACTCTTCCCTCTCTGCCTAGCATCACCCTTGCACAGCCAGCTGGTTTGGGGCATAACACTTCAAAAAAAGCAAGCAGATTGATTTGACAGTCCACTGGGGAACAAGAATTCTCTGCAGCCTAGAAAACATGACCTACAAAGAATGACTGAAGGAACTAGGTTGTTTAGTCTAGCGAGGACTGAGGATAGACAGGATAACTATCTCTAAAATACATGACAAGTAGGTGGAAAGAATAACCTGTTTTCATTTCCCGTAGCAGATCGGACAAGGTGAAAAAAAGACCTAAATTGCAATGATGAAGATTTAGGTTAGAGGTTAGTTAAAGCCTTCCAACTGGGAATGACAATGCCACACTGGAAGTCAGTGCCTGGTGAGGTTATGGAATTGCCATTTGAGGAGGTTTTCATGGCTGGGCTGTAGAAATATCTATTTAGGCATGAGCTGGTCTTGCCTTAGGGCAAAGAGTTAGGCTAGATGATGCCTGGAAGACACTTTCACATACTATCGCCACCTACTTGATTAGTAACAGTGGTTCAAAAGTAACTATCACGATTTTCAAATCAATTGGTTGCTCTGAGGCCTGTTTACAATGTCTGTAATTTCATGCTAATCCCAGTCCTCCCAGGATTACTGCTCTGTAGGAGGCTGGTCCCAAATTCCTACCAACAGAACAGGTAACCATAAGGGCATATGTGATTTGCAGTTGGCTTCCACACAGTGGAGGACATCCAGAGCAGCTGGTCTTGCTCACAAGGAAGAGATTACCAAATGACAGCAGAGCTGGAAGATTATCACACATAACTCTGTAAGAGGGCAGCCACTGCTCTCCTGAACTGACGTCCCTTGGTCAGCTTGTCACCAATGCAGCCCTAAGCTTGTACACACAAAAAGAGGGAAAAATCTTCATGAACATTGTTGTTGCCAGCCATCTAAGCCTGAAAGCTGACTGCTGTAATCATAAGAAGTGTATTCTGTCCCCTTGTCCATGCACACACTGCACAGATACCTAGACACAAAACATGACAGTTAACCATCAGGGGGAAAAATAGCATCTAAGCAGACATTAAGAACGTATCACCCTTTTGAACCCAGCTCTCTTGCAACATGCATCTACCTTAGATTCACCTCAGAGCAGGCAGTTTCCAGCTAAACTGATGCACAAGAAGAGACTCAAACCTCTTAAATTTCTCCATGCCAAATATAAGACACAAAGATGGCCCAGTGGGCCAGGATTGCCCCTGGTCAGCATTTTCAGTTGTGATCTTGCCTTTCTTCCCTTCCTTTCCAGCCCTCTTTCCCTTTCATTCTTCCTTCCAAGGCAATGGCCAGCTCATATTGGAGAATACACATTTTTGGAGCTAAGGTGCCAATCCAGTCCACCAAGCTAAACAACCTACTCCTTAAAGGTCCCATACACAACATGCATCACAGCCCCAAACACACAATTGGATGGCACAGAAACAAGTGTAAACAAGCCATTGGCTAAAATACACCATCAGAAAACAGATACTGTGTAAATTAATAAAGGTCTGGCTTTAACAACGGGACAAATGGAGACATATTTGCCATCTTGTTTTAGTTCTTCTAAACTGTAAGCATTTTTTTCAGCTGTATTAATTGTTTGAAGCGAGTGGTTCTCTGCTAATCTGGTCTATATTTATATGATGAGGTGTAATGATGCATCTCAAGAATGTTATGGTATTAGTTAAATTAACTAAGACAACTCAGGCTGCAAACTGATAAATTTTAATGTGTCAACATCAGATATGAAAATGCAGTTGTGTGGATCTCCAGATTTGCATGACCATATGGTTTGGAATTATAATTAATGTCTTTGGATTTCATTTCACATAACTTAAAGCTACATTAATGCAATATTTTTTCAGAATTTTGGAGAAACATATATTTTGCCAAGCTGTGAGTTTTCAGAACAAGTTAGAGAAAAAACCTTTTACTTCCCTTTTTCCACAACAACCTCTTACCTTCATGGGGTTGGCAGTCTTCCCTAATGAAGGTCAGACATAGCTGTTCCTTTGCCCTAACCAGTCTAGAGAGTCCCACTTTGAGAGAGCCATAAAGGTTTACTACTAAAACCAAACTCATTTTCAAATTGTTATGTGCTGTGAACAATCAGACAATCTCTCCAGAAGGAAATGCAATCCAGCCTTCTGAAACACAGTGGTTGTGACATGTAGGGATAGCACAGACCCTGAAGCCAGGCACTGCTATCAGCTCAGCAGACCATCACAATCATATGAGCGTTGACAGAAGATTTGCAGCTCCGTGGGGCACTGCACAATGCATGGGTTTGCAAGTTTGGGGACAGCAATAATTTTTTTTCTCCTCTTCATCTGACCCCATTTCTTAATGATCTACATTCAAGATCTCCCTCTAGGCAACAAACAACATTTACTTGTGTCTCTCATTAGTTAATCTAAATAAAATGCAAAGCACAACCCACATCCATTCCAGAACTCAAAGCAGAGCTGGTCAGATATATGTGTCATCCCGTGATATTTTAGAAAAAAAATATTTCAGCACAGAATCTAATAATCCTCAAGTTCTACACTGTGTGAATAGAGCAACTACAGCATCACTCTGAGGCTTTCTGAAACACGCGCAATGCTTTCAAAAGCCAGGTACATTAAGAAGAGCCTACAGCAGCCTTGAAAGACCCCCATAAGTGACCCTGGCAGGCACTGGTTCACACCCACTACAAGAGCGCTTCTCATCTCTAAGCACATCTTGGCACGGCTACATTCATGTAGGACTTCTTCTGATATTATAGATCTACAAACTCCTCACAGCATGGCAGGGAAAAGATGGCCTAGAGAAGTTTAAAGATTTAAGATGTTTCTCTTATTTTCCTTCACAAGAGCTACATATAACTACAGGCAATATCAATTTAAGAGCTCAGCTCTGCAAGAACTAAAAATGCTAAGGTTACCATCCACAGTGCCCTGCAGGGGGAAGGTTTTAAAGCATCAGATAACGTTTTGTTCCATTTTTTTAAAGGGTCAAGAGGATCCAAGATTGGGACTGCCAGATCTGTAGTTTCCTGCATCCCTTACTTCAGACAATCACTAGGAAGAAACTGAACACAAAAAACACAGTGCAAGTGCAGAATTACAGGTTGTACTCCCCAAAACAGTATTACAGAAACACTGGTGAGGGCCAGTAGATACAACGTGGTGTGATGATGTGTCCCAGTAGGTGCCTGTTGTCTCCAGTCTCCTTAGGGAAATGCTCTGTAGCAGGCACAATGTTTTTGCTTCCAGGACAATCAGTCCATGCTTTATGTCTGAGACTCGAGACATTTCTTGACCAATACAGCAAATAATTCAATTAAACACCAATGCAATGTCTCTTATTCTCACAGATCACTTAAGCAACCAACTTCATTTTCCTTCAATAGGTATGAGGCACTTGGGCGTTGATGGTTGCAGACTTACTGTCCCCAAACCAGGTTATTTCCACGTTTGCACAAGAGGCAGTAAGAAAACATCAGGAAGCAGGAGGGCAAAGGGCCATTGTGGCTACAGTAAAGGACAACATGAGTCCTGCAACTGCTGCTTTTCCAGTTCTGCTGAAAAAGACTAAAACTGCATAAACATGAGCCACTAGCACCCCCACTCCTCTCTTCGAGCAGAGAACACTCACCATCTCTGCCTAGCTTGGGCCAAATCATTACTACCAGCTCTTCTTGAGCCCCCTCCAACAAAAGAAATGGATGAAAGAGAAGGGCCTTCTCCTGCAGAGACCCAATGTCCATGGCTGGGGACAAAGCCAGGGGCTGAAAATGCTGCCAGGTCCTTAGGTTCACTCCTAGCCGCCTCCTCAAATCCAGTTCAGATCTGGCAACTTGCTTCTAAGGGGAGGCAGGTAGCATAACATTAGCAAAATAAACAAATAGATCTGATGAATTTAAAAAGTTCAAACTCTCTTTCAACCTCAAAGTATAGGAAATGACCTGCATGGTCACAAGCAAGGACCAGCTTTTGCCTGTTTCAAAGCTCAAAATCACACTAAATGCCAGTCTTACAGACTTACAGGGATAGAACAACTGTGGGAGATAACCCCAGAAGTACTGAACAGAGCATGTCTGAAGTGTAAAACCTGCACAGTTCCATCTCAGGAACCCCTACAGGAGGGTGTTACTAATGCATAAGAACCTGTCTCTGTTAATGCTGCATGACAAGCAGTAAGGTAGAGCCAAAGAGCATTTACTTAACAACAAACCCCAGGAAATACTGAAAAAAAACCCTCCAGACTGCAATCTTAATCCTACTTACAATCTTTTGCTTAAATATTATTATTACCTCGTTGTTATTTGCATTATAAGCCTCATCGCAGACAACAAGCCTTGTCTGAGCTGCTGTTCAGACACAAAAATAAAGACAAGTTTTTCATCTCCAAGTGACTGGAGACATCACAGTTAAAGCAGGTACACACAAGGAACTGTGGGAGCCTTGCAAGCGCTGCCTCCCCATTTCTGCTCAGAGAGTAATTGCACCAAGTGCACGTGATCCTGCACTGGTACCCACCCAGATAGATCATCCCCATCTCAGACTGTGATTAACCCCACATACACACAAGGGATCTGTTTATGTTCTCCTCGATTTGTGCATGCACCCCATTGTTATTTCTGCTGCGGAAGTTCCTAAGGACTCCTACAAGGTTTACAGCCCCATTACTCCAGGCACTGTAAAAGCAACTGGCCCACGGTCAGTTTCCACCCACAGAGACAGGTGGGACTGCAAACATTAACTGTGGTGGTCTCCAAAGCCTCAGGTGGTCCCAGCAAACCTTTAACTCAGCCTTTGCACAGCAGCCAACAACTCACCCCACACAACTGAAGAAGAGAGGTTAGCTTCTGCAGAAGTAAATTTCAAATAATGTATTAGAAATAAAAGGGAAAAAAGGAGGAAAGAGAAAAAAAAAAAAGGCAGGGGGATGGGAGAAGAGTTATTCCCAGATCAAATTAAACCTTGTTCTAAATGGTTGTTAAGAAGGAAAATTTTGCTTTGAGTTTAACATTTGTGAGAACACAATATTGTTTTATTACAAGAGATTTCTTTTTTAAGGCCCTGGGGCTTTTATATTGAAGCTTCTCACCCAATGCCGGGACAGCAGCATCGAAGCAGAACCTCACAGACAAAAAAGGATGTGATATTCTGAAACTCTGCCCTTGGAAAAGGGAATTGGACATTCTTCAGTTGTGACAATAAATTACTGTCTCTTAAGGCCTGGAGAGCAGTTTCCTAAAAAGATACAAACTTTATTCCAATCACTGAGCAATTCATAAGCCTGATGCCAGCAGCCACCCTCATATACATCACTGACTACGTTTTTGAGAGCAACCTCACTTGCTTTTGCATAAGGAGCTCACATACATGTTGATAGAGTGCTACGGATCACTCACTACCTTCCCATATCTGTTCAAAAAGGTGAAACATGCAAAGAGAAATCTTCTATAGGCTTTGAAAAGACCAAGAAGCTTCAAAAAAGGCTTCTCGTCACCATTTTTCTGAACACAGGCAGAAAATAGAAAAATCCACTGAAGTCTTTAATCTTTCACAGAAGAGATGGCAGCTGTATTGCTTTTCTCCTTTGTAGCACTCAGCAAGCCGTCCTTTCTCAGACAAAATCCCTGCTGATGCAAGGGGAGTTAGGAGGCTGGACCCTGACCTCGGAGACTGTCCGCTCCCTCCAAGGCAGACGGATTCCACAGTGCCTCCTCAGGCAGGGATATCTCAACAACCCCACAAGAGCCCTTGCGCTCAAGGGGTGATATGACTGACCACGCTTTTTCCTTGCATTTATTTTCTCTGATCATGTCAACATTTTCCCATCTTTGAGACTCATTTGTTGATGTTATTTCTCCACATGTTTATCACTTGCTGCCTCTCTGCCTTTTATCGCTGCTGCTTTATGATTTACTTTCATTTAAAATATACAAATTTAAACAAACAAAATCACAATATACTCCTTTCTCCCTTTGTATCAAAATAAAGACTCTTGCCCCAGCAGTTTGCTTATTTGACTCTGGTCAAGATAGGCAAAAAGCTCGTCCAGGCAACCTGTGAGTATGGCTGATTCTGCTTTATTAGGAACCTGCTTCACTGACAAGTCATTAAGTGCTGATCATCAAGGGCTGGTCCCACCCTGCCGAGTCAAACAGCAACTTCTTCCACTGGGCCAGCCAGCTCTTAAAATGCCACTTTTCTGCCCAAAGCCTTGTCTGAACACACATGAAGTCTCACAACATCAATGCAGCCAAGGAAGAAACAACTCCTTTCCTCTTCATGCCAGCATACACACGGTCACCACCACCACCACGTTTTTCCCACTCCAAGAACAAGCTACTGTGATGCACAGACGGTTCCTGAAGCTAAAGCTACGCCTGAGCCAGGAGTGATTACGTGGGTTACAGCAAACAAAGACAAGAAGCAGGCACCAAATCCACAGAGTTGGGTACTACTGCTGTGGCAGCACACCCGGACACACCTTGGGAGGCTCCCATTTCTCCACTTCCCAGCCCTGACAAGAATGTGAGAACAGAGCACGTTTTTCTCCATGCAGTGCTCCTTCTCAGCACTGCATTCTCTCCTGGCTCTCCTTTCAGAGAGGAACCATTGTAATCAGCTGCAGGGACACACTGCAGGAAGAAACCTAAAGGCATCACATGAGCCACAAGCTGAGGAATGGGGAGGGGGGAGAGGGGCTGCGGTTTGAGGTTCAATCAATTTGAGGAAATAATGACTTATTTTTAATTTTATAAATAAATAAATGCTCCCAATTTTTAATGAACCAGGTCAACTCTGATAACAGCCCCACTTCCCACCACTAGCAGCAGACAATGTGCTATTACAACATGTTGAGACATTAAGTAGATGAGCAGCAGCCGTAGCCTGTTTGAACCCGTTTCGCTGGCTTGGCTCTGGGGGAAGGTTCAAGCCATGGGAGCAGCTCCAGTTTGGCCTCACAAGCAGGACTTCAGAGCGTGGCAGGTGCTAAAGTCCATCTATCCGTCCATCCCAGAGCAGGTCACACACACATTTTGGCACCTCTCTGGAGCGATTTGCTCATGATCCCCGCTCATGGGATGGAAATTTGGAGCTTGATGACCACCCCTGGTATACACCAACCTCTACACTACACATACAGGGCCATTTCGCTCAAGATTTCAATGCAGCCAATGAAAATCCAACTGTGGGTAACCCCCAGGGCTGACCTCCAAGCAAGGACCATTTAAACACCTCCAATGGCACAATGGGGAAGCACATTTATTGCTGCCAGCAGGATCATACCCACATGAAACCTAGAGGAAGATCAGGTGACTGACTCAAGTAGCTGACAAACATGCTGCTGCCTAAACGAGCAGTTTTATGCCTTTATTAAATACTTATAGACTCCTTGAAAGTATGAGGAGGAATGGAGAAAATAAAAACATCCTTTATCAGCCGGGATGCTTCAGCAGAAATTAGATAAAAGTCTGAGGCATTTCAAAGCAGGAACCCAGGCTGGCAGGCCAATCTTCCAAAGCATCTCTGACAAGCTTGAAGGTTATGGACAGTCCAGGGGCATCACCCTTTATTTCTTTCACTACAGGGGAGAAATGTCTTAAATATTTTTTCTTCTACTGTCACCCAGGACTGTGATATGAGAAGGGATTAGAAACACCAGCTGAAATTCTTCTTTCTTGCCTATCGCCAAGAAATGGAGCAACCCGAGATGGATCCTCTGACTCAAATATCTGTTTTTCCAGCTTTGATGTCTGCCTTACAAGACCCTCAGTGCAGCAAAATTAAGGCTCTTTATTGCTCAAAGAAGAGGTTGCCTAAACAAAGCACAGGCTAACTCTCCTCAAAGCCTCATAGCCCAAGCAGCTCCAGAAGCAGCCCTAAACCCAGCAATAAAATAATCAGAGGCCTTTTCCTATGTCCCAGCATGGAGTAGGGGTCCACATGGCAGTGTCCCTGCAATCCAGGCAGGTCTGGGAAGCAATTCTCCTTACTCCTGCCAGCCTTGCTCTGACACCACAAAGAGGGGTGCCACTTTGTTCACTGCATGGTGCATGAGCTGGGCATACTTTCAGGGCCAGGCAAAGTCCTCTACATGCTGTTATTCCTCTACTTGCTGTCCCTCTCCCTGTCTTGGTCTGTTCCACAGAGAGAATAAAATCAGAAGGGGCTCCACTATGGTGAAAAGTTGTAAACAGATAGAAAGTTTTGAAGGAGAGGCTAAAATTTGGACACTTCTTTTCTTGTTGCATGCCTGGATGCAGAACATCATTTCCAGCTTTCAGTCCTCACAGTACCTATTCTGTCTCTGCATCTCCATCTCAGCACAGCTTCAAATTGTCAAGCCACAGAGGACAGCTCAGCCAGCTCAGGTAAGAATCAGTTCATCTCAGCTTGCAGCAATGAAGGGGTTTTGTAGGTCCAATCACTGCAGATCCAACTCCCCGACTTGATCTACAAATCAAACTCTGTTGGACATGCTGTGTACCAGAGGGAGCTTGCTTTTCCTGTGGATGCTTGCACATTCCCATAAGCAAGCTTATGAGATGGCTGCTCAGAGAATTACAGCTCCAGGAGCATTTTCATGAAGAAGTCGTCTCAGCAGCAGCAGCAGCTACACAAACTAGAAGTACAGCTGGAAAGCAGCACCTTAGCAGTTGCCTTGTGGCTTCCTACAGAAGCTTCTCTTTCCACCTCCCTCACCACAGGAAAACCACATTTTCCACCTCTTAGAATAGAAAGAGCTATGATTGTGGTATTCCTGAATGAAGAAAAAACAACACTTGTTCTACACAGATTTAAGGGTTGGCTATGCAAGGACTTTTCCAATCACCCTCACTGAGGTCTTTTCCAAGCATCCCCAACAAAGATTTTTCAAAACACCATCAACCAAGGACTCTTCCAAATATCCTCATAGGTGTTGAGGGGCTGGAGCAGTTTGGGGCTGCTAGGCAGCCTAACCTGCCTGTTCTGCCCTTTGCAAGATCCAAAGGTTCGTGTCAGCATGCAGCAGGGCAGGCTCCTCCAGCTGTGCTGACACTGGGACTGCACACAACCAGCAACACTATCAGGAAACAAAAGCTCAAGTCAACACAGCCACTTATTTCCATATAAGGGCTATTTAAATGCAAAGGCTGGTAACTACTTCTTCGCTGATCATTTTGCAATAGGATAAATACACTGGTGAATACAAAGGGAAAATGAACAGAAGGACCCTGCTTTGCCTCTCAACCTTTTTTGAAGTGAAATATCTGGATTCACGACTCTTCTCCTGGGAAGGACACCCATGCAGTGATGGTATGACCACAGATTATTTCCTTGTACAAACAAGGAAATACAAAATAAAAACGAGAAAATCTGCCCTAACCTACAAACTGTCACTCAGAAGGTCCTGTACCACCACACGAACATGGCACTGCATTTCTCTCCATTGAACACCACGCAGCCAGAAACTGTCTGTGACTGAGAATTTCTTCTAACTCTTGGCGGCAAACAAACAATGCACACTCACTATTGAGTTATGACCTCAAATACTTAGTGACTTCAAAACATACACCTAATTCACACATATGCAAGCAGGAAAAATCACTCACAGGCACTGAATAACAAGCGTTTGACATTTAAAAGTGCTTATTTTTAAGAATAGTTAGCATTCATATTAATTAAGGCACAGTCAATACAAGACTTCCGTGCTGTTCATACTAGTATATATGAAAATTGTTGTCTATCTCAGAAAAAAAATGTGAAAATTATGTGTAATTACCTGCCTGTACTTTTCACCTGGGTATCATTAAAGACAGCAGAAAGCCACTGAATTTTAATTCAAGATTCTTGCTGAAAACCTCATGGAAATATCAAAGTGCTGGATGCCATCAAGATAGTGGGGCTTGCTGCACAGAAGCAAAATATATCTACAAATTCTCTGATATCAATGGGTTGATAGCTTTCTACCCTTTTGAAAAAAATCTATCAGCTTATCACATACTCAGGAATGCCCATGCATTTAAGCCCAAATCTAACTGCATCATGAAGATATATGGATTGTTCTTTCAGCCTGCCTGGAGCAGAACAGTGGTAAAAGGGGTGAGGCATAAATGGCAGCAGGTGCATTTCAACCAGGGAAAACAAACTAAATTAACCAATATTCCCTCATCAGGCAAGAGCATTTTCTGGGTATCTATATTTCATTAGAAGGAGATGCTCATAATTAGGATGAGAGGAAATGGCCTCAAGTTGTATCGGGGAGGTTTAGGTTAAATATTAGGAAAAAGTTCTTCACCAAAAGAGTTGTTGAGCATTGGAACAGGCTGCCCAGGGAAGTGGTGGAGTGATCATCTCTGGAGGTATTTAAAAGACAAGTAGATGTGGGACATGGTTTTGTAGTGGCTTGGCAGCGTTAGGCTTACTGTTGGACTCAATGACCTTAAAAGTCTTTTCCAACCTAAATCATTCTATGATTCTACAATAATTAGTTCTAGTTTAACAACATTACTTGCGGTTTTGTAGCTGGGAGATTATTACAAGAGCAAGCCCACCAAAGAAGACAGGACTGAGGCCATCAAAGAGTGAGCAATGCCACCGGTTATTCTTCAGAAAGACAACCTCACTCCTCCAACACTTGAGCCACATCCCTTTCAGAAACAAGCTTTCCCAAAGAAAAGAGCTCCTACCGACACAAACAAATAAATAACAATGTGCCTGCAACCACCCCAGCTTTTAATTAAATGGCAACTGAATAAACAGCCTGAAAGCTGCTGAGCCAGGATGGCCGTAACCCTGCTCCTGCTGCTGCCCTTTTGACTCTGCGCACCCGTGGTCAGATTCTTGGCATACCCTTCCCTGTAGCCCAGCTTTTTGTTTGAAGTGGCACAAGTTCCAATTTTGTCAAGGTTTAGGGGGGGGGGGTTGTTTTTAATGTAAGGGCAAGCAGCGTGCCTGCCACGCACCAGGCTTCTGGTAGGGATTTCCTTACCCTCCCTGGAACTGGAGAGACGTTTGCAATAACCAGTTTCCAGGACCTCGGGGAAAAAAGGCAGAAAGCTTCAAAAAGATATCACATTAATCTCAAGTGTTGCTTCCTACCATCACTCATCACCTTCTAGGCAAGATCTTATATTTATAACACCTATAAAAGGATCTGCGGCCAAGTAGCATGCATTCATCACAGACCCAATTCCACCAGCAACAAATTTGCCCACTCCTCCACATAGACTCTCTCAGGACCAAATACAGCTCTTGCCTCAAGGAAAGAAAAACCCTCACAAAAAAAAAGCACCATACCTTTGTAGCCTTATCTTTTAATGCAACACTGTATTTGTTGTTCGTTTTATATTAACAGCTTAAGATATCAACAGTTTCCACCCTGGACTGCATTATCAGATCTCCCTCATCCTAGTAGTTTGAGGGGGGAAAAAACAAACAAACAAACAAACAAAAAAACAAAAAAAAAAAAACCCAAAACAGTGCTATTGAAATGCAAGTACTTTAGAGTGAATTTATTTTGTTCCTAGGAAAGCAGGGATAGTGTTTAAAAAAAAAAAAAAAAAAAAAAAACAACACAGCCCTAAGACACCAGGCATCATTTTCACTTCTTTATTAAGCCAAGGATCTGTTAAAGTGCAGATTTCCACCCTCTGCCAATAACACCTGGCAGTACATGAGAAACTAAGTATTTTTACTGTGACGACATAGCCAGTGAAATAAATGCAGGCATCTGACTACATTTCTAGGGAGGTGCAATATTATTCAGTGAGGGAACATAGATACACTGGGATGTGAAGAGGAGGGGTAGAGGTAAAATTGAAAGCAGTTAGTATTTTCTTGACATAACTGTAATTTGTGAATTTGAAAAAAATCCAACTCTAACCTGTCGGGTAATTTGATTCGAGATTATTTCAAATGTGTCTGTCGCATTCCTGCCCCCACAAACACAGATCAGCACACCCACGAGTCAAACCCAGAAGAAAAATTACGCCAGCCCCCTCCACCCCACACATCCATGCCTGCAGTGGGCAACACCCTCCCACGCCCCCCTGGGGAACTGTAGGCTCCCCACAATCCCATCGAGGGCTGATGCACTTAGTGAAGGAACAGGGGAGGAGACTTCAAGTGACTAACAATGCTTTTCAAAGAGAAAAAAAATGGTTTTCCCACGGTTTAAAATTACCATCTGAACTTTAGTAGAAAAGCAATGGCAGAGGTACCAGCTAGAATTACTTCGTTCCCTGTCATACGGGAATGTAAACTGCAGCCCCATCACAGGTAGTCTGCGCTCTCAAGACACACTGCTGACCTACGTGCCCACAAGCCCCATCACATAGGTGGTCTGTTTCTTTACAAGAATGCAACTGGGATTTCTTTGCTTTCCTGCTTTTCTAGCTTGAGAGGCTTTGGGAGTGGGTCCCAAACACACCTGTGAAACAAAGAGAGAAGAGGTGGGACCCAGGGGAGTTTCAGGTGAAACCTGCAGAAGAGGCAAGAAGTTTCTTTGACAAGCAGTGATCACTTCCTAACAGCTTTGACATGGGATACCACATCTTCCATATAAATGCATTTACACTTAAATAATACATCTCTGTGAATAAAGGCAAGGAGTAATCAAAAGCTGACATTTTGGCTGCACATCGCAAAAGTAAACCTGCCTCAAAAGTGCAACGCCAAAAGGGAGGGAAATGAGAGATATGCTTTGATGTATAGGCTACTTTTAAAATTAGCAGTGGAAGAGTTCTCCCGGTAGCTTTTGTGAAGGTCTCTTTTTATTTGAGGAGCACAACCATGGCACAGCCCCATAGCCCACATGGAGCCCCATCTACTCAGTCAGTATTTATTTACATTTAACTACAAAAGGAAGGCTATCCAAACAAATGTTGAGAGCATCCAGCAGATAATCAGGTATGGTAAAGCGTGCATCTATTTAGACAAGAATGAGGGTACTGGTACAATCAAAACACAGGTCACAGTCTTTAGTCAATTCCCAGTATAAACAAGCTCCAGCAGTGCCCCTCACACCAGAACCGTAGTTAGAGGAAAACATCCTCTCCCTCACAATATTTCGACAAGTGTGGGATTGTTGCAGTGCATCTGCAAGGACACAGCATTTGGGCTGCTGGATGCTTGTATTTGCCAGTGCTTAGCACTGGCTGAACAACCCCTGAGCTCTGAGCTGCTCCCTGTCACATCCCCTGAGTGCTCAAGCTCCAGGAGTCCCAGTCATCCACCCTCCCAGAGTTGTCACTGCTGGAGCACTCAGGAGGGCGCCAACAGGTATCACAGAGCCCAAGTAACTTTTTGCTACAGGAACTGGCTCAACTGTTTTAATGAAATCACAGCTTGTCTATTTTTATTGTTCTCCGTATACCTGCTCTGTTTTCCTGCACATAAATTATTCTTCACTTCCTCCCTGAAAGAGCTATTATTTAACAGCATAGCTGGCATTGTGTCACATTCCTCCAGAGGTCCATTAGAGCAATGATAGAGTGCAACCCCAACACAGAAATACATGCACAAACATTCCCTGAACTAAACCCTTGCAATATCAGACTTTGAAACACAAAAGGCAATACAAATAGAGATCAGCACCCTAAACCAGAACATGGTGCAGAGTGCGGAGAGATTACTTCTTCCAATTTACAAAATTAAAACACATGGGTTGTAACCATGGTTCTGTTTGTTCTGGACACATCTAACCCTGAATGGTCAAAGAGGGATATTGCTGGGATTTCTTCACAGATATCAAGGAGTCAGGCTTTAGATTCTTTCTCTCTCAAAAGTTCTCTTTATTTAATCTTAATTCAAATTACCTGAAGCAGTCCTCTCACCTAACCCAAAGAAATAACATTGGATTTGGTCTTGAAAATTATCCTCCCATGTATCTCAAGGCAGAGACATCTCTTCATCTATGGACACGTCTACACAGCTCCCTTGCTGATGTTGCACAAAAATGTCAACTAATGTAAAATAGAATAATTCCACACTCTGAGTGATCTGAAGTAATACACCAGCTTTATATGCACATTTAAAACAGTTATTTTACAAGCATCTTTTTTTAGATTCTGATCTCATTTCAGCCTCTTTCCCCAAAGCAGCTTTCAGTGGATGATTCCTATGCCCTAAGTAAGTTATGCCGACTTCCAATACCCACACAAAACCACTGCTTTCTAATTAGGAATTCAACTGAATTAGTATTATAATGAGCCCCAGAAAGCTGCCTATAGACATGGATTTATTTAAATAAGGCCACACTGTCTGCAGATTAGCGAACAAAGTATTCCCCGGCCCCACACATGCCCCAGGAGCCCCATCACCACGGGTGGGTAACAGGCTGTGCAGCAGAGGACAGCAATGCTGATGGTTCAGAGAAAAAGAGGTATCAGCAGGAGGTGAAGAGAGCTCTGCTCAGTCAACCCCCTCCCAAGACATACACGCTACCTCACAAGGCAATTATAAGTTATTTCAAGTACCTATTGCTTGTGCTGTCTTTATCACCAAGAAAGTGAATGGGAAGAAGTCACATCACCACCTTCCATGACAACAGAGCAAACAGGGAGTTCCTCTCTTTAGACTTCTCTTAGGACTTCAGGTCCAATCCAACCATAATCAGCTCCAGCAGAAGTGTATGGCACAGAAGGTGTCTACTTCAGCAGTAATACTGCTCTGAAGCAGAGTACTCCAGCTGCATCAGGTGTAGACAGGAAACAAGGCCAGCAGATGAGCAAAGACAAAATTTGCACCAGTCAGGGAAACCTTCAAACACACCACACATTGCAGACAAGTAACAGAGATGTGAACTGAATGACCTCTTCTCACTTGAGCTCCTAATTCGCCTCCTTCAAACACCCCCAGAACCAAGCTTAATCCTTCTATTAGGAAAAGTGATGAGTGAGAAGAGGTTAGTAGAATAATGCACATTTTACACGTGCAAGTAGCATGCTTCAGTGGCTTTGGACATGCCACATGACACCAGGCATGAGGTTCATGTCACTGTTCACTGTCCACAGATAGACCTCAACAACTCAGGATGGGTCACAGAATCATAGAATTACCAGGTTGGAAGAGACTCACTGGATCACCAAGTCCAACCATTCCCACCAATCTCTAAACAATGTCCCTTAGTACCTCATCCACCTGCACCTTAAACACCTCCAGGGAAGGTGAATCAACCACCTCCCTGGGCAGACCCTTCCATTCCCTAATGACCCGTTCTGTGAAGAATTTTTTCCTTATGTCCAGCCTGAACCTCCTCTGGTGGAGCTTGAGGCCATTCCCTCTTGTCCTGTCCCCTGCCACTTAGGAGAAGAGGTCAGCTCCCTCCTCTCTACAACCTCCTTTCAGGTAGTTGTAAAGAGCAATGAGGTCTCCTCTCAGCCTCCTCTTCTCCAGGATAAACAACCCCAGCTCTCCCAACCCCTGCTCTCCTGCCCCTTCATCAGCTTCATTGCTCTTCTCCGAACTCACTCCAGAGCCTCAACATCCTTCTTGTGGTGAGCGGCCCAGAACTGAACACAGGATTCAAGGAGTGGTCTCACCAGCGCTGAGTACAGAGGGAGAATAACCTCCCTGGACCTGCTGGTCACGCCATTTCTGATACAGGCCAAGACGCCATCGGCCTTCTTGGCCACTTTCTTGGGTCCCAGATTTGTTCAAAGCAACAGAAGCTTCCTCTTCAGATGCACACCTTTTCAGCTAGAGGAAAAGGACCAGTTAATGCAGAGCTTCCTTTTAACTGAAAAGGAAGTCTGTGGCTCCTCTCCAAAACTCTGGAGGCAAAAGACAGACAGACAACAAGCCCTGGCTGAGTGATAAAAGGGAAAACAATGCAAGGCTGCAGGGATGTTGATACACTAGCCCAGCAAGGTGACATCCCAGGGATGGGGCCCCCAGCCTGGGATTTACTGTGATCTTACCTACAGCTCAGCCTCAACTATGTCACTCTGCAGTTCTGAACACACCATTAGAGAATTTAACAACTTCAAATTACCTCTTAACAAACGGGATAAATTAACATAATAAGAACAAGATTTTGGTTTCTTCTAGGAAATTTCTGTGGCCCGCCACTTCTTGGGAGTAAATGTGATAATTACTCTCTTATAGCAAATGAAGCTTCTCATCCCTTTTCATCCCCAAATACGCATTTCCAAAATAAGAGTCACAACACAGTTATGAAGGGCTAAGAGAAAAACTAGAGAAGCAGGAATCCAAATGGGTCTTGCCTGGAGGCAAGGGGCAAAGGCAGTGAGATGCAGTAACTTTAACAACATCATTTTACTGAGTTAAAAAAAAAATATAGGTCATCCTGTCACTACAGCAGGATTAGTTTAATACCAGTATGTCCAAATAAAGGTCAAAAAGACTGCCTCTGATTGACAAAGTGAATAGAGTATGGCTATTAGCAAGCTGGTTTCTTAGATAATGTTTGTGTGGTTGTCCAGGTGAGTCTGAAGACAAGGCAAACGCGACCCAAGAATCCAGGATAAGGAAGTCTGCAGTGGCTCTGGGAGGCAGATTTCCAAGCTACGGGTTTAAAGAGTAGGGTTGCATAGACTTGCCTGGATTTGTAGAGTGAATCTGCCAAACATTTTAATGCATATCTTCATAACACAGACCAAAATCTGTATACAATCCAACTGGAGGCTCCCACATTATGTTTAAAGGATGGCATCAAGCACCAGGTCTTTGCAACAAGCCATGAGGCCAAAGCTCCTCAAAGAGTAATCCTTGGAGGAAATCCAATAGCAGAGCATACCAGAGCATCATATTTGCTGTGCTGTCAAGAAGAGTCTTAACCCTTGCCCTACAGCAATTCATCTTTGCCTGCAAGCTCGTAAGATTTTCCATCACCATTCAAACAGGCACATTAGTAGCAGTCAGCCACAGCCTAGAACATCCATCATGGATCACTTGCCATGGGCCAAAGCCATCTAAGCTTTTACCGTGGGCTGCAGGAAAGGGAATCCTGTCCAGCTGAAGACAAGAACTCAGAACAGCTCCAGAGCTTCCAGGAACAGCCTCAGACAGAAAAAATGGAAATACAGAACAGTTAGTTTCCCCCTTAAAAGACTCCATTTGATAAGTTGCTGTAGCCTCCACTTTATTTTTGACAGGATGGACCAGTCCTTGCCTACTGCAAATATTCTTCTAATCAGTTGTAACAAAGTGAAGCTGCATTTGAAGACAATTGTATGACCCTCTTCACAATTCCCTATTTTCAGTGCCTGCCTCGCCTCCCTCTCCCAGCATTCTCACAGCAGAGGCTGATCAGAATCTGCCCTAGACCCAGCCAATCCAGAAACTCCCTTTCATATTGTCTACAGTCACTCCAGCTCACTCAGTCTGAATGGGCACTTGGTCTGCATCAGCATCCCTGGCTTCAATGCGTGGAATTAGACTCTGCAGATTAGGCAATGTGCTGAGGCTTATCTCTGTGTCTAATCACTAATAAAGTTGCAGCCTGGTGCATTTGTACCGTATTAGGTCTCGCTCAACAACATGGGCTCTAAAGGTCATCTGCCTCCCCCAATCACTCCTAGGTTTATTGCAGCAGGCACGACTGCTTCGGTAGGTCCCACTCCTGCTCCCACCGGCTGGCCATTGCCAGCAGAAATCCAATTATTGGTACAATGGTCCCAGCCTGACAAGGCTCCCAGGCCCCTCGGTGCTCCCACCCCGGCGCCCCTTCCACAATGGCAGCTTTTATCTCAGCTTCTCTATTGTGTGAGATTCTCTTGCATCCCTGGACACAGGATAAAAGAGCCATGTTTGGAGAAATGTTTATGAATGAGGTCTCAGAGCGCAAGGGTGCAGCAACACAGGGCTTGACCATGGACAGAAGGGGTCACGGTTTCTAAAAGCCATGTTGGAATGAAATAATTAAAGACGTAACATGCGCTAGCCAGGAGCAAAAAGATGTTAAGGGCAAATGAAGTGAAATAGCAACGCTTCCAATGTCAAGGGAAGTTTGACTAAGGACCTCGGTGTCAGAGTGTATTAAGCAAAATACTTAGCAGATCATATCACTTTAAGCTGCTGTTTTGATTTTTGTTTTGTTTTATATTGTATTGATTTCCAAAAGGGAGAAGAAATATTTTTAGTTTAACAAGAATATTTAAATTAAAAATGTAGTATATAGCAGCAGTAAACAGCAGTATCTGTGTCGAAGAAACTATGTGAAAAATACCAGTTAAAAAAAATATAAATAATTCTCCTAATGTCAGAGGAAATATTCTATTCTTATCTTCAGCTGGTAACAATGGATACTTGCAACTAAATTCATCAACTGGAAAGACCAACACGTCCTGTAAGACCTGTAGGAGTTATTAGGATCTTCCTAATTAAAGGCTTATGAGACTAGGCCAGTTCTGCAGTGCAAAACCGTTTGAGAGTTCAGGCAGATGGCAAAGCTAAGCTCAACTGCTAAAACACCTTCAGCATAACAGTACTACAAGTCTGCCAAGAGCCAAAACTCTGCTTCCTTCCAACAACCAGACCTACCAGTCACAAAACCACTTGCAAACCCTATTTGTCATGTTGGAAAGTGCCCTCTTTGTGATGTTCTGCGGAGCAGAAAAAGATAGGAACGCTGTGAAACCTTTCTAGCCATTAAAGAGTAGAGGCAGACATACAATTGTATTCAATGAAACATCATATGGTAATAAGCAGCAATGGAATAGCCAAGTATTAATCTCCCATTCAGTAGACTGTCACGTGTAAAAATCTATTTACCAAGGATTACTCTGTAGCTTCTACCATAATAAATCACCAGGAAAACGCCTTGTGCACTGCTAGCAGAGCAGGGATTTGGAAAAGCAGGCAGACTGTTCCTCATAAAGAGGTACTGATAACTAGCCAACATGAGAATTTCTGACAAATATCATATTAATTGCACTCTGCTTATTTCGCACACTTACTTGGGTGCCAGGCGGGGGGGAGATCAAGGTTGACTTTTTTAAAAAAACTAAGACTTTTCTTTTTGCAGTGAGAACACTGATAGATGTAGACTGTGGTACTAAGAAAAAGTCCAGAGGTCCAAAGGGTCTACTAAGCCACAGTTCAGGGTCCCAAGTCTGTTCTCTGTAGGAATTACAAAGGTTCTTTTGACTTCAAAAGACTTTGCATCAGCTCACAATTCACCTCCACCATTTACAAAAGAATGGTCTTCTGGCCTAGTTTCTGTTCAATGTAAACATTTTATGTAGGCTAATCCCAGATAAATAACTGTTTTCTTGCATTATCTAGATCTTTCACTACAGATTACGGGCTGTATTAGAAAGATTAAGCACTGCACAGTCAACTAAGAGCCTCTCTACAGGATGCTCCAGCTCCTGGCTCTGCAAGAATGCCATGTCACATATTGAAATACCGTGTATCTGCATGACTGTGCTTTGCCTTCACTAAACGTCTTGCTATTCACCTGAAGTTTCCTATTTATAGCCACAAGCAAACAGCATTTCAGAAGGGCTTCTGTTCTGTGGTGAAGAGCTAAGGCTAGGTTGCATTCCAGAAGTGGCCAGATAAGGAAAAAAGACACATGCCAACATAGAATTTAATAGACTAGAATCAGACTAAAAACACAGGCCAGATATGGAGCAGCCAACTGCTTTAATACGATTTACTTCAATGAGATACACGTCTGAATAGCAGCAATACACTGAACATAACTCCAGCACTGAAACACATGGTGTAGTACAGCTCTCCTATCTCTGGCTCCAAGGATATCATGGTACAAGGGAATATTGATATCCCAGAGATTGCTGACCAAAATCATTCAGGTAATGTACATTACCATATGCTTCAAATCTTTGCCTCCTGCTTATGACCCCAGCTGCCATTCACATGCTTTGTATCAATATCACAGAAATCAATTAACCCCCTTCACATTCGCATGGTCATAACCTGCACAGCAAAAGCCCACAAGGCAAATTCACCTTTGGTACAGCTCATCTAACTGAATGTAAAAATCCTCAAAGAATGGCCTTCTTCAGTGCAGTAACGTCTTAAAATATGAGACAAGTCAGATCCACATGTGGAAAGATAGAGTAGACAAAGCAGTTGCCTCTGAAAACAAGAAAATCCGTACCTTTTTTCAAGTGCCAACTAGCTTGTTATTGCAGTCTCCATCGTGCCAGCAAAATAATAATCAACCACATGTAAATCTTCCTAGGCAACTCCCTTAGTGTTTTCTAATAATAATACTGTAAAAAAATACAGGTATGTTCTCCTGTTCCTAATCTTCACTACCAAACTTCCACCAGAGTCATCACCCCTCCCAAAACAGCTTCAGGACACCTTTAGTCTCCCGGCCTGACCACCTTGGGCCAGGAGAGAATGTCTGAGACCACAACTGCTGCTCATCAAAACAACAAGCTCTGCTAGTAGATGTATATCCATATCATGAGGATCAACATCTCCACAGCTAGAACTTTACAGCTGAGATCCTCATTCGTCTCCAGTCCTTGAAAAAGCACTGAGACCTGGAAGCAGTTTTTCAGGTCAGGAACGCAAAAGTAGTATGTGAAACACCTGCTTGCAAATGCCATCCTAAAGAGAGACTTCTCCCTCTAGAACCATCTTTCTGGGATTTATCACCAAGCAATGAATTCACACACAAAATATTTATAAAATTTACCTACAATCCAACAATGATTATGTTGCAGAACATCCCACTACATAAATCTGTACAAATAACAAAGACATTCTGGGATGAACATCTGAAGAAGCTGTTAGAGAAAAATCTGTATACTCCCATCGCAGTGCCTGATCCTACCTACTTTGCAAGGCGTTTTTCACAGTCATCACTCTTGCTGGCCTTTGACACATGCAATTATCTGCTCCCAATCCCGGCTGACCCCACATTCCTCACACACCTGCAATTCCCATGTAAAGATAACAGGAGTTTTCATTCACATGAGTTTAGTCTTTTGTTCTGGGCAAGGAAACAATATTCATAATGCCCAAACTGATTTCATTCCAGTAGAGGATTAGCTTCGCTGTCTTTTGCTGTAGAACGAAAAGGCGAGTATGAAATTACCATCAAATAATTACAATACTTTTTGCTTCACAATGGATACCCAGAGGTTTGCACAAAACAATTCGTTTGCTGGATTGAATATGCAGTAAATTTCTGAGCATGCCTCAGATATACTTAGAAAGCCTACCAAGTCCTGCAGATAAGGCCCAGGACTGAGAGCTGGAAGACAAAAAGCTCAGTTGCCTGCTCTTTGCATACTTAGGTTAGTCAACACTCAAACCATAAAAAAGGGGAATAATGCTACTTTTCAGGCTTATAAATATGCTATGAGGCCAAACCCATTAGTGTTTACAAAGCACTCCTAGACTTCTTGTATGGAAGGAGTTATACAACCATAAAGTATTATTCATGCTGTTCTAATGCAGAAAAGTACACATTACTGTAAATCCAGCAGTAGCTTTTCATGCACCATTAAGGTTTACTACACAGTCTTAATCTAATTGTAAGCACTTCAGAACCCAGATCTGTCATTCGAATCACACAGCTCAGAATTCATCATGGAATAACCAACTGGGTCAGACAGCACAGGACACACAGCCATTCATTTTCCTCATTTATCCCACAATATCTTCAACTAAACCACTTGTATTTTCGGAACTCCATCATTACTGGTTTTCCTGCCATCTTACATTATGTCTACTCAGGATTTCAACAGGTTCAAAACTATGTCTGCAAATTTTTAAAAAGCTGAGACAGGAAGGAGTGCAAAGTTCAGGTCTACACCTCCTCCAGCATTTATCAAGGAAGCTGGTCCCTTCAGGCAACTTTTTCTGCCCATTATTATTCTGAGATCTCCTTCGCCTGCAATTCTGAAAATGTATTCATAACTAGTGGTAGACTTGCTTTTGACTTGCTGATCAAAATACAATCTTTATAGCTCCAGGCTCCATCATCAATGCTGTGCTGGAGGGAGTTCAATCCAGTTCAATGAAATTGGTTGTTAAAAATAACAGCTAGCTCCCAAACCACATCTTTGGACTCACTTACTCCACCTCCTCTTCCAGGCTGCTGCCACATCCCCTTTGCAGTGGTCTCCAACTCCATCCTGAGCTAGCTAGGCAGGCCACTCTTGCCACCAACTCCTCACCCATGGTGAGGACATCTTCCCCCTAGCTCAGCACGTGGGCTGCTTGAGAGTTTCACCTGAGCCTGACAGAAGTCCACTCAATTGTCCTCTTACTCTTCACCCTCCTGCATGAAGTCATAGCATCATAGAATCACGAGGTTGGAACAGACCCACCAAGAGGTCAGCACCTACACAGCCCATTGTGCCAGACCACGCATCCCACCTTGCTGAGCCCTTTCCTCCAGCTCTGTCAAAGACAACATCTGCAGAACAATCCTGTCTCTTTGTGTTTGATACAGTTTTGGTTTAAATCCAAAAATGAAATATCTCATTTAAAAAGAAAAGGTCAAATACAAGTATTGCCACCCTTAAGTATACACAATAAGGGAGTTTTACCTTTTAAATAACATTCCTTTTACAAGGCCAGCTCCAAGCCTTTCCCAAATACATTACATTTGTTTCACCTTGAACTGCCAAATAAAAAAAAAAATTAAAAAGGACAGCCCTCTAATTTTTATCCAAATAAGGTAGAATGAAAGCATGGGACACCAGATTTTTCATCGGAAACCTTCCCTGTCCAATCTGGCCAAGATGCTTTAACGGTTTGGAAGGAAAAACAGAGGCCTCTCCAACAACTGCATCAGCTGCTGCTTATGTGATCCATCCCTCATCTTGAAGGACTCTGAGCAGACTTGCCTCCACAATTGTGGGAGAAAGCTCGTTACGGCGTAGGTCCAATAAACAGAGGGCATTTACAGCTCTGCAGCAGCACCTTCTTGAGCGTACAGCCCTGGGGCCAAGAAAATCAGCTAGTCACCTCAAATAGTTCCAAGAGCAAAGCCTGATCATCTTCAGAATACTTAACACTCTGAAAATGCTGAGCACCTTTCCTTTAAACACAAGATGCCTTCAAGGCATCCCAGGAAGACCCCCAAAAACAGAGATGCTCTGGATCACTTGCTGGTGTGCAAGTTCTCAACCTGCTGCCATAGAGCCGAAGCAGGACTGTGACCTGCATGTTCCACCTCTACATACCCATCCATCCTCAGCTCTCACCTGTGTAAAGCAGCAGATGCTACTGAGTTACAAAATGCTCTCTTTACTTCCAAAAAAAAGAACAAAAAACAACAAAACATGCAGAAGTGGATAAACACAGCTTTATATTTAAGCACAGATTAAACACCATCATTATTTAGAGGAATGTTCATTTAAAGAATAAATTTCCAGAGGAACTTAATTATCATTCTAGGGCTGAGAAAAGGATTTGCATGATCCAGTTTCTCTTCCTTACTACACTGTGAGTGATGGATGTGACTGAATATAACAACCCACTTAACCCCACAGGATCTACACCCATCACTTTAAATAATTAAATAGCATTAATTTGGGGTGATCCTTTCTCTCTCCCACATTGCTTAGCTTTACATATAGAAAACATTTTTAGTGTACGAGGCAAACAACAAACAGGAATATAATTAGTCCTTTCAAATAGAGATGATGCTTAACTTAACTAATTGAAAAGAAAGAAAGCAAAAGCTCACACTGTGTGGCTAGCAGTGAAATCATAAAATGTCACTTTTCTGAGGTTCATACTACAGTAATTATCTTTTATTCAAAGAACAGTGACTCATAAATCTGCTTTTTCATAATAATACTGCACAAAATAAAAGTCTGCAATATAAAAGACATCCCCTTCTTTCCCTTGGTCAACTTGAGGCTGAAACAAGGGTTTTATGAACTGTGGGAGTGGAAAGTCATTAGGGTTTCAATTCCAAATGAAAATTAAGGCTTTTAACTTCCCATACTACTCATACTGACAACCTTTCACACATAATTGCCTAGGAAGAGTTACAACGGTCTTGTCACCCTCCTAATGATTCCGTGATACACTGACAAATAGAACCTTCCTACGAATTCCACTACTAGAATAAAAGCAGAAAGTAGTTAAGAAACACTAGGTTCACACCCAAAAGTGACTTTGATGACTTTTCAGTCAGGGCTTGTAAGGAGTTACCACATCATCAGCATCAGAAATACAGCAATCAAGGGATCAAGTAATTGGAAAGAGGAAAGGTGTCTTCAGCAATTACAGCAAAGACAGTGCTGCTTTGCCGTGACTGCTTCTCAGTTGTGGTTCTCCACCTCAGCTGGAACTGCACTAGGCTGCCAGATAAACAGCATTATCATACCATATGTGTTTGTTTAAACTCAGCTGGGCAATGCAGATGGGATGAGATGAAATAACAACAAATGTTGTCCTCAGCCTCTGAGACATCAAGGTAACCTGTTGCAGGGACAGCAGCAGCACCTTTCTGCACTTGTCTCCAGCTGCAGAGACAAACACTGTTCTTGGTCTTATTTTGCTCATTTGGGAGAATTATTATTTGACACGCTTCTATTTTTGATAGTTGGCTGGAGTCTGTCCATACTTCATCATCCCACAGTCCCAAGAAATATATACAATACAGAAAGAAGCAACCAACACAAATTGCTTTTATCCCAGTAAAGCTGAAACAGGAATTGAAGTAACTCCAAAACCAGGAATTACAAATGTCTGGAATTTTAGTTACTATAAAAGCTGCTCCTTCTTTGCTAGCTGATTATAACTGAAAACTTGTGTTGTTTGTTATCACTGGTATCATAGCAATGGTTAAGAGACGGTACTGGAGGTAAGGGTCTAATTCTGTTTAGCACTGTACAAGCACGTTATAAATGACCCAACATATCACAAGCAACTTGGAGAAGGCAAAGGAAAAACATTATTATGGTTTTATAAAAAGAGAACCACAGATCGTGACAATTACCCAAGACAACATCTGAAGGCCATGTTACAATGAAAAGATGCATCAAATCCAAGTCACAAATCAATACTCTAAGTTGCAAAACTATCCACCCCTGTGTTATTTTAAAGCTTATACCTAAAATAATACAGTCTTAACTGACCTCATAAAAAGAGGACTGTATTTTGTTACAGGAGACAAGCATGGGAGACTTGCAAATAAGCCACTCAGAATCCAGAGAGCAAACAGCTACACCAAAAACGCAGTAAGAACAACTTTCAGAAGACAGCTGAATACGGTCACACAAATGCAGCTACTTCCATGTGCCCTGGAGGACTGAAAGCTGTTTTTCCTGAGGTGGAACCTGCAGCCACTTCAGAAGAGATTCCCACAAACAAGCTGTGCATTATCATCTTTCAAGACATCAAAGAAAATAAATGTTCAGACTTTAAAAAACAATCCCCACTTTTGAAGAGATGTAACAAGCAGTGAAGAGAACGAAAGAGGAAAACACCACAAATGTTATCAGATGGAAGACAGAAACCCTGCTACACTGGCTGAAATAGTCAACTGGTTTGTAGCCTAAAACATAAACGTCACAAAGAAATGAACTAATAATTGCAATAAAGTGAGTACATAGGTATGTTAACAGCAAGGACAGGTGTATCACCATTCACAGGAGTGAAGAACTGACTTACTCCCATGATGGTTTTAAGTTGCAGTCAGACAAACTAACAAGGGGACATTTTATCGGAGCTTTTCACAATATGCCATCTTTGTGCAATGTATGAGCCACCAGTGAAGATCGTGTAACCTATAACTATGTATCACATTCAACAGCGAAGAAGCTTTTAACTGGGTGGAAAGGGATTAAAAGCTCTGCAGATCCAAAGCATAGATCAAAGTTATATCCAGCTGCTGGGAAATATATAAATATGAGACTGCAAACCCCAGTAAAGGAGATAAGAAAAGAAAACCAGGAAGACAAAAGAATACTGTACATCACTAAAGTGCTTTAAGATTGTACATAAAATAAGATTTTCTTAACACCTCTCTTAGGAGCTGAAAAAGATTCAGCACAAACCAAAATTTTATTATTGATACATCTGACAATGGTACTCTGGCACAAACAGTGGACTTCCACAGAGGTTGGCCTGGAGCCATTTCTAACAGAACCTACTAAAAACAGAAGTAGGAGTAAATCAGTGACAACATCAACATAACAGTGGCAAATAGTTGCACACACACACACACATATATATAAATATATATATTTTTTTATATATACATATACACATACACACACACATATATACATATATATATAAAACCAGGGGTAGTCCTCTGGCTACACAAAAATGAAGCAAACTATTACCTAGACAGACCAGATTATGCCCATTGTTGGAGATTAAAGACATTATGGATCTCCTTTGAATACAAGATTACAGCAAGTGTAAAAAGTCTAAGTCTTAAATCCATTCCAGTCAAAGAGTACCCTTGCCATAACTCTTCTGGGCAGCAAGGTGTACAGTCCTTAAAGGTACCTTAAACAGGCATACTTAAAGGAGCATAGCGTCACAGGAGTGTCATTCATAGGAAGAAGGTGTTACCAATAAGTATAAAAGAGTGAATGAAATGTACCTTTAGCAAGTAAAAAACTGCAGATGAAAGATACCAACCCTCCAGAGACTGCTTAGTGCTTAATGGAGAGTCAGAAACCAGGAATGCAAGTTTTAGCCTTGAATTTGCGATACGCAGCAACCCAACTTCAGATGATGGAAGACATGGGGAAGGACAAACATTTTTTAAATCTAGTCAACCTACTAGGTTAGAGATTGACAGCAAGCCTCCTGCTGCATTGGTTTCCATAGAAATACTACACTTTGGGGACTGGAAATGCTGTAAGGTTTACTTTTTTTTCCTTTTCTGAAATAACAGTTTAGTTTTACTGCACTATTTTGAGGGGTCCTTTTGCCTGCTCCTTTCCTCTCCATAGGTCTTCTGCAGCAAGATGACAGAGCAGCACCCACTCCACAGCTCTCTTCACCATTCCGTGTGTTGCCCCAGGAAGGCAGGGACAGGTCAGATGCAGCTGCCAAACTCCCAGGCACAGGCAGACCTGGAGCACCCTCCTGCCATGGAGATGGTTTGAAAGAGCAGCTAAATACCTTCTCTTGCATTCCAGCCTAAACTCTCCTCTGTCTGCTTAATCCATACACTACATCCTCCATCTCCCATAAATATTCACATTCTGCTGACCTCCCTGCATGTAAATGAAAACCAGCAGCAGAGGAGCTTGGGATGAAGTGAGGAGAAAGGTAGCAGCAGTACGTAGTCTTGAGCAGCACTGCATGGAACTCGGGGATGGAGCAACATTTGAAGGGCTTTTCAGAACACTCCAGCTTTCACTGAACTAATTCTGCCAGCAAGCCAGGGTTGATGCAACCGCAAAGACAGCTAACGTGTTACCCCTGCAACTGCAGCTTCCAGCTGGCCAAAGCCCTGATGCCATAAAGCCAGCACTCACTGCTGGAGCTCCCTCTACTATAGAGAGCACAGCCCTCTCCCACCACAGCCACTCCAGGCAATCAGGAGACATCCTGTCCTACAAGCCTGTAGGAGAAGCCCATACAGATAACAAGATAATTAATATCAGATTTAGGATCACTTGAATATCACCAGAAGTTCCCTGGAAAAGGAGGATCTACAAGCATTTGCTATGACAGGTGAAACAACCACAATACTGGAGGCACTCTTAACAGTACTTCAGTGTCCCAATCCCAAATCCAACCAATAAATAACCTGTAATCTGCTTCACGAGAACAATTTTTCACAAACACTCTTTGCAGAGGAGTCCCTGAGCAAGATGAACATTTAGCACCACCACTGCTCAGCAATGCAAGAAAGTCAATGCAAGTAATGAACTTCCCAAGAGGGGCAAACAGCAATCCAAGAAGCAGTTTAAGGGGGGGAAGGGCATACCTACTTCCGTCCCCATGCATACAGGTGTAACCTGACATACACGGTCCCGGCACAGACATGAGTCACTAGAAAAGTGTGCAAAATAACCTGTACAGCAGCCTTCAATTGCCATGGTGATAAATGCTTCCTACTGCCTAAGAGCAGCTGAATCCTGAACTCCATACACCTCATTCACTAACAATAGCACTCATTATATTAAAAAAAAAAAAAAAAAAAAAAAACCCACAAACACAAATGAATTGTGGCCATTTTAAGCCTTCCTCAGATCAAGGGCTGATTTACACACTCATTTCAATGGATAGTACTGTGCGTACATGACTGTTAATTCCGAAGATGGAGCTTGCTTGCTTTTTTGCTTCACAATTCAGCAGGCAAGGGGAAGACAGATTATCTGAGACAGTGTTACTTTTTCTGCCAGGAGTTATCTATTTGCAGAAGTGGGTCAACTTCCTCTTGGTGGACATGTTAGTGTGCGAGTGCCTAGGAGCGCTGCCTGCGAATTTCTGCCCGCTCTGCATGCAGAGGAACCTCTGCACATAACTATTTATGGCAGCCAAGTGTTTCATGAATTGCAGCAAGTTAACCACAAGGGAATGATGACATTTGGCGACAGGGCAGCATGAATTCTGGCTGGCAGACAAATAGTCAGGTTAAAAATACAGAATGCAGAAGCAAACCCAGCCAGTCGCTGTTAATTCACAGGAAAACTGGATGCGCATCCCCTAAACCTTCCCTGTTACAGGCGAGCAACATTGTGTGTTTTGCAGCATGATGCATTAAGGCCTGATTGTGAGCATGAAGATGACTTCAGCCTTCCACAAGTTAGGTATTTTAAGTATACCTCAATAGGTTTATTTTTTTCATTCATCTCACTCCATACCTTATGATGTATATCAGATATTTCTGAATGCTTAAGCACCTAATCCACCAGTGAGATCAGCCTTTGTCCACCACTCTGCTTCCAAAGCCTCTTCAAAGGGGTCCCCCAATCTGTGTGAGATGCAAGCACGGTCATAGCAATGCCAAGACAGGGAGGACTTCCAGTATCACTTAGGATGCATGGATGTGGTCAGACTTATTCCCATAAAAGCATTAACCCTCAAGCTTCCAGAGACAATGCCTCTGTTCATGTTATTGTTCATGTCCCTCATCTCCATACTCACATATCGAGTGTAACACCTGCCAAGGCTGCATTTTGGGTTCCCATGCCTGCCACTTAATTAGATCACCATTTAATTCGATGCTCAGCTTTATTTGATGAAATGCCTCCAGAGGACCAAATCACTTACATGTAACCAACACAGTTTATTCCCTTTATTTTGATTGCTTTTGACAAGTGTTAAGTGGATAATTCCATCAAAGGCCCATAGAAAATTGCCTTTTAAATCAATACAAGTTTTTTCCTTCAACAGGACAGCTGAGAGCAAGGTATCTCTATAGAAAACTGAAAGAAGAAAACAAAAAAAACCCCACACTACTATGAAGAACACATTTCCAGATAAGAACCAGTTTTAATACCTAGATTAAGTACCTCAAGCCTTGTTTTCAGGGACACCAGCTACCCTGAAGTTTGGAAGCCAAGCGGCTGGCACGCAGGCAGTACCCCAGCAGGGATGCAGGAGCAGGCAAGACAGATGCTTCAAGTGGAATATTCCACTGAAGCTCCTTGGAGGAGTGGCCTGCTGACCACAACAAACTCAAGCTGTACCCTTAGTGTTCAAGACCTCAGCACTGATAGAACTATCAGCAGGACTCATTTGGACTTAAAAAAGGTGGACAACGTTCTTGTATCTAGTGTACCAGCCCAGGCAGATTTCCTGGGAAACACAAGGGAATTGTACATAGCAGCCAACAGCACCAAGAATACCAACAGGTTAAATACAGCAGTATCAAATAAAGAAAAGTTAAACCAATGCTCAGAGGATGAAAAGCGCTCTTGATATAAGAAAGATATTAATTAGTAAAGTAGCCAAATCTCTGCTTAAGCACGGCAGGGGCCCCTGGGCTCTGACAGGTCTCCATCACAGAGAGCAGGTCTTTCTTTAAGCTGTGCCCAGGCAGTGTGGCAACTGCAAGGGGGAGACAGGTGAGAAAGCTGGTTTCCTCCATTTCACCAGAGTAAGCACAGCTGTACTGGAAGAGTGGAGATTAGTCACCACAACACCTCAAACAAGACCACTCTCATCTGACTTTTATGGCTGCATGTGAACTAACTGTCCAGGCTGCCTTCTCTTCAGCAGACAGAAAGAGTAAGATTATCGTATAACTCTTCTCCCCTCTTTTAAGTAGGCACAGTTGACATAAATCAAGACCCCAAAGTGCCTTTCTCCACATGGCTGATAAAGGAAGCCCAAGGGGACAGACAATTATGTCTGTATTGGAGAGATCTCAAATTAAATGAGATGAACCTCACCCTTTGCTTCTGCCCCTGCATCTTCTCATCTCAAAGGCCTCATTAATACGTCATAGTAAATAATATGTATATTGATTATAAACATGCTAATAAAAACAAAGGACTTTGGCCTAAAGGATGTGTGAAGAAGAGAATAAATACGTATAGGGTAGTTGCACATCTGATCAATACTAACCCACAGGGAACAGCCATTTCTCTTTGCCACCATTTTAACTGTAATATATCATATCCCCTAGGTAAATATGTGGACATGTACAAGCGGGAATCAATAGAACTGAGATCTTCCTACCCCCTCACCCAGAGAGACCATTCTTCTTTTGTTGGAGCAGACAGCAGGAAGAGGCCATAGCTTAAGGTTTCTGCTACTACAGGCTGCGTGCTGTACCCACAGCTTTCTTCTGGTCTTCTCTGACCACTTTTTAAGCTTTGATGGCTTTAATAATTAAAACAAAACAAAACAAAACAGCTTCCCACATTGATAAAGCAATGCATTAGCATTTTACCCTGCTGGTATAAAGTCAATGACGCACTGGAAACTATCCAGCCCATTGCGGGAACCCAAAGCCAAACAGCTTCAGTGCAAGGCGAAGAAGAGTTCTAGCAACAACATTCAATGGATGGAGGAAAAAACATCAAAGCCTGAAAACTTTGCCTGTACATACACGATTTTGTCCCAGGCACACCATCAGCTAGCTAGGAGCCTGCACCCCTCCAGGTTAGACAACTGCCCCATTCAGTGCTAGACAAGGCTAAAACCAGCAGAAGCCCTGGCCTCAGGGAGCTTTGAGTCACTCCTCACAATGTTCCCATACACCTCACAGTCCAGGGACATATCCTGCGGTACCTGAGGGCACACAGAGACTCTTGCTAACATACAAAGGAAAGAAAGCACTCACAAGCACAACAGGACAACTGTGCCTTGATTTCTGTCCTAGATTTGTGGGTAGCTTTATGAGAACTGTAGCATATCACTCAACACTGATGCAGCTGGCCAGTTCCTGTCATGCAGGCTGGGGGTGCTCCTGTCCCCCACAGCCCAGGTCCCAGCTCATAGAATACATACATTCTCCATACAGAATGGACATACCACTTACTTACAGACCAAGTCGATTTCCTCTTGGATCTCCACAGAATATCCAGAGCTGCATAAAATTACACGTGTCATCTAACAGTAACCATTTTCACACCATCAGTTACACGTTACCTTATCTTCCATGAGTAAATATGTAAACATCAACTTCCAACAAGCCAGTTTATAAAAGCAAATAGACTTCAGAAGAGCGAAGGGGAGGCGGATGGCAGGTTGGGTTGGTTGCTTTTTTAAACTTGTGTCATTTAAATCAAATTCACCTTACAAATCTAGAGTTCACCACCTCACATTGGGATGGGTCACTGGGGCAAATAAATCAACCCCTGGTTTACCAACTTACTTCCAAAAGACTGCTCAAAAGAAAATAATAAATACTTAATCCATCTTTACTTGCTAAGATTTCATTAAAAAGCTACCGCCCTGGGAGCATTTAACAGCCGACATAGTCCTGACTCCTTTAGAAAAGCACTGAACAAGTGAAACAGTCCTGCTCAATACCTAGAAAAGCAGAGCGCCTCACAAAGACCAATGGATACACTAGCAAGGGAAGCACTTTTCAGCTTCCTGAAATTTCCATAGTTTTTCCATATGCAGAAGTAATCTCGTAAGCAGCTCATCATGCCTTGCCCCCACCAGTTGTCTAAGGCTTCTGCTCTGTTCTTACTACAGAAGCTAAATTCTGCCCTGCATCCTTTTCAGATTTGCCTTCACTCTTTATAAGCAAGTATATAAGGGCTGTTTACTGCGGTATTAGGGGAGCTGGCTGGACAGTCTCTGTTTTACCCACACACTAGTTATCCAGTGCTTTAAAGACATGAGACAACTGCAAATCAGACTGAAGTTTGCAGCCTGAAAACGAAAAGACACACTGTCTCCTCCTTCTCCCTTCCGTTCTATTCCTGGTGAAAAAACAAAAACAAACAAACAAAAAAAAAACCTCCAAAAAACCCAACACCAAAACAGAAGGAGTCATCAGGAAAAGATCGTAAAAAGCTTCCTCGGCGGAAGGCAGAGCCGGCAGCAGGAGACACGGAAGGATGCTCACTGCCAAGGCTGCTCCCTGACAGCTCCACTGCCCACCTGACTCACTGGCTTTGGTTTCCCCGTTCACCTGTCCTGCTCCACTGCACTGTCACAGGATTAACAGATTTGCCGCTTGGTCCCAAGCAAACCTCCTTTCCAGACTTCTTGCTGTCAGTCAAAAAAAGGGGCCTGATAAGCTTTGCATTTGCATATGTATTGAGAGGCACTTCTAAAGGCAGTCTAAAGGCAGGGAAATGGCCTTGCCGAATACCGATGCTATCTGAGAATGACAACTATTCACGACATTTTATAGCTTCACTACCTAAGTGGAGAGATTAGGCTTGTTTGCATCTTTATAAGGATTATTAGCTTTAAAAGCGTTGATCAAATCTGTCCTACCCTCAAAAATGAAGCTGGGCAGGTTCACAGCAAAGAGCTAGCTTCAGCGCTTCCCCACAGAGACCATCTTCTACAGGCACTCCAAAAGCAGAAGTCATTAAAACCTAAGGTCACATCTGAAAAGCTTGAACCCATACTCACCCTTTCTATGTAGAAGGGGGAGAAAAGGTGCAGAGGCTCCCACAGAAACATACACACAAGCAGATGCTCTACCACCCCCTCTCCACTTAACCCTGCATAGGGCAGGACATGAAACTCAGCTCAGGGCCCTCAGAGTGATGCTGCTGGGCACCATCCAGCACACTTTTGTGGCAATGACTGATCTCTGCAAGAATAAGCCTTCCACTCCATGTAGACAGTAATGACTTGAATTCCATGCAAAGAATCCCACAGTACATCACACAAGGTATAAGGAGCATCTCCGAGGCTGTAGTGGTGTCCCATACTCACAAGAGCCCTGGTGCTAACAGGGATGAATTCAACTGGCTTTGTTCTAGTCATCTGCTGATACCCAGAAGGGTTGTGGTCTCAGATTCACAAACCACCAGAACTGCCAGGCCCTTCTGTACCAAAGCAGTAACAGCACCTTCACTATCTGCCAAATGCCCTCCAGGCCTCCCCATGGAGCAAACAATGCTTAAGAAAATAAAGTCAAGTCACATCAGGAGCAAAAGCTATCTGCAGATTTACAAACCAGACACTTCTGATTTACACAGCACTAGAAGAGAGAGCGAGAGAAACAACATTTAAAGATGCTTGTTGTACCCTGCAACATCTGGTGACTAGATCACCCTTGAAACCAGCAATCTCTGTCTACTGGGTGAGTGAGGTGTCTGGAACATCTCCAGCTGTGAGTGGAGACAAACAGCTGTGACAACAGGACCACATATGGCAAATTCATGAACTTGAGAACTCATCGATCAGTACTCCATGTCCTCAGATCTCTTAGAGCATAAGGACTTGCCATAATCACAAAAAAAGAAAACAAAACCTACAAACAAACAAACAAAAAACCGGATCAGCACTCCCTGGTCCTACCTGGACCACCAAAATCTCTAGAAGCTCAAGGCCCTGTTATCTGGTAAACCCACCCAGTGCTGACAGCACTCAGAGCCAACCTGAGGAGCAGAAAGGGTACCCCAACCAGAAAACAGTCCTCTCTGGTTGGAAAAGAGGATTAAGAATAGTAAGAGGAGTCTAACATACAACAATTAATTAAATTGGTGCCTGGTTTGATTCCTATTGAATTCTTCTGGCCAAACTACTTCTTCTATAAGTCAAGTCCTGTTTGTTTAAAAAAAAATCTACATTTTAAAGACACGCCACTATTATTATTTTAATATCTGATCACTATTAGGCAACAGGAGAAACTTTGCTTGAATACAAACTGTCAGAAGAGGCTTGGCACGATTTCATAGTGGAGCTTGCTTTAATGACTGGTCTGAACAAAATTGCGAGCACAGCATCCCTTGGAGAGCAATGTCTTTTATGAAAACAACCCTCCTGTTTCTGAAGCAGAGCAAGGGAACGTGGCTGGGGGCAGTCGCACCTCTCCAAAACTGCCGAGCATGCCAGAGCCAGCCTGTCCCAAGAGCTCCCGGAGATAACAGGTGATGCTCTGTGGAGCAGTACCTGCACTTCCAACAGATGCTTTAAAAATTTCATTCATGCTCTTCAATAAACAAACGAGACAAAGGTAAATTAAAATATTTTGGTGGCTGTGGGAGGAGAGGAAGAGATGGAAAAAATGTCAGTGTTTACTTAACCCTGAAAACTCAAGCTGGTTTTCGTCAGAAACAAAATAAGCAAACAAAACGCAACACCAACCCTTCAGATAAAAAAGGGCTCCAGACATCGATAACACAGCCAGGGAGCAGCCCCATCACCCGCTCTACGCACGAGTGCTCCCCCCGGGGCTGCTCCGAGGGCACCGAGGACGGGGAGGGGGGATGGCCAGGGCTCCCCTAGGCTCCGCATCCCTCATCCCACCGCCGAGGAGGGCGAGACCCGGCACCGGGAGACGGCACCTGCCGCGGGGGAGGCGGGAGGAGGGTCGGGGCTCACCGTTGAGGCCGTTGGGGATGCTCCGGTGGTGGAGGGGCGCGGACAGGTCATCCATGGACCTCCGCATGGCCCCGGCCTTGCCGTCGCCGGCCTTGTGGTGGTGGAGGTGGTGGTGGTGGTGGTCGGGGCTGCCCGCGCTGCCCGTGCTGGAGGTGCTGCTCCCGTCCCCCACGTCCCGGGTGGCCGAGCCCCCGTTGAGGTTGGTCAGGCTGTTCTGGCTGTCGATGGAGCTCCGCGAGCCGGCCCCGCTCCGCTCCTCGTCCAGCATGAGCACCATCTCCTTCAGCTCCACGTTCTCGCGCAGGAGGGTCTCCTGCCTCGCCTCCAGGTCCTTCAGCTTCTGCTGGTACATGCCCACCTCCTTCCACATGACGCTGGCCGTGTGCCTCCCGAAGCGCTGCCATTCCCGCGACAGCTTCTTGCCTTTCTGCCGGTCGTCGTCCAAGAAGCAGCAGAGCTCCCTCAGCTCCTGGTTGTCGTCCTGCAACTTCTGGTTCACCTCCTTCAGCCCTCGGATCTCGTGCAGGTGGAGCTGCAGCCGCCGGTTCACGTCCTTCATCAAGTTGCCGTGTTCCACCATTAAGTTCATCTTTTCGTTCTCCACTTTCCTCAGTCTTTTCACCAGCTCCTCCTTGCTCCACCTCAGCATCTCCTCCTCCGTAATTTTGCTCAGGTCCTCCTTGGACCCTTCCAGGGAATTTTTTGCCATCATCTCTGCCTCGGCAGCGCCGGCGCTCACGTGGTAACGAACGGTTCGGGCGATACGGATTATTTTGTTCGCCTGATTTCCCGGAACTCAAAATTCACCGCAGCATCTCGGGGAAGAAATAGATTACAGTTCTCCGCAGAGCGCTCGGCAAGGGAGAATCGCAGCGCTGGTCTGGAAGAGCCGCTCCCCGATAATAGGAAAAAAAAAATAAAAAATAAAAAAAGAGAGAGAGAGAGAGGGGGAAAAAAAAACAGAGGAGGGGGGAGCAACCGAAAAAAAAAAGGGGCGCCCCCCCCGAAGGGGGCCGGGGCGGTAGGAGCCGGGAGCCGAGCGGAGCCTCCGCGGGGATCGGCCAACTCACCGCGGGCGAGGAGAGCGGCGTCGCCGGCGCCCCGACCGCCGGAGCCGCCGCCCCGTCCCCTCCGTCCCCGCCGCGGGAGACCGGGCCCCGCTCCGCCCGCGGCCCCTCGCGACGCGCGGCCGAGCCCGGGGCCGGTGCGGAGGCTGCCGAGGAGCGGCGGGGGAGCCGGCGCCTTCCCGGAACGGCTCGGGAGGCAGGGAGACGGGCGGAGGGAGGAGGCGGGCGGCGGCGCCGGGGCCGGTCCCACCCCCTGGCGGGCGGGAGGCGCGGCCTTGCCCCGCCCGAGCACAACCGCGCCGAGCGCCCCCGGGCCCGCCTCGGCTTACCGGGGCCGCCCGGGCGGGGCACATACAAAGGGCCCGGGCCGGCTCAGCGCTGCCCCCGCCCTGCCTCTCACACACCCCTTTGCCTTTATTATTGGGCTTTTATTTTTTTTTCTTTTTTGTCCCATTTTTTCCATTTTCATTTTTTATTTCCTTATTTTTTCCTTTTTTCCGCTCTGTTTCTTTTTTCTTTTTCTCTGTTTCTCTCTTTTTTCTTTTTCCTTTTTCCCCCTCTTTTTGTCCCTCTGTTTCTTTTTCCTTGTTTCTTTTTCCTTTTTTCCTTTTTCCTTTTTTCCTTTTCCTTTTTCCTTTTTCCTTTTTCGTTTTTCCTTTTTTCCTTTTTTCCTTTTTTGCTTTTTCCTTTTTCCTTTTTTCCTTTTTCCTTTTTTCCTTTTTCCTTTTTCCTTTTTTCCTTTTTCCTTTTTTCCTTTTTCCCTTTTTCCCTTTTTCCTTTTCCCTTTTCCCTTTTTCCTTTTCCCTTTTCCCTTTTTTCCTTTTTCCCTTTTTCTCTTTTTTCCTTTTTTCCTTTTTCCCTTTTTTCCTTTTTCTTTTTTCCTTTTTTCCTTTTTCTTTTTTCCTTTTTTCCTTTTTCTTTTTCCTCTTTTCCTCTTTTTTTCTCTCTGTTTCTCTGTTTCCCTCTGTTTCTTTTTTTCTTTTTTTTTTTTTTCCATTTGTTTTATTTATTTAAAGATAAACTACCGGAGGGAGCACCAGCCCGGGGAAGGGTGGGGTTTGGAAAGGCAGGAAAAGGCGCCCCGGGGAGCGGCGCCGGAGGGTCCCGCTGTCGCCAGGCGCGGGGAGGGAGCCCGGGAGCGGAGAGGGGTTTGCGGGAGCATCTCAGCTGCTGCCCCCGCTCGTCCCCGGGTCCCTCCTACCTCGGGGGGAGCCTGCCGGCCTCCCTCCTCCTAAGGCCGGTGTGTTCCCTCAGCCTGGTGCGAGGAAACTGCCCTGGAGAGACAGAGAACACTTAACTGCTCAGTGGAATTCAGCCAGGTCCTGCATAACTTCTCCACACATCGAGCAAAACCTCTAAATGGGTACAGAAAGTTAATAAACTGGATTTGCCAGCCAACTTGTAGGCAGGTTTCCTGTATCTTTGCGTTATATCCCCTGACTTTTAGTCTAATGCACTCTTCCTCGGGCTATGCTATCTTTCTGTAGTTATATGTATCTTTCTACAGTTTCACATTGTAAATAACGAGAGCTACGCCAGGACAGAGCAGCAGTTCTGCCAGCTGTTTCCCACAAGAGTATCCTTAAAAGGCCACAGGGAATTACCAGCATTGCGTTCTTGAGGAGCCTCAGTAAATTTTTTGACTCAGTGCAACCTCGGATTTCTGACCATACTGGCAAGCTGGTCAAGGCACCCTCTAGCTACTAAGAAACATCAAATCTGATGCCAGAGCGTGGGATGTAGAGCAGATGGCCTGTGCATGGAGGGAACATCAGAACGGTGAATGATGGAGGACTGCAACTTTTGCCTTTTGGTGTTATGTTCCTGAGCCTCAGCCACTAAAGCTGCGGTTTCTTGGATGTTTTTCTGCACGAGTTTGCGCTTCTTGTCTTCTGACAATACCCTTGGTAAACTAAGATAACTGCCTGTTCCCTAATGGAGCAGAACGGTGGGACTTCCCTGCTTCTGAGGGAGTTCATCCCCTTCATGGGCAATTTTGGCTCTTTTCCTCTCCCAAAATACCTTTTATCTCTTCAGTATCAAGAGGGTAAGAGGAGCTTAAGAGAGAATGTGGACACTAGTTTGCTTTACGCGGCATATGCAAGTTATGGAGCCCTGGGCAACACACTGCACTGCCACGAAGATGTGAAGAGGACAGTTCTCCCTAGCACATATCCACACCAGGGTAGCTCCTTAGTGAGGAAGGAATTCACTGTGCAAACCAGGAGAAGCCAGCTTGCTCCCTTCAGGGGGGATTGGTCTGAGCAGGTAGAGCAGGGGCCACCTGGAGCCAGTTGTGCTCTGACCTGGGTGCCCACCTTGGCGGTAGCTCTCCAGAAGGCACAGTCCTGGCCATGATCAGTTGGCTTCTCCAGATTCAGCCCTTAGGATGTGGAAACCAGGAAGAATCTCTGCTGCGAAATCACTGCTCAATGGGATCTGAGACCCCTCTGGCAGGTCCCAGACAGGCCATGGCCTGTGTGCTATGTGATCTGGCTGTGCCACACCTCCTGCTTCTGATCCAGTCCACCACCCTGGGCCAGGCCACCAGAAGGTAACACCCTCAGTAATAGGACACACTGCCATGGTCCATGGCTGCATCATGGCTAGAAGGTACCCAAACATCTTCAGAGCCAAACCTTTTATTTACAAGGCTTTAATCACATCCTTCCCCACAGGAAGCAGAAAGTGCTTCTCCCAGGCCCTCCCAAGCAGTGATCTGACCAGCAGATCCCTGTCTGGTGGCTTAGAGAAGGAGAAGCAGAGCCCAAAGATCCTGTAGAGTAACGGTTCATTGCTGGCTGAAGTCAATAGAGGAGGAGAAGCCTCTGGCAGCTTCACCACAGACACAGGTGCACCTATGCCGTGGCAGTGCCCAGCCCAGGCAGTGTATTGCTGGGCCTGCCTGACATTTGCTTGATTTTTTTTTCCCAGGAAAAGCTCTTTTTTTCTAGGTGAAACCTTGCAAGGTTTGAGCTTTACTGATGCTTGTGTAGAGCCTGAGCCCAGCAGACAGGGGGGCTCCTTAGAGGAAGCGAGGAGATTATTAATATCCACAGAGGAAGTCCCTGTGATGATTAAGACTAGCTTTCAGCATGTCTCTGCTTTCAGGAAGGTTAACAGCACAGATCCACCCTGCCACCATTCACAATGGGTTTGCTGTCATTCTGGTGCCCAGGTGGCTGTTGAAGTGTGGTGACCTGCTGTGCTTGGGCATCCAGATCTGAATGCTCTGGAGGTGGCATTGAAGCTGCACTTAAATATCTGCCGGGTGCCTCCATTAGCAACCAAGAGAGCAGGCTGGGATTAGCAGGTTTGAGTGAGTGAGAGCTAAATCAATTGGGCACCATGTGTTGTTGCCTGTTCTGCTACTTTGTCTTCTCTTCAAGGTGGATGTTGCATTGTTAGAGAGGAAAATCCTTTTAGCTTGGAAAGGCAAGGCAGCAGCGCTAGAGGGGCAAAACCTGGAAGTATCTCAAAATGTCTGTGGCCCAGATTATGCGTGGGCACAGTAGAACTCAGTGCTGGGCTGAAGCAGGTTTTTAAAGTGGTTTGATATCTTGGAGGCAAAAGACTAGGTCAGTGCAGAGTTTTATGATCAATAGCAAACCCAATGTTGCAAGCAGATTTTTAATCAAGAGAAATAATACGTAACATCACAGCATTTTTGATAGGTTTGTGTGTTTTAGTTTTAGTTAACAAACCCATTTTCCTGGAGTTGGTCAGAAGGCCTTATGATTTCCCCATGCCAATTTAAGATTAAACATGGGATAGGCTGGTAAACAACACCCCATGACTCCCTTTTGTTACATTTAGCCACAGTGCCTTCTACAAGCTGCACTGAAAAGCACTTCTAATATGTGTGTCATCTTAAGCTTTTGATGCCCATGTAAGACAGCATCAAAGCCTACCCCTTGCACTGAATCAAACGGACACTTCCACCCTTTTCAGTCAGGGGAAAAAAAAAAAAAAAAAAAGCTAATTATAGCATGATAAGAATTTTAGAAAAGATATTCTATTGGGTAAAATTTCTCTTGATGTTAACTCTTGAACTTAGCTGATGAAGCAAAGAGTGAATTTGGTCCTTGATAGAACACAGCAATGCATAGCCTCATTGAAGTCTTACCAAAGCATTCCCTCTACAGGGCTACGTAAGTATTACAGAAGGCACTGCCACAGCTCAGGTCTGTCCTGCTGTCCCTCTCGAGTGGGATGGCCTTCCCGAAGCCCACTCATACGGTGTCAAAGTGGGCAGAGGGAAAGGAGGAATCCCAGTGGGACTGTGCCAAGACTTTGCCTTTCCAAGGAGGTGCACCAAGGCCATGCCCTAGTTTATATGCGTTGAGGACCCATCTCATAAAACATGTTCTCCATGAATCATTTACACAGCTTATGAATCCTCTGTGACATTGGAATTTCCTTGTAAATCAGCACCAAGGACTAGTCCTTGATTCATGTTTTGAAATACAGCATCCAGATTGCGACAGAGGAGCTCTGTTTTGTGCAACAAAGCTGCACGATGACAGAAAAAAAATGTGCAGCACTCCTAATCTGTACTATAAAGATAGGTACTTCACTTCTAGCCTGATTAAGCAGTATTTTCAGGTAGAACATTTTTCCAAGTAGCAGCTACCTGAAGAACTGTCATGCATCATTCTTTCTTTTTGCAGATCAGCTGAACCTTCCAGTGAAAAATCTTTATTCCTCCATTTGCACCTTGAATGAGCTATGAGGAAAAAGCAGTCTCTTCAAAGATTATGCAGCTCTCCATAATACTGGCTTCTGGCAATATAACAGGGCCATCCAGTTCATTCACTCTCCTTATGTATTAATGGAAGGTTTTATCTCGTGTCCACAAAGCCTTTTTATTTTGTGCCCTGAAACTGCTAGTGGAATTCTAAAATGCACCAACTTGTTTGAAAGCCTTCTGGATAGTAAGAGAATAATTATGGTTGTGCCCAGCAGCCTCTTTTCTGTGCCAGAAAAACAGGTCCTCCAAAAGACATAAACAGTACCCTCTGAAGACTGTTAGAAAGAGTAGCATCCAAACTGGAGAGCAAGGGAGTTGCAGTTCTCCTCCTTGAAGAAACAACACAACGGAGGTTTTTTCCCCTCATTCCTAATTTGTATGTAGGTAAAGGACTGGAAGAAGAATCCTAAGAAGCAATAGGCACATACTGCTCCTAGCTGGGAGCTGCAGGTGTCTAGCACTTCCCAAAGTCATGCATAATAGCTAAAGCAGAAATTTCACTGCTAGTTAAATGTATGATGGAGATCCAATTTCATTGTGCAGTCAGAAGGCTGCATACAATATTAGGGCAATGTTTTGCAAGCATTAAGAAAAATCTCCAAACTTCTCCCAACATTTGAATTACCAGGATCACCACATGCCTGTGAACTGAGAATGTGCTGGTAAGCTGTCACCTCCACCGCTATCACCTACCCAAGGAGAAGTACTACTGAGACCCTGAATCCAAGCATGTGTCAATAAATAAAAATTTGACTGAACTTCTGTACAGGAAAGATATCAGACAGCAGCAGGAATAAGGAGGCAGGCAGACTACATCGGAGCACTGGCCCTTGCATTGTCTCTGTCAGTGGCAAATACCAGATGCTTACAAGAATACTGTGAAAAAACTGCCCATAGGGTGAGTTTCTTTCTCTCTACCATCTGGTACCACTTGGCTTCTTCCCAGAAGCATTAAGGTTCACATCCCTTCCAAAAATATTTACCATCCTATCTAACATGGGAAGAAGGCCAGAGAGAACTTAATACATCTTTACCATTTGTAAATACTCCTTTATAAACACAGGTGATCCAACAAATAGTTGGGAGAAATGGATGATGAGGTTTTGCATACGTCATTTAGCATTGCTAAACTGCAACCTTCTGTTACTGTCACATCAGGGTACATCCCAGAGGCCAGATTCTGCCCTGATTTAAATGCAGAGCTCAGTAGGGGCCTCTGTCTATCTGGGGGCACAAGTCAGTTCCACAGCCTTGAGGTACTTGCAGGAGATTATTCTGCAAGACAAAAACCCCACTCCCAGGTTTTAATTATGTCTTTCATGGGTGTGTAGCATTCACCCACTGCATAAGGCCCAGGAAGCTCCTGGGATCGAGACCAACATCATTTAAGCTTCTGGTGGTTTAGACACTAGCTTTGCCAAGAATATATTCATATTATATTGATCTTTTATCTCACTATCTATGTATTTTCTTTACAGAGCTAACAACCTTTTGCAGATGTTTTGGATGAGGCAGAGTGCTGTTCTGTGTGTGACAATGTTTCAACCAAATGATCTTTGCTGTTGTGGATTAAAAATGCAGAAGAAAGACTATCACATGAATGGAAAATTGTTAGTGGTGTTCCCAAGGAGCATTCATTTTCATGGTGAGTGGTTGTGGCCTGATTAGCCTCCAAGCTCAGTAGGTTACCTCCAAGTAGCCTGTTCCCTAGGGATGCAATGTTCCCAAAGAGCGACGAAGTTGGAGAAGGGGGCAGGAGAACAATCTTACAAGGAGCGGCTGAGGGAACTCAGATTATTTAGCATAGAGAAGAGAAGTCTGAGGGGAGACCTTATTGCTCTCTATAACTACCTGAAAGGAGGTTGTAGAGAGGGGGGAGCTGGCCTCTTCTCCCAAATGACCAGGAACAGGACAAGAGGAAATGGCCTCAAGTTCCACCAGGGGAGGTTCAGGCTGGACATCAGAAAAAAAAATCATGGAAAGGTTCATCAGGTACTGGAACAGGCTGCCTAGGGAGGTGGTTGAGCCACCATCCCTGGAGATATTTAAAAGACAGGTGGATGAGGTGCTGAAGGGTATGATTTAGTGATAGGAATGGCTGGACTCGATGATCCTGTGGGTCTTTTCCAACCTAGTGATTCTGTGATTCTGTGATGCAGCAGATCCCCAGGTTCTTCTGGGTTTCCCTGCTGCTGCTCCACTCCAAGGACATCCTCCTTTTCCCTGGCACAGCTCTGTGCTTGGGCGAACCACTGAGCTTGGCACTGGTGGTTGCAGAACAGACACATAGCTACTCAAGCAGATGAAGCCATTGGTTATTAGCAGCATGAGGTCAGAGAGACTGAGTGGTTCTGCAGCAGAGAAAACAGATGATGTTACAGTATCTCTGTCTTCTTTACACACTTATTTCTCATTTCTGAATGAATAACTGACCTCTTATTTGTATTGGTGGACCAGGGACATGCAAATAACCAATTTTATACTTACAGCTAGGCCCACTGGTACACTTTGTCCAGTAGTAAAGTGCATTTTCTGCTTGCTGAGGACTTAATTTCTCCTTTTATAGCTCACTGAAGCCACTGGGATTTTATAGTAGATGAAAGGAGAGTCATGCCCTAAAATGCTGACACCACTCCTATATATCATAGAGATATCTGAATAATTCATAGTGTCAAGCAGTGCATGTTAAAGGAATAGTGGCATAAGTGACAACATCCAGGTTTAGTATATCCTACAGAAAAATAAAAACTCCACAAGTTTCTTTCTAACGCAAAAAAATCATCAGCCTTTCTGAGGAAGAACTACAATAGTGTTACAAGATGTGGGGTGATACACCAAATACAGAGATTTTATTGCAGTCAGGCACATGACCCTTTACCTTTGTCTTGTGTGGCATTTCAAATTAAATGAAATTGAGCCTAGACTGGAGAAAGGGACAATGTGTCTTTCCCTCACACTCATTCTAATGCACAGAGACATTGCAGACAACCCCTGGTTGCTGTCACAGGTCTTCAGGCTATGGCTCACTTTCCGTTCCTAATAACGAATGCCTTTCAAAACAATGTAGTCCAAAGCAAAGGCTGGAGATAAGCTGTTTGTGGTGCTGGTGCATCAGAGATCCCTGAATTCTAAGAATGCTTTGGACTGAAGCCAGACTGACATTTGTCCAAAGAGCCATCACCGTCACACTAGGAGGAATGAGGGAAAGTCTTTTGGGAGATCACACTTGCAATTCAGATATAAGTGTAGTGCTTCCATCTTGTCTCTTCTTGTGCATGTGAAAACAGGAAGTCCCCTGGAGTTTGCAGATCTGCTTTTCTACGCTGTTTCCTGTCCCTTAATTTGGACCTGTGACACTCACTGGGCCTCATGTTTTGGGATGGGTGCTGGAGAAGGGATGCCTTGCAAACTCTTCTACCTTGCCAACTGCATGGTGTGAGGCTGGGGACCACTTGATGTATATATGTGAACTTGAACAGGGTGGGAAGGTGGTATCATTTTAGACCTCTTAACCAGCACTCCTCTCAGTCAATACACCCACTGGCTTGATTGAAATCCTGCCCCGGCCTGGGTGACTACAGCAGGTCCTGGCAGCAGAGTCACCTGATGCCTCTCTGCATTCTGCCCACGTCTGCCACCGCTGCCAGCTAGGGACACTGTTTCCAGTGGGGACACCATCTGAATACAAAGTGGAGGCAGGATGCCATGCTCTCCCAACCAGAGCTCAGGCGAAGCTCAGGTGGCAGTGAAGTAATAAGACTGCCATGACGAGGCTCAGGACCTTCCCCAGCATGGTGCCCCTGTCACCAACGTGATTCTGCTTGGCATTGCTGTGTCCCTCCCTCCCTCCTTAGCTCAGGGGGTCACAGCAGCGGGTCTGGCCTGCTAGCAGGTTGTTGTGCCTTTGAATTCACACTCATTCTCTTCTGGCCTGTTGTTTACTGCTCCAAACCCTGCCCCTCACTGACCCACATTATTGCCCCTGGCAGTCATTGTTACTGCAGAAGTAAAACTCCAAAAGCAAGGAATTAATTGCCTTAGCAATCTGATAAGTTCTAACAGTGTAAAGATAATCTGTCACACCCAGGAACCATTTTAGCACCAGGCGGACAGAACAGCAAAGTTCCTCATCTTTATGATCTTATTTTTAGTCTCTTCCCTTTGTTTGGAGAGCAAATTTGAGGATTCACATTTTGGGTACTACTCAATTTCCACTCTACAGATACTACTTTAAACCATGATATATATTGATTTTGATAGCATGCAGGATGTACCAGGCTTAATTGATCAGTCCTGCTTGCAAATTTGAGCTTATTTGCTGTACTCCCAGCTTTGTATTCATTAGAAGTGAATGTAATGCTCAAGAAAGTTTCCAGGATTGACAGCTCCGGAAACCAGAGTGAATCAAAGCAATTTTTTTACGCCTACGTGCTCCCTGTGGTTTAACCCCATGTCCTGTAGGTCAGCCTTATTTCCAGGATCACCAACGACATCACCCATGAGGACCAGCCCTTGAGCAAGGTTGCTCTGGTCTGCTCACCTTCATGTTGAAATGTGTACTTCTTGAACAACCCTACTGATGCTTCCCTGGCTCTGTAGATTTCTGCTCTCTGCTGAGTGATGTAACTGGTCAGCTACTGAGCTGGACTGGCTTTTAACCAATGGTTGAAAAGTAGAAATTACTGCATGGTGGTGGCAAATGATACAGTACCTACAAGGCAGTAGCATGCATTACAACCTGCAAAAGACTAGACTCAGCCTGTTCATAAAGCTTCCAAAGCTTTATCTTAACAGTGCATATTTTAACAAGGCTAGCTTTGGAGATTTGATTATAGAAACTGTTCCAAGCCAGGAATTTCTCTGTGTCAAGAAAAACAGTAGTCACTGCTGTACATGGCACTTCTGCTTTGTTTGCAGGGACCTGCAGAGGACAGTGAACGAGTGAGGGAAAAGGGAGTTCTCATACTACCTGAACTGGGGCGCACATTTCCCTGCAAACCCCATGTAAGTAGTGGAAAGAGAAAGGATTGAAAAAAAGAGAGGGGAAAGTTACCCCAGCAAGCACTTTAGGGCAGCGGTCTACATTAGGTATAACTCCATCACAGGGAGCCAAGAAAATAACCCCCAGAACCAGTCCAGTGCCTGGGGAGCAGAGAGCAGTGGTTACAGCCTCTCCTGATCCTTCTGAACACTGGATAGACTGTTGTCCAGGGAAGTTGTGGCTGCCCCATCCCTGAAGGTGTTCAAGGCCAGCTTGGATGAGGTTTTGAGCAACCTGATCCAGTGGAATGTGTCCCTGCCCATTGCAGGGGAGCTGGAACCAGATGATCTTTAAGGTCCCTTCCAACTCAAATCGTTCTAGGATTGTGTGGTTCTATGATTCAGGCACCTGGTGTTTGTTTATGCCCTTGACCCTTTATGCTACCAGCAACATCCAGGACCATGTCTGTGTGATATCTGTCGCACAAGAGCGACACATTGCCCTCCTACCCTTTGATTGTTGATCACATCGACATCTTGCAGTTTACTGCAACAGATTACTATTGCTGCTTTTGCGCAGATAATCAAGAGTAAGTATCTTCTAGATGCAAGTCTGATGTCCTTGAGAGAACTGCTGACTGGGGGATGAAACCCTATAGCAGCCAGCACTGTTACTCTGCATGCGTTGGAGTCTGCAACTGGGAACCACAGAAGCAATTGCCATACACATTTTAATAATAGTAGTAGTAACAATAGTAACAATAATAGTAGTAGTAGTAGTAGTAGTAGTATGAAGAAGGTTTGAGAGACGTGCCAACTCTTCTTTTCACTTCCACTTCATCACTGACATCAGTGGCATTTCCTTAGCTTTAACCTCTGAGCAAAGGTCTCTTCTTACTGCTAGGGGCCAGAGCAAAGGCAAGATGGACTGTGGGAGACACAGGTCATGCTGCCACCCCTTCCCTTTCCTGTGCTTTTGTTCTTCATTTACCTGACCGGACAGACTGGAAAAGCCACTATGGTTTGGGAGGGGACCCTGCCTGCCATCAAGCACCAACCAGGCTGGAAGCAGCATCCCTGTGAGGACAGGAGCTGTTGGTTTCCGTAGGAAAGGCTTAGCCTCAAGTGATTGGAAACAGGGGAAAGGAGAGAGGAAGCTGCAAGGGCTATTTTTACATGTTTTCTTCAAGCAATGGTTTATTTTCATTTCTGTCCCAGGAGCTGGTTGTTTCAGGGCTTGTAAATACTGCCTGGCTAGTGCTTGCCGCTGAGCACCAGCTGGATGAGACTCCTGATAAACTGAAGCCAAAACCAAAGTGTGTTTGACTGTTGATATTTTCATGGATTTTCTTAGAGGCAGATTATTTTGTACTCCTTTTACTTACCAGATATGTTAGACAGGCAAACTTAGTCATTTTAGTTTCACTGTCTGAGCTGAATTCTTTCTTGGGGTAAATGGGAGCTGCTCAGCTAATTTGAATGGCTTTTATACCTGGTTATAATTTGGCACCCTTACTATTTTAAAGGACCACACATAGTGGTCTTAAGAATATAACAAAGACATGAAGCCCCTTCCTATTTGTAAGCACACTGGGCACTGAGATGCAAAGGGATGCAGGATCATAGGAGCTCAAGCAGAGGACAGAGCCCATAGTATGTCCCTGTCATCCAACAGCCTTACCCAGTACATTTTGTGTGCACAACAATGCTTTAAATGCTGGAGAGATGCACCCCTAAAAACTTCTTCCAGCGCAGGTTTTTAGACATAGAGAATCATAGAATAGTTTGGTTTGGAAGATACCTTAAAGATCATCCAATTCCAATGCCCCTGCCAGGACACCTTCCACTAGATCAGGATGCTCAAAGCCTCATCCAACCTGGCTTTGAACATCTCCAGGGATGGGTCATCCGTGACTTCTCTGAGTAACCTGTTCCAGAGCTTCATCACCTTCACCTTCATTTTCCTCCTAACATCTAATTGAAACCTCCCCTCTTTCAACATAAAAACATTTGATTCTAACACAATAGACATCTGCTGTGAGGGAATGGGGTGGCTCGAGGGACCAGCAACAATGACATATGAGCCCTTTGTCTCCGGGCCACTGGTTCAAACCCAGGCAGCAAGATAGGCAGTTACTGGGAGGCGTTACTGCCTGACAGCTGCTAAATAGCCGGTGCCAATTGGGTGAGTGTCCTTGGTCAGCTTTCTCAGTAACAGGTGTGCGTGTCTCAAGAACACAAAGAGAACCCAATTATCAGCCTCATCCCTGACAGTGATTTAGTAGATCCAGAGAGACATGGATTACTTAGTCAGCAGGATAGGCTTGGAAGTATGGTCTGAGACAGGAGTGTGGTGCACTGATGGAGGAGAAGTATTTTGTGCTAAACTGCCCTTTCCTTTGCTAACCCTGGGATAAGCAGAAGGATTAAGCCTTTGGAGGTACTGAGCTTACACTTTTCAACAACTTCACAAACTCATTATTGCTTCTGACCTGGAGTGCTAAATGACTCCAAAAGTCTATTGCTTTAATCATAGGGAAATTGTCCTTGTCCATTGAGATTCTTCTGTACAAGCAAAGAGATGGCAGATCTGTATCTAACACAGCCAGCCAAATAGATGACAAGGTAAGGAAATTTTCTTTTGGCCTTATAATTAAAATGCTTTTAATATTAGGCTAATAGTTTTATTTTTTTAAAAAAAACCATAAACAAAAGACGATAAACAACTAGAAGTTTAAAAATCTCAGAACTCCAACTTTTATGTATTTGCATTTGACAACTAAAATGCAAAAGGCTTGATACATCAAGACATACAGCTCAGGCTTAAGTGCACTGCAAGTCTTTTGGCTAAGTAAGAATGGGACTTGCTTTCACTCACAGCATGATCAGTATTAAATTAATCTTAAATTCATAGATGGGAAAAGGTGAGATTAGTTTGCAGTTGGTAAATGAGATCAGATTTTTTTTTTAATGAGAAACACTCTCTTAACTGATTACATCAGTTTTTAATCCTAAGGTTATGATAAGAGTGCAACTAAATGCCCAAGAGCTTAACATTTCTCCTTCTCAGACCCTGTCTTACAATCATGCATAACTTTGGATTTGAACCTAATATGTAGCAATTACGGCAGAAAAAAACTGGAACAAGTAATAAAAGCTGTTGCCTGTCCACGTGCGTCTTCATCAGCACAAGTCATCAAATCAGGTCCAAGGCTCAGATCAGTCATCATCTCTCATCTGCCACATATGAGTGGTCAAAACTTGCTGAAGAGTTTTGTGAGGTATCTCACCAGCAACAGGCAAGATTGAGGGCTTTTTTAGAAGCCTGCTGCCCCTGAGCTGAGCAAAATCAGTCCACCATACAGGGGTAGCCTAGATGGACTAGATGATTGCTGTACGTCTCTTCCAACTGAAATATTCGGTTCTACCACATTTTCCACACACCTGTAACAGGGGTAGCTCGTGTCCAATGCAGGAATCATGTTGAATTGCTCTAAAGCACTTTAAAAATAAAATTATTCTAGAAAACTGTGGGAGACGTTATTTCTGCTGCTGGAAAATCAGAGAGGAGTGAAAGTAGAGTGACCATTTATGAAGCTCCCTTTTTGTGTCCTTAGTGGGAGCTAAGATCAGGACTCTTGTTTTTAAGTTGTTGACTATGCTTGATCACTGCTAAGAAGGAGGGCTTCCCTGTAACTGGGATGGCCAAAGGAAAGATGAATTCTCTGTGAAAATGAAGACTGAAAGGGAAATAGAGCAGGATGAGGGGAGAGGGTTTGTGTTACTTGAGTCATCCAGTGAAGAGGCACACCGAAACTCACTTTGCAAAACAGGCTTTGAAAAAAAATTCCTCAAGGGCAGGCCACCATGCAGTGCACCCCTGGGATAAACAGAAAGGTTAAGCTTTTGAAGTATTCAGATACACCCTTGCATCACTGTCTCCCCCATCATTGTCCTCATCCTCAGCACCCCAGTGAGGCCCACAGACAGGTTTGGGGAACAAGATCCTCACCTGCAACTAAGGACTAATGGAAAAGATTCCAGTTTGGGTTTCTTCCTTTTACACACTACTGAAGGTATCACTTTAAGATAAATTATCATTTTCCTGCAACCTTGGCAACCCTGGAGTTAGAATGATCATAATACGATTATTACTGTATGAGAACATGAAATCAGCCATGAACCTGATGAGGTTGTTATCAGTGTCCAAGCTGATTATGTTATAATAATGACACAGATAGGGAAAAATACATTGGGCTTTTTCCAAAATTATTTATTTGGTATAATTTAAATTATCTTATTTTTGTAGTCTCAAAAGAAAGGCATTATTTTTATAGCTGCAATTTTCTTTTGTCTTCAGTAGTGCATAAAATAAACCATAATAAATAAATCATTTTTTACAAAAAACCCATACTGCTAATTAGGTGATCAGATAAAATTTTTGCTCACTATTTTTGTTATAGAAACAACTATAAAACCAACTTATTTACAACTGCAATTATATTAATATTAAACTCAAGTGTGAGACCTGCTTCTTTCTGGAGGTCTCTGAATGTCCTTCAAGTTTATAAGTAATAAGTTCTCATGGGACACATGAATTCATGCCCTTAATCTATTCTGACTTTAAAAGTCCAGCTTCTTTTATGGAATGTCTCATTATACAAACTCTTGCTTCAGCAAAAGCACTTCCATCACTTTTCTCTGAAGTCTGCTTAATATAACATCTTCTGAATTATTTAATGGGCAAACATATGGATTAAATAAGCAAACACATCAGTGCTTCTATATGCCTGACAAACTTTTGACCAAAACTCTCCAGACTTTCTACACTTCATATATAAAATCCCTAAGCCTCATACCTAGTCAGAATTCTGATCTCTGTGCCACGGCACAGCCGTTCCTGTGCAGTAACAGCAACAGATCCTTAGGGATCTCTGTCCACACTGTAAGATGGGCAAGTCCCATAAAAAGAGCAAGTCAGGAGTCAGATTAAGGAAAACTGTTTTGGGGTAATGATGACATCAATTAGAGCAGATTTCAGATTGCCCTGGTGTGGGATCGGGATTGACCGAGTACACTGAGAGTTCACGTCCGCTCGTTTTCCCTGCCTCATTGCTCCTCAGTAGTCACTATCTGGTTTTCACTTACAATCACAACTTTTTTTCTATGGTTTACATTTTGTTCACTGCTTTGAAATTCAGTTCTGGATTATATTTCATGTTTTAGAGTAATATACAGCCCACAATGAATGTTTACTAGTGTAAGTGTAAGCCAGTCTAGAGTCAGACTCTGATTAATTTGAATTTAAATCTGCATTTCATTTCTCCTGACCTTTGAAATCTCCCTCATGACTACTCATCAGAAAACCTTGATATGATAAGTTATAAATTCTTTTAGATCTTGGATCAGATTGGAATGATAATCACCCTGCTTCCCAAATAACCATCTGAGGCTTTGTTAATTTTCTTCCAGAAACTGTGGACAACCTAAGTCAAAACAGTTGCAGAAATTAAGCTGTAAACATTTCTACCTGTGAGTTTAAGTGTAGAAAATAATAGCCTCTCCCACCAATGGCTCTTTCAGACTTTAAAATCCAGACATTCTGACCTCAGTTTTAGATTATTATTGACCCTTTTCTGAACTCTTTTGACACCATGGTTTCTTTACATGCTTTGATTAGTTTTATTCATAGCTGAAACTGTGAAGTAAATGCAGTGTCCAGTTGTGTCTCTTAGAGCTGAGAAATTGAACTGGTGTTTTATTATTCATAGCAATTTAGGTGGAAACCAACCAAAATCAAATAAAAAACATCCCCAAAGTAATTGCTGTCTGAGGCACTTATCAGATTTATTTGTTGCTATTGAACAAAAAAGGGATCAAAATTTAACAAGATATAAAATAAAACCAGGCTCCAGTGAGAGATTGTTGGAATCTGAGCAAGATGAGCACAGAGCGGCCAAGAGGCTTGGGAACCTCCAGAAGCAGAACGGCTTCAAATGTCTCTCAGGACCTCTTAAACCTATCTTAAGATTGAGGGGAGGGGGCAGGTATCTATGAGGGGACATGAGTGAGATATTCTTTTAAAATTCTTTTCCTAGAAAGGGACAAACTGTTTAGGGTGAAGTCTTAGAGCCTGTGGCTGACCACCACTAGCCGTGTTGTTAATGCTAAGATGGTGAGGATACCAGGATAAAAAGAGACTTGCAGAAGTTTAAGGTCTCGTTACCTCCATTAACTGGAATAATTTGGATTCCTATCCATAGCAATCCATTAAAAAAAGAAGGATGTTGGTCTCCCAAACCAGGGTCTATTATCTTGTCAGTGAAATTTTCCCTGGGTGCCAGCCCTCACGAGAATCTTCAGCCTGCAAATTCATGAAGGAGAAGTTGAGTTGTCTGCTGGCACCAGCATTATGTTGGTGCTTTGCTCCGTGTCCTGTGCAACCACATCTCCAGCATTTTGGTTCATATGGGGCTAGGATACTATGGGAAAAGGAAAAAGATGGATAACACAGTACTGCTGAGCACAGTGCAGATCCCTGTGTCATCTCGGGGCAAGCCTGGCTCTGGTTTGGGTGATGACAAACTGGAGCGAGCAATTCTAGACAGACCTCAGCCGGCTTGTACTAAGAGACCCAAAGTGTGCAGCACCATGGTCCCAGCAAACTGCCAGGAGCCAACTGTCCCCCAGCTGGTGGAACTTGTGCATAGAGGAGCCTTGGGCTGCAGACTGATCCCCTCTGCTCCCTTCATCATCAACAGGATGGTGTAAGCCACGGAGTGATATGCCACACAGTTATGCAGGATCTGCATCTCAACAGGGTTTGTTGAATCAATACATTTTTTCTCTGTTCCTGTTGATTACTTTTAAAAAAGCCATTCTTTTCCTCAGTGCTCCTTTCTGCAAACTTAACCTTGAATGCTCTGGGAGGGGTTATTTCCCACTTTTCCCAGTGTCTACTTACCTAGGGACAAGAAAGATTACTTCTGAATACCATCTCTGATAGCTTAATCAGCAAAGCTACTGGTCAGGCTGGGAAGGCAGCTCTAGGCTTGCTTGTACCACCAGCCTGCAGCACCTACTGCATTTCACTCTAAGCCCACGGGCCCTCCAGTTGCATGAGCTGCCAGTGCTTTCTAGAGGCATGTCAGCCCTATCACTCATTTGATTTAGATGCTGATCTTGACTGCACATGCACTGCAAAAACTCTTCCTAAATCCTAGTTTATATCTTCTTTAACTTTCTCTTTCATACCCCCCTTCCCATACACCACAATTATGTTTAATATTTGGAGGCATTGCAGTAGCACCTGCAGCCCAGTTCCCTGGGAACTGGGGCCAGTTGTGCTGGGTGTTGAGCAAGCACCCCACAAATAGCTTTCAGTCCCAAGGACCTCATCATCTAAGCAACTGTGCTGTGTTTTGGAGATAGGAGCTTTGGCTTATGAGCCGTTTGTAGCATACAGCTGTAAACTCCATTGGAGTAATGTGCCCTGGCTGCATTATCCATGGTCTTTCTCAGTGGGTTATTTTAAACTTTATCACAAGTAAGCTTGGAGGGCAAAATATCTGGCTAAAATCATGGCCTAAATGAAGTCAGAGGCTATGCTGTTGTACACTTACCTGGGTAAAGATTGTGCCTCCATGATTCGGACAGAAAACAGGTCTGAATTCTCACAGCTATATTTATTTTGGATTTCTTTTCATGTTCAGTGTCAAAGTAATGGAATTATACCCGCATCAAACAAGATGTTGGCAGTCCTTCCTGTGGGTATATAAGAAGCAGAAACCCATTTTCCCCCTAAGCACCATGAAGCAAATATTAATAAGTGTACTTAACAAGGCAGTTGATTTATTTTCAGCAAGAGTTCATGGACCTCTTTCCTAATGAACTATACTAGACAATTAAGTTTTATCATGTAGGAGACCAGATCAGTTCTATCTCTGTATGCTGAAAGATGAGCCAGTGGGGAAGAAAACCAGTTTGGCTGAGCAGAGAGCTTTGTGTGGATATGGGAGAAAAGAGAAAAGTATACAAACTCTGGAAGAAGGGGCAGGCATCTCAAGAGGGTTACAAGGATGAAGTGAGATCATGCAGGGAGAAAATCAGAAGGGCTAAAGCCCAACTAGAACTTAAATTGGCCAATTCCATGAAAGATAATAAAAAATGTTTCTACAAATATATTAACAACAAAAAGAGGGCCAAGGAGAATCTCCAACATTTACTGAACACAGGGGGAACAATAGTGACAAAGGATGAGTATAAAGCTGAGGTATTTAACGCCTTCTTTGCTTCAGCCTTTAACAGTAAGGTAAGATGTTCTCTGGGTACTCAGCCTCCTGAGCCAGAACACAGGGAGAGAGAGCAGAACAAAGCTCCCATGATCCAAGAGGAAATGGTTTGGGACCTACTTGGCCAATTAGACATTCACAAGTTTATGGGGCTGGATGGGATCCCCTCAAGGGTATTAAGGGAGCTGGTGAAGGTGCTCACCAAACCCCTTTCCATCATTTATCAGCAGTCCTGGCTGACTGGGAAAGTTCCACTTGACTGGAGGTTGGAAAATGTTATGCCCATTTGCAAGAAGGGCCAGAGGGAGGGTCCAGGTAACCTACAGGCCCGTCAGTCTGGCCTTGGTACAAGGGAAGGTCATAGGGGAGGTCATATTGAGTGCTATCACACAGCACACACCAGCTGATCAGGCCCAGTCAACACAGGTTTATGAAAGGCAGGTCCTGCCAAACTAATCTGATCTCCTTCTACGACAAGGTGACTCTCTTGATGGATGAGTGTACCTGGATTTCAGTAAAGCCTTTGACACCATTTCTCATAGTATTCTTATCAAGCTTCCACTGACCTGGACAGGCATATCCTCTGCTGGGTAAAAAGCTGGCTGCATGGCCAGACTCAGAGAGTTGTGGTAAATGTAGTTAAGTCCAGTTGGAGGCCACTCAGAAGTGATGTTCGCCAGGCTCAGCGCTGGGTTCAGTTCTGTTCATGTATCTTTGTCAATGAAGGGATTGAGTTGCACCCTCAGTAAATTTGCAGATGACACTAAGCTGGGAGGAAGTGTTGATCTGCCGGAGGGTAGGGAGGCTCTATAAAGGGACCTGAACAGGCTGGATTGTTGGGCTGATACCAGCAGTACGAGGTTGAACAAGGCCAAATACCACATCCTGCCCTTGGTACACAAAAACTCTGTGCAGAGCTACAGGTTTGGGGAAGAGTGGCTGGAAAGCTGCCGTGCAGAGAAGGACCTGGGGCAGTTGGTCAACAGTGTCTGAGTATGAGCCAGCAGTGTGCCCAGGTGGCCAAGAAGGCAAATAGCGTCTCGGACTGTGTCAGAAACAGCGTGACCAGCAGGACCAGGGTGGTGGTTATATCCCTGTACTCATCATTGGAGAGGCTACCCCTCAAACACAGTGTTCAGGTTTGGGCCCCTCAATACAAGAAAGACATTGACTTTCTGTAGCATGTCCAGAGAAAGGCAATGAAGCTGGTCTTAAGAAGAGGCTGAGGGGAGACTTTATCACTGTCTACAACTACCTGAAAGGAGATCATAGCAGGGTTGCTGTTCATCTCTTCTAGCAAGTGATAGGTGGTAAGATGAAATGAAGTGGCCTCAAGTTGGGAAGGTTCAGATTAGACATCAGGAAAAACTTCTTCACTGAAAGGGTTATTGGGCACTGGAACAGGCTGCCCAGGGGTGTGGTTGAGTCACCATCCCTGGAGGTGTTTAAAAGACGTGTGGATGAAGTGCTCAAGCATAAAGTGTAGTAGTGAACTGGTACCATTGGACTTGATGATGTCAAAGGTCTTTGATTCTGTGATTCTTCTGGTAGTACTGATTACACACAAGCCTCTTAGAAATTCAGCTTTCTTTACCTGATTTGCCAGTTAACTTTGCGTCTCTACAAAGATGACTACAACCTCAACATCCTAGAATAATTTGAATAATAAGAACAATTTAATTTGGAAGGTATTAGGAAAGTAAATTCAGTTGATTTGCATCTGTGCTCACAGTGAAGTTGTTTCCTGTTGTTCTTGCAGCAGAAGGTTGCTCCTTTCTCACAAGCAATTCAATATTTCACTTTAAGGTTTTAACAGCCAATTATTTGAATCGGGCAATTCCAGTCCCACCAAATATGGTGATAAGACACATTTGAAGGCCAGGTTTGTATCTTTGAGCTCAGTAGGAGTTTTGCACTAAATATCATGGATTGGCAGTGGAGCCCTAAAGGAAAGACAGTATAAGAGTGCATTGTGTTTACACTGCAAAATGAGTCAATTACCCACAAGGTAATTTCAAACATTTTTAATGCATTTTTTGTTTTCCATTTTCTATTCTATTCTGTCCTAATCATTTTTTATCTTTTTAATGATGCACCTGATAACTGTACTTTTTTGAGACCTAGTCTCCTGGACATGATAGATTTTTAAGAAGGGTGAAGTAAATTTGGAACCTGACCTGCATTGTATGCAAAGGTGCTAGTCCTGGATATTTAGGTCAGAGATTACAAATGCCATAGGAATATTATGAAATTACTGACTGCATCAAAATTATATCTGCCACATGGTTTAAATTCAGTCCATGGGTTTATGAAATCTTTGAAATGGCCCTAGGTGATACAAAAGCGTGACTCTGCCAAGGTGGCAGAGCTCATGTGACCCAGTTTCAAAGGCTCAGTGCTGTGACAGGGCAGGAAAGAGACCGGTGGAGCCTCTTTTTGCCCAAGCCCAGAAGAATTCCCTCTGCACAGGAGGAGATCCTTGCATATAAAGGATGGCTCAGACGTATAAGCAAGAAGGATGTGAAATTAATAGAGGGAAATAGGATGACAGGAAGGAAGCCTGCACTCATGTGCATGCGTGCCTGCACACAGGAGGGAGCATGTTGGCTTTATCTGCAATTTTGAACCATTACTCTAATAACAACAGACAAATAATCCAAGCATATATTACTGCTCCTCTGATGTGTTGCTCATTGCACAGACAATGTGGTGATAAGCACGAAAAAATGCCCAGGGAGAGAAATACAGCAAAAATCCCAGTGTCCTTTCCTGCATTCACATCTATTCTGTGGTATTAGCTAAAACAGACAGATGCCCAGACATCATCCTATATCAGCCCATCCAGTGATCTCAGAGCGGTGCTAACAACACACAAGTAATTGTAAGGCACAAGGTTGTTTTGTTTTGCGTGGTGTGTATCCCCATTTGATAGTAACCATTTTAAAGTCTGGAAGAATTTTGCACTCCCTAAGCTGTTTTTACAAGCAAAGAGAAGTGCTTGTCAGCAAAGGTTAACGTAGCTGTCACTGCAGGAGAGCCCTGTGGGTAGAAAGAGTCTCATCTGGCTGTTTTTTAAAGGGCAAGAGTCATCACTGTGAAGGAGGAATTTTTCCATTTCTAGGAGCCTTTCACATCATTGCAGTGAATCACTGCATAAGTTATGACTTCTCTATAGCTCCTCTGGCTTCATGATTATCAATATTTGTTTCTATTACTTGTATTTTAAAGTCTTATATGATGGTTTTGCCCAAAATAAAAAAAATAAATTTTTATTTCAGAGGATAAAAAGAGAACTTCTGCATGATTTTAGGACTTGTATTGGTGTAATGTGAAGTGTTGTGAAGCACGGAGGGATTGTCTCTCCTTTTTACTGATGGAAACAAGGACAAGTTGGGCTGAAGTGCCAAAATTAGACTACCTCCTCCAAGCTGCTGTCTAGTATGTTGCAGGCACCTTTAATACATTATTGCCTCATTACAATGGAATTGAATCAAAAATCTTCAATGCCTAGACTACTTCTTCACCAGTGACTGAACTCAATATTCTTGTAAGCATCAAAGGTGAGATCCATGCAGGCTTGAGGTAAAACCCTACAAAGTGCGTGCTGTAGTTGTAACAGAGAGGTTTGGCGGTGTCAAAGGAGGGTCTCATGGGAGGGTCTCATGCTGGAGGCATCTAAGCTCTGTGGGGAGCTCCCATTTATGCTCCCAGGATGTCATCAGCACAGCCATGTGACATACATGCTCCATGTATCAAGGAAAAGCCCAGGACTGATCTGAGACTCCCAAATAGTAGCAGGCTTTATTTACCCGTGGTTGCCGGGAGATGGAGTCATGCAACATGAAGTATAGATGCAGACAGCGTATTCCTTTGTATACAGGATCTTTAGCTGATATTTTCAGGACATCTGTCAGAGCTTCCGGAGAAGAAAACTGGCAATGCTGCACACTTGGATGAAGAGTCAAGGAGAAGGCTAACTATGGGAGTTCTCTTGTGAGGACAGGGCTGTAGGCAAGACAGTTTCCTATCTCCAGCAATCTGGAATGGAGGCTAATAAAGACACCACTGGACACAGCTCACATGCAGGCATTTGTATGGTAACAGCTCTTAGGTGATATTGAACTAGATTTGGGACAAAGATTCTGAGGTGAAACCTGATTTAGACACACCAAAGACCAAAGCATGGTACATATGTTACATAAAGAACAGGAAAAAAATACAACACTAACACTAGACCCAGATCCATCCCTTTACCTCTGATACTTCAGACAGAGAAAATATCCACATGGTAGCAGTCTATGCATTGCTGCCCATCTCTGCAGCCTGTCTGAGACTCTACTGGTAGAAGCCAATGTACCTTGGGAGAGCTTCATGCATGAAAACTCAGTGTGGCTACAAAATCTGCATTATCCCAACAAGGCAATCATCTTCTCTAGAGCAGTCCAGAGACAACATGAAGCACCACAAGGTCTGCCTTGGACGTTGAGTGACCCTGCAAGGCCACCTTCCTGGCTCTGCAAATGAGAGCATTTGGAGCTTGTAAAGAACTGAGGGCCTCTGAGAAGCTCTTCTCAGTCAGGGGATAAATGGTGGCTATTTCATGGATCATTGCCTAGTTTCCATAAAGCAGGGTCAGAGTTTAGAAACAGCACTGGATCCACTGCAGGTGATGAACACACAAAGCACCATGACCCGCAATGCTTTTTCCGCTGCTGATGCTTGCTCAGAAGGGATTTCCTTCTGCTCCTGACACAGATGTTGATACATTGAATCAGGCTCTGCTCAGTCTAGCTTAGGTTACTGCAGCAAACCCCAAAGGCATCCGGAAATAGCAACACTGTGTGATCTCCAGTGACCTCCCAGTTATCTCTGTAATTCAGGCTGTTAATTTTGACATATATTAGATCTAGTTAGTTCAAGACCTCCTTACCTCACCTCCCCCTTGCTGTGATGACTTGGTCACTGGGCCTCTGGGAGATCAGATTATCGCTTCCCAGATATGACCTGCCCAGGGCTTGTGGCAGGTTGCTGCCAGGGAAAAGCCCTTTGCTCCTAGGTTTTGCTCCTTCCTGCCTGCAATGGCCAAAGTTGCTGACCCATGACACTTGTCAGGCCCCACTGAAAATGCTGCAGACAAAGGCTAAACCGAGGAAGAGCCAAGGGTAGAAAATACCTTGAGCACATGTACTTCTACAGCAAAAGATGCTATTGCTTATGAATTAAACATCAAATAAAATTAGTTCTTAATTTATAGTTATTTCCAAGAGATCTTAGAAAACTCTGCAAAAATAAAAATTCTGTGCAACCGAATTTGTATCCAAGACCTGGGATGCTGTAATTAGCATTTTAGCTTTCACTTCTACATTGTGACATTGTTTTGTATGTGCCACATTTGTTTTAGCATTTTGAGCCATGTCATGTAATCTCATAAATCATAACTGATATACAGAATAAGAGACTTTCTGATTATGACAAAATAACTCTTTTTTTAAAAAAAAAATCTTAGGATTTATTTCTATGTTTTAAGTCAGTAAGGGTTTAGAGTTGGATTTGCAAAAGTCAAAAGACATGTATGGACAGTGAGAATGCCAAAGATGCTGAAGCACATCAGACATTGAGCCCGCATGGAGACCAATGGAAGGCAGGCACCTCACCCACTTCAGACTCTATTAGCAATGAACTCCCACCAAAGTTAGGCTGAGAGAATTCAGTGGTACTGTTGCAGCCCTCTGTGTGGGGCAGAGCAGCTGGAGGAAAAGGAAACAACCTGAACCTGTTCAGAACTTTCCTCAAGTCGTTATTTATTGCACCTAAAGCAGGTTTTGCATTAGGCTACAAGCCTCTCTGTAGCCAGTCAGTCCAGCTCTGAAACATCCCCAGACAACTGTAGCACTTGCTGTTACTGGGAGAGGTGCTTGATAATACCCCATGCTGGCAGAGAGCAGTTCTAGGGTCAAAGCCCTCCTCAACTTTGGGGTAGGAAATGATCACGTGTTTCTTCTTAACTTTGCCCAGAGAATGTGAACAAAAAGGCACCAAATCAATGGATGGAGGAGTGTGATCCCCTTGGTCTTCTTCAAATGCCATACTTCTCTAAATTAAATGAAAATGTGTGTATTCCCTTAGCAGAAAATGTTCCTTGACTGTTTCACGAGGACGGTGGATTTGATTGGAAAGCAGAGGTTACTAGCTGCCTGCTAGTACTAGGACAGTTACGCAAGTGACATAACTACTACAGACCTGCCAATTTATGTCAGGATTCTCCAGGGTTCCTATGCTATGCATAGTCTGCACTTCCATGGTCCCTGCACCTGCAGAAGAGAGTCTGCTAGGTTGTTGGACTTGTGTAAATTTTGCTTTTCTCTTTTGCCCTTCCTAAAAGATTGTTTGGTCCCCAGACATGGCTTTCAGGAAACATATGTCTGAGGGCTTGATAGAGCTGCCAATGTTATGCACCTCGTTGCTCAGCTAGAAAGATTACAGAAACACTAAATTTGTAATCTCTGTTTCCAGACCAGCATCGATCCTCTTTTGCTGCAAGAGTTGATTACTTCAGGGAAGAATTTTTCAACTTATAGCTTGCTTTTAGTTACTATGACTTCTATTTTCAGCTATTAAAAGACATCCAAACAACTTGTTTATTAGCTCCTTGTCCTTCAGTAGTGGTGGAGTAATGGCAGCATTGGCTGCTGCTAGCCTTGTTCCATAAAAGTGGAATTTTTGTGGTTATGAATCAAAACAACCTTCATTCCCTCCAAATTAGAGACAGGACTGAATGATCCTGGGACAAAGGCAAGGATCCAAAGTGGATCTTTCCTTTTTGGTATGGGCTCAATCTACAGTTAATCACCTTTTCTTTCAGTGAAATGTACATGCTTCTATAAGTGAGATTTTTCACCTCTCAGAGGGAACTAAAAGGGCAGGGTATTTTATTATGTCTTGAATCACTGATGAGGAAAGGCTCATTTGTACAATTCAGTGAGCAAGTCTTTTGGTCTACTTCTCGTTACAGGAAAATTATATGGTTATATGTAATCTACATCTCAAAGCATTCAGATGTCACATGAAATCAATACATCACTTTCTGAAAAGAAATGTACATTTAAATGCCTTTATTATTTCTTTTGTGACCAAAAAGGGGAAAAGATCCATGTGCTGTAAAACAGACAGAATCCATTCAAGGGTTTTTACTTATCATTCTATTGCTGTTACTGCAGGGAAAATAGTAGTAATTTTTTTAAAATCATTTCTACATGATCTGCTGTTGTCAGAGCTGATAAGAGAATTTGTTCTTTCTGTACATGTGACACATAAGTAATGTTTACTGCCCTCATGGTCTCTTTAGGACTCTTGTGCAGCAAGTCTGGAAGCAAAAGAAGTGAGGGGGTTACCCGATTGCTGTAAAACTGTGGTGTTTACCTCCTGCATGAGTATAAAATGAGCATAAGCAGAACAAGTAAAGCATTAAGCAGTGGGCTATGTACATGGGAATCCAGTATATCATGTGTTATGGTTGAGCTCTGCTGATTTACTGTCTCCAGGGCTGCCCCAGAGTTTTGTATCAACATTTGCTGTGACATATGACACAGAGCCCAGGAACGTGCACCAAAGGGTATTGCTGAAGCAGGAGGAGGTGCTTCATCACAACAGGATTAAAGGATATGAGGGACTCGTGTGGTTCCATTACCAGGAGAAATTAGGTCTTTGATGCTGCAGCGGTACATTTCATTTCACATCTGAGTCATCCCAGCATGTCTAGAGGCAGCAAGATTTCTGCTTACCGAATCCTCTAATAGTATTCTTGATATAGCACGTGATATTGCCTGCACTGGACTGGCTCCTCGGGTTTCTTGCATTAAATACTTCCTTAATATCAAAATGTGTTGGCAGATCTATCACAGCCAGCACGACTTCAGCTGTTACTCAGTGCTTGCTTATGGTCCTTGACAAATCACCTTGAATGAGCAGATGACCATTTGGGTTTGACTCTGCTGTAAAACACTTCTATGCAGAATACTAAAAGCTGCGTGAATGAGCAGCCTTCATGCCAGCAGATCACTTCCACACTGCTTGGTATGGATTGTGGATTCCATTTGCTGAAATGCAGGACTGTGGATTCCATTTGTTGAAATGCAGGCGCTACCTTGCTTGCATCTGTAGATCTGTGAGAACATGCGATGTACAAGCACGTACACATACTTCTTTTGTTCTCATAACAATAATCTGTTCTCAGTAACATCACTAGTAAGGAAAATAAAACACTGAGAAGATAAATGAGGAACAGAAGGGGTTTGCAATCAGATACATAATGAGAAAAAAGAAAGCATAATTTCCTCTAAAAAGAGTTATAGCGTTATATTTAATCCCTGACTGTTATTAGGGATGGTGTTCACAGCTGACTTGGCTATGAGCAGTGTGTCCCTTGGCTATTAAAGCACAGAGCATTCAACTCCTCTTAAAGATGGAGTTCCAGACACTGGGTCAAACACTGGTCATTGATCAGATGCAATTTGATTACATTTCCATGTAATGCCATGTGCCCACATTCTGTCTATGAATGCTAACGCATTCTAACATAGGCAGAAAGAGTGAAAAAATCTGGAATTTGCACATTCAAGGAGCTCAGCCTGAGGGATGTAAATGTGTTTTTAAACTGCAAAGCATTCACAACTATCACTTGCTCTAATCGTCTCTAAGGATGTCAGGTTTGATAGCCCAAAATGATAGACATGTTTCAAGTGCAGACTTTTTGTGCCTTAATGTTGTGTTGTTTACATGCAAGTACTGCATTTTCACACCTGGCTTTTTCAACTCCCTCCATCAATATAAACAGGAATTAATTGAAGTGACTTAGTAAAACTCTTATGGGCTTTGGTGGGAATAGGAGTAATTCAATATCTTATGAAAAAAACCCCCAAACCACTAAACCAAAAAGTTACATTTTCAATAGCTGATATTCACAAAATACTCAATCGATTGATTCAGGTCATGAAGCACAAAGATGAGTGTTCACATTATCCAAATTAAAAATAGGTCATTTAAACATGAACAGCCCTGAGTGGTAAATTCTCAAATTACCAGGTGATCTTGGTGAATACTGCATAAATCAAACCTCATCCCCATTTTCTCACAGCTCCATGGATGCAACGCTACCCTCAGGTAGCAACAAGGGCAACTTCAAATTTATCATGTCAGATGGAGGGCAACAGTTCCCCTCCTGAGCTTAGTATCATGGCTCAGCAGAGAACTCATAGAGAATAACAAAATAGTGATTAAAAATATCAATAAACTACACCTTGAAAGACTGCCATGGGGTGGGCAAGCATCAGCTATCCTCGTGTTATGAATGGGAGAATCCAGGTAGAAAGATAGTAATTTGGGAACAATAGAGTAAATTAAATCTCCAAGCAAGGCTGGAAAGAAAAGCTAGAGTTACATGCTCATATCCACTGCAGCACAGATCACTCAAACACAGCCCATGAGCTCCTACCTGTGGCCTTGGAAGCCTCAAAATACAGTTCACAAGATGTAAATGAAGACATCCTTGACAGAACTAGCTCGTTATTGAGGCTGAGGCAGTGATAGCCTCTGTTTCAGCAGGACCTGCCCGTGAATTGCTGTGCAGTCCCCAGCCTGAGGGGAAATCCAAAAACTGCCCCACCTGAATGAACAAACCTCTGGGAAGTCTGGCATTGGGGCATATACTGTAAATGCACACAGGGGATCTCCAGAGGTATTTTACACCATTTTGCATTGATGAGCTGATCAAATCTATACTCCCCTGTTCCACAACTAAATATGCACAGCATTTAATTTTCCTTTCATTTCCAAAGTGTTGCATGGACACTAAAATAATGAAGAAAAAATCAAGAGGCTATAGAACAAACCTTATTACCATAGAATATGTTTGGGTACTGCAATGCATTCTTTGTATATTAAGCTTTGCTGTGACATTAATTAGCAATGGCTAAAAATCATTACAAACACTGAGATGATGCAGTGTTAACCACAAGAATAAAAGATTAACTGGGATGAAGAGGGAGATGCCTTTACCTCTGGGATTTTTTTACACAAACGTAGAATTGTGTAACTGCATACTCAGTTTTTGCACAGCATATGAAGTTTTCAAAGGCAGTGGCTAGATCATGTGCTTTCTGATGTCCTTACCAAGGTTGTCCATGAAAAAGTGGTTTTAAGTGACCAAAATTAAAAGGGCAGAGAATTCTGAAGTGAGAGCATCAGGTATTCTAGTTCCCTGCACTTATGCAAAGATTTTAGTGACCTTAGCAGCAGTTACATAAGCATATGGAGAGTAAAACAAATTCATATTAAATGCTATAACACATATGGTCTCCTGACAGGATGTTCTAAGCTATGCAGTGATTTTACAGTCCATATGCACTGTACAGCAGTTCTCTGGTCTCCAGACAGGAGTCAAAAATAGCATATCAGCATGAACCCTGCGTTCTTCATCTTTCATGGGCAGTCTGTGTGTTAATATCGAAAACCACAGTACACTGTGGCTAGCTGTACCTAACAGCAAAAAAATGCCATCCACATGGGACTTGATCTTACTAGCTGATAACATCAGATAGTATATATGACAGGGAAGAAAACGTCATTTGGAATAAGTATTTTCCCAGGATATGCCATGAACCACATTAAGGTAAGGAAAGCATCAACAATTTTATTTTGTTTGGGCAGGGAGTACCTGGACAGCATGGAGGGAGCACCGTTCTGAATGGCAGCCGTATCATCATAGAGGGCCAGGTGTTGCTTGGGTTATCTAGGTCACACAATATAAAGACTACACCAGAGCTCTCCTTTCCATTCTCAAAGATGAATTGAATCAGAATCTCATCCCAGGCTGAGATTGCCAAAGGATATAGTAGTTGTACCAAAGCTAAGTCCTCTCAGTTTTAAATATGTCCATCAGTCATATAAAGTCAGAATGCTATTATCTGTCATATTTTGGTCATACTAAAGATTCAGCAACAAAAGTAAGCCTGGACTCAAGGAGCCACCTAGGAACTTGTTTCCAGTGTGAAATATCACAGAATCATAGAATCACTAGGTTGGAAAAGACCCACTGGATCATCGAGTCCAACCATTCCCATCAAACACTAAAACATGCCCCTCAGCATCTCATCCACCCATCCCTTAAACACCTCCAGGGAAGGTGAATCAACCACCTCCCTGGGCAGACCATTCCAGTGTCCAATGACCCTTTCTGTGAATTTTTTTTCCTAATGTTCAACCTGAACCTCCCCTGGCAGAGTTTGAGGCCTTTCCCTCTTGTCCTGTCCTCTGTCATTTGGGAGAGGCGCCCAGCTCCCTCCTCTCCACAACCTCCCCTCATGTAGTTATAAAGAGCAATGAGGTCTCCTCTCAGCCTCCTCTTCTCCAGGCTAAACAACCCCAGCTCTCTCAGCCACTCTTCATAAGGCCTGTTCTCCAGCCCCTTCACCAGCTTTGTTGCTCTTCTCTGGACTCACTCCAGAGCCTCAACATCCTTCTTGTGGTGAGGGGCCCAGAACTGAACACAAGATTCAAGGAGCGGTCTCACCGGTGCTGAGTAACAACGGTAGTCAAGGAGATTAGGAAGAAATTCTCCACGAAGAAGGTGATGGAGCACTGGCACAGGTTGCCCAGGGAAGCTGTGGCTGCCCCATCCCTGGAAGTGTTCAAGGCCAGGCTGGATGGGGCCTTGGGCAGCCTGGTCTGGTGAGAGGTGCCTGTGTCCATGGCAGGCGGTTTGGAACTAGATGATCTTTAAGGTCCCTTCCAACCCAAACTATTCTATGACTCTGTGACACCCTGTGCCGATCGCACAGCCAGGCTGCGGTCTGGGTGGGACCAAACTCCGCACGCCCTTCCAGAGCCGTCGCCGAGCCGTGAGCTGGCCGCGCGGGGAGGCCGCTGCCGGCCATGCGGGGGCCGCGGGGGCTTCCGCCGGCGGCGCTGCCTCTACTGCTCCTGGCGCTGGCCCCCGCTCGCCCGCACCCGCAGTGCCTGGACTTCAAGCCGCCGTTCCGGCCATCGAGCGGCCTCACCTTCTGCCGCCGCTACGCCGACTTCGGGTGCTGCGATCGGCGCCGCGACCGCGCCCTGCTCCAGCGATTCTACCGCCTCAGCGCCCGCCTCGACGAGCGCCAGTACTCGGCCTGCGCCGGGCACCTGCAGGACCTGCTCTGCCAGGTGAGGCGGCGCCCGCCGGGGCTCCCGCTGCAACGGCGCTCCCGTTGCACCGAGGCTCCTGCTACGACAGGGAGCTTCCACTGCACGGGGGCTCCCCCTGCACGGGGGGCTCCTGCTGCGCCTGGGTGCTTCCGCTGCACCGGGAGCTCCTGCTACAACGGGGAGCTCCCGCTGCACGGGGGACTTCTGCTGCACTGAAGCTCCTGCTGCAACGGGGTTCCTGTTGGACTCGGGGCGGGGGGGCTCCTGCTGCAACCGGGGCTCCTGCTTCACTGAGGTTCCTGCTGCACGGGGGAGCTCCTGCTGCACCGAGGTTGCTGCTGCAGCTGGGGGCTCCTGCTGCCTCGGGGCTCCCGCTGCAAAAGGGAGCTTCCACTGCACGGGGTACTCCTGCTGCACCGAGGCTCCCGTTGCACAGGGCGCATCAGCCACACGGGATGCTTCTGCTGCACGGGGGTGGAATTCAGCTGTGCAAGGGGTATCGGCCACACAGAAGACTTACGTCGCACAAGGCGCTTCCGCTGTGCAAGGGGCTTTGGCCACACAGGGGTGCGTGCTTCAGCCTCATGGGGGCTTCCACTGCACAGAAGACATTGGTCCTGCTGCACAGGTGGTTTCCAGTTTGCGGAAGGCATCAGCCACACAGGGGGGTTTAGCTACACGAGGGGCTTCCACTGTGCAAAAAGCATTAGCCACACAGGGGACTTCCACTGTGCAGAGGACATCAGGCACACAGGGGGATTCAGCCCGTGCACAGTGCTTTGGCCCTACAGGCCCAAGCATGGGTGCTTCCACAGACTTGGGTGTTTTGGTCCAGGCACGGGTACTTCGAACCTCACAGGGGTGCATGAGCCATGACATGGGCACATCAGCCCAGAAATGACTTGCACCCACCCGTGCAGGGCTACATTGTCACTGGCAGGGGACTTTGGACAAGGCAGGGGCGTGTGTGAGCCACGGCATTAGTTCCCAGGCCCAGACAGGGATAATGTGGACCACCCTACAGATGCGTCAACCAGAGTATGGGTGCCTGGGCTCGGGCACAAGTGCATTGGCCCACATATGGATGTGTCAGGGGTTAGTGCGGCAGCCTAGATGTGTACTCCTCAGCACTGTCAGGAGCAACTGTCCATCATCAGGTGTCCCAGTGAACTTTTTGTCCTTTGGCAGGTGTCTGAAAGAGGAATTTGGATGTTGCTCTGATTTAATTTATGACCAGCAGTGCTCTGAGGTGAACATGAGGCAGTTACAATTTGTAGACTGCCCTGACCTTCCCAGAGTTAGATCACTGGACCTGGTGAAGACACCTCAGAGGAGACCTGCCTGCACAAAACATGCTTTTTGTTATGCCCAGCTCATGCGATCAGGTGGTTTTTTGTACTGGATTACAACATCCCAAGATGTTTTTAGTGTGTGGCAGGTGCTGTCAGTCTTGATGGTGGGTGCAGAGTAATGCCTGAGGATGTGGCCTAGAAATCTATGTGGTGGCCACCCTGTATGGGGGATATTTCCACTCAGGGTTGATGTTCTGTGGTCAGGTGGTACAATAACAGGATGATCACAGTCTGTGCAGAGCAAAGCATCTGACCCTGTCATCAGCAGTGGCCTTGTATGAAAATGCCCCTGAGGCAGAGCAGTGTCAGCTCTGTGCTGTGCAAGTGGAAATCTTAAATTAATTCAAACAGTGGAGTCTCATCAGCTCTGCTCAGATGGAATCAAAGTAGCTTTTCAGAAATCGTGCTCTTAGCGTTTTGGTGGGTACCTCTTGTATTCCTGAAAGCATGACGAGAAAGACAATCCTTTTCCACAACAGCTTCCAGAGATTTGACTTTTATTTCATTTTGTGTTGTACTGGAAACAAACTTTGAATATATTCCTGAAACAAGTTGTGCCCGAAAGTCCATTTGCAGATAGGAAATCAGTTAGCAGTGTGTGCTAAGCCCTTCTTCTGCCTCTGGAAGCTCTAAGTAAGTCTCTTGGGTAAATGAGAAACTTGACCATTGAAAATTTGTTCAGAAGCAGTGGAATGTTTCAATGTGGGAAAAATGATTCACTGTAATCTGATGAGATCAGTGCATCACTAGCCCAGACAAGGCTACAAACTAGCACATCTGACCACACAAGCATGAAACAGCAGTTCAGACATTGCAAACACTCCAGAACACTTTTTCTTCCATTCATTTGTGGTGTATACAGTTTATATCCTAGACGTGAATTAATAAGTGAGTTTCTGCTTATTATTCAGCACACTGCTCTCTCTTTCTGCTCACAATTCATGATTTCTTTCAAATGTGATCAAATTATTTTGACAAGTGTCTCAACTTGTACTTGTGGTGAGAGTTTCTGCCTCCTCTTAAACTGTGATGTGCTATGTGGTGCTGTTTCTGTTCCTTGTGGAAGGGCAAGTGGAAAAGCCTCAACGTCCTTCTATCCATACTGCCTATGATCCCCCAGCCCCACAGGGTTTGCCCCCATACAGAATCAGGCTGAGGATACCTTTGGCCATGGGGGAGAGGAGGTCTGCAGTAGGACGTCCCCCTGCCTGCCCCGCAGTCTCAGCACCCAGGGGTGATTTGATAGGGGCAGCAGGTCTCAGGGATGTTTACAGGTGTGGATTATTGTATGGTGGTATACAGGACACCAAACTGCAGAAGAGCAGATGCGTTCTTCTGCTTCTTGGAGAACAGCTTGCTTATATGCCTGAGTTTCCAGGTGGAGGTAGGCAGGGAATGTTAGGGATTACAGGGAAAGTAGACACTTCCCTGAGGAGTCATGTCACTTCCTCTAGGTGGATGGCAGCAGTAAATAAGCTACCGTTTGGGGTGGCTGTTCATTCAGATTCAGAGAGTTGCCGTTCCTCAGATAAATAGCTGCCTCTGAATTCCTGGAACAGATAGAAAAGATTTGTCTAACTTGTCTTATTGTCACTTGTTTTATTTTCTGATGAGTTATTTTGATAGTGAGTGGGAGCTTGTGCTAGTCCTGCTGAAGTTACTTATCATCAGCCCATTAGTTTCCTTGGTCTGTGGACCACATTGTAGTTTAAAATGAATGAATAGACTGTGTCATTTGGAAATGAGAATTTAGATCTATTAGTGGTGCTGGGCTATGACCAAGTGTACAGTTTCTTGGTGTTTTGAGTCCGTGAATGTGACAAGACCATGAAAATAGTGAAGGACCACAACATTTGATGCAGGAAAATTCAGGATCAGGCATCAGGCTCCATATCTTCTGGAATAAGACTTGGGAAATATTCCAGTTGTGTCTGGAAAATACCTTAAACATGTGCTTGGGTGCTATCTGTCTGGTGATAGACCTCTGTACATCACTACCACCGTGATGCCACTGAAAAGAGCTGTATGCCACTAGGAATGTGATAAGGAGTGAAGAAGTCATTACAACTGCCTCTGTTGTTCAAACACACCTGAGGCTGGAGTGAACAGCCCGCAGTGCCAAAGGGACAGGGAAGCCATATCTCTGTGCTATTTTTAATTCTAGTGCTGAAAACAGGACATTGCTTTGTAATGCCTAAGATCACTGCTTGCTTTGAAAGAGGCTTTCAGGGAACCAGATACACCCCAGTACTCAGCCAGTGTTCTTCCTCTCTCTGAAAGCTTCCTAGGCGGTGACAGACTGATCTCCCACCCAGCCCTGTCTTCACATCCTCTTTCCATCTCATTTCTGTTTGTTTTCTAAGGCCAAATTTTCAGTCACAACAATTGCATCAGCAAAAGCTTCAGCTCATTTTGTCTCTGGCACACCTCGCAACTGAGTTGAGTGCCATTACCCAGTCTGCCCATGTAATTTCAGTGTTTTGTGTCACTGGCAGTCTCCTTTTCACCACATTAATTGCTGCTCATTTGAAGACATAATAACCTTCATTTTGCAATGAATGGCTTGACATTCCAGGAGGAAAACTTATTGTGTGCTGATGATCTGTTATGTGGCCTCTCTGTTTATTATGGTATGTAATGGAAAATAAAAATTAAATATTGTATGTACTTATCAGATAAATTAAATACTGCAGTATCTCAGATGTTACATCTTTTCAGCTCTTGAATAGTGCTGTAATCTGCATTAAGAAATAGCTCTCTCTTTCTTACTTAAGTAAGCTGGTTTTGCTTGGAATAAATGCCAGCTAAGAATTAAAACCACAGAATTTATTCAAGAAGGATGCTTTCTCTCCCTACCTTTCTTGCCTCAGTTATTCATCTACCCTGTGAAAATAACTGAGCCTCTACTGAGTCACGTTGTGTTATTTGGAGAGCAGTTTAGAGATGCTTGTCAAGAAGATGCATTACAACTGGAAAATCATGTGTGTTTATTACAAAGAAAAGCCTTTGCGAAGCAGAATGGAGTCACTGTGGTCAGCTTGTAATTTACGGACACTTTTACTGGATTGCAGTGGCTGTTTTACATAAAGAAAATGTGCCTGTAGGAGCTCTTGTAGTGGAAAGCACAATGAACTGTGTGAACTTGATTTAATCCTTCAATAGATTTCCAAGGCTGTACCTTACATAAATGAAGGTTGAGCTGCAACTAGTACCATTGGAGCTTGCCTGGATTATGGCTATTTGATACTCACTGCCTGAAATCCAGTAGCCTGACCATCCACCACAGAACTTGGTGACCAGTGTCGTGATTATGGTCATTTCACCACTACTAGTCAGGTATATAAAGTGTTTGCAGACAAAGGCAGCTGGACCTGAACAAGGATGGTGTATGCAGTGACCGTGTCCCAGGGCTGGGTGCACTGCACGGTGTGAAGGATGAGTGTCCTTCTCCTCCTACACTTTCTTATGTCGCTCCATTTCGCCTGTAGATCATGTCTGTATTTGGAGTTCATGCCTGGATTATCAGATAAGGTATAGAAGTCACAGGCTTTTGCCCTGCTGTCCTTTCCCTTCTCAGCCTGGAGATGCAGAACCTGAATCTTATCAGCTGACTCCTTGGTTTCACTTTTGTGCTGCAATGAATCTGCTCACTATTTCATAGATAAAGGTGGAACATCCAGTATAGAAAGATCTCTTTTCCTATGGTACAGCCTACTAGGGTGCAGCAAGGCATATCATCACTGTTTTTCTTTTGTTAATGCTATGGATGGAATAAATCAATAACAGGATAAGGAAGCTAGCTTTCACGAGGAATAGTGAAGATCATGTCAGTGAATGCTGAGATGAACTTCCTTTCTAAGATCTTTTCTTCTGTTAATTTATCTTCAGAATAAACCACAACATATGTTCTAATTAAGGTGAAATTCCTCCAATTAGTATTTCTACTCAGCTGTTGAAAATCTGGTCCAAGAAATGGCTTGAGGCTTTTTCTCTCTTTCTTTAGGAATGTTCTCCATATGCAGCTCACTTATATGATGCTGAGGATCCCTCCACCCCCGTGCGAACGATACCAGGACTTTGCCAAGACTACTGCCGACAAGTGTGGCAAAAATGCCACCCCATTTTTCGCTATCTCTCTGCAGACCAAGAGTTAATTGCACTGGAGAATAACATGGCAAAAATCTGCCGTTACCTGTCCTTGGAGGACACAGACTACTGCTTTCCACACCTGCTGGCTAACCAGAACCTTAACCAAAACCTGGGGTTAGTGACTGCCGACGCAGAGGGCTGTCTCCAGCTCTGCCTCGTGGAGGTTGCCAATGGGCTACGCAATCCTGTTGCGATGGTACACGCCAATGATGGCACTCACAGGTTCTTCATTGCGGAGCAGGTTGGCCTGGTGTGGACCTACCTTCCTGATCGATCCAGGCTTGAAAAACCATTTCTGAACATCAGTGAAGCTGTTCTTACCTCACCTTGGGAAGGAGATGAGAGAGGTTTTCTAGGTATTGTCTTCCATCCTAAATTCAAATTTAATGGTAAAGTATATGTCTACTATTCAGTTGAAGTTCATTATGAAGAGAGAATCCGAATCAGTGAGTTCAGAATTTCTGCTGCTGACATGAATACTTTGGACCATAGTTCTGAAAGGTATTGTACTGATTTTTCTCTTACAAATGTATTTAAGATCTTTGAGGGCAGCTTGTGCATTTTTGAAGGCTATTAATCAATGAGACTTACTTAGCTTAGTATTATTCTTGCATTCTAGTATGTAGCAAGTCAATCCACATCTATATCTTGCATTTCAAGGTAGAGAACATGCTTGTCCTCCATGGATGATACGCAAGTGCTTGGGGATAAATGTGATGTTTCTCAGTTTTGGTATGTCAGAACATTTAACTGAACATTGATTGAATATTATTTACAGTTAGTATTTTGTAGTCTAGGTTTTGGCTAGGTTTTTTGGGCTTGGTGGGGTTTTTTTTTTTGGTATTGTAATGTTTACCATTTAAAATAGAATTCTGTGATGTATAAGTGAAGTTCATTCGAAAGCCAAAGGTTTCCAAACAAATGCAGTGACACTGGACCAAAAATGGTTTTGGCCATACATTTCCTTATCTGAATGACAGCTCAACCCTGTGATATCAAAAATTTAATATCAAATTAAATAAAATGCAAACCACTGTGCTATTACTGAGTGAATTTTGATTGGAAATTAATCTGAGTCTGATCCTGCAGTTGACCCACACTGATATGCACAGATGATGAGAAGTTTGTAAAGTTCATCAATAGATGTATATAACCTGTTGCAGAACCATGAAACAGAACCACTGTTTCAAGAGACCCTTTAATATTATTGTTAGGATTCTTGCTTTGTTAAATAATTTAGATTAGGGACTTTTGAAATACTCAGCAGCAAATGATTCTAGCTCAAAAATAATAGAATCATAGAATGTTTGTGTTGGAAGGGACCTTAAAGATCATCTAGTCCCAATGTCCCTGCCAAGTGCAGGGACACCTTCCACTAGATCAGCTTGCTTACATACTCATCCAACCTGTCCTTGAACACCTCCAGGGATGGGGCATCCACAACTTCTCTGGACAAGCTGTGCCAGTGCCTCACCACCTCATTCAGTAAAAGATTTCTTCCTAATATCTAATCTAAATCTACCCTCTTTCAGCTTAAAACCATTACCCCTCATCCTGTCCCTGCACTCCCTAATAAAGAGGCCCTCCCCATCTTTCCTATCGGCTAAAATCCATGTATCTTCGTGTTAGAAAGAGTATGCTTGTTTGTAAAACAATGACAGCAATTCAATATAAGCAACACTGTATATGACAGGTAGGGGTAATTGAAAAGTGCTCCCCTGAAAAGCAAGTCAGGAGTTTACAGCTGCAGAGCATGTCAGAGCCCATGAATTGTCTTGTTTAAAGATCCTCAGGCTCAACATCTGTAACATTTTTTGTGCTTATTTAGCTAACAGCTAAAGCTTAAGAAAACAAAGTTTTGGTCCCATTGTGCTTACATAGGCACAGCTCCCACTGACTTCATCCTGAGGTGCTGCTCAAAAGGAAGCTTCAGCTAACATGTAGTATGCGTTGCCTTAGTGGGAAGGTGTATGTCTGCTTGCTGGCAGATTTTTGCTCAATATATTTTGGTTCCTTCTGTCTTCTTTGAGAGGTTGAGGAGGATTCTCCTTTGTGTCTGTACAGGAACTTCCTTCACTCCTGTTGCCAGCTGGAGTCTGTGCACTGATGCACAGTTACCTTCTCTCAGCAGTGGTGGTATTTAGCAGCTAGTGACAGAATGATTGCATACCTGGATTCCTTCCCACAATTTACAGTCTGATCACAAACTATTAGTACTTTTAGAAGGCAAAGAACTTGTTAAAAATTAGGTGGTTTAAGTGATAATTATCCCTTTTTTAGTAAGAGGCACTGTCAGCATGAAATCTAGACTTCTTTAGAAACTGGAGTAAAATAAACTTCAATTATTGTACCTGGGAACCTCCACTGCATATATTTATGACTTTACCTTTCTACAAAATCATACTCATATATATTTCACCTTTTTCTTACTAGGAAAAGGATGCCAGGTGCATAAAATAAAGATAAAAGTAAGAGAGAGTTAGGTTTTAAAATGAAGGTAAAGGTTGTCCGTATTGCTTTGAGTTACCTTTGTCAAAATGCTAATTTGTTGGTGGGGCTGCTTTTAACCCCTCATTAAGCTCAAGAAGTTCTGTGTATGTAATTATAATTTAAGAATTTTTCTCCCTTTAAGAGTTTAACTATTACTTAATGTTTGAACAGTTTTAGGTTCGCCTTGAAAGCACTTTTCAGGATTGTGACAACTGCTGTACAGATAAACACACGGACTGGAGCCCTTTCTCTTGCAGTTTACAATCATATTTAGGCTGAGATGTCTTATCTCAAGGAAAAAAGACTAAAAAGAAAAAAAAGAAATTTAACAAGGAGGAAGGAAGAATCAGAGGAAAAATATAAGTAATTGAAAGTATATTCAGTTACGTGGTTTCCCAGATTTTCACTATTACATAATTCAATGTTTTTGTAATCTAGAAAATATGCTGGAATTATTTAAGGTTAGAAAATCAGTTATACCCAAGTAAAATTCAGTAGCATGGATATGGAATACTTTGCATCAAAACAGATCTTTAGCCATTTCCATGTGTCAAAGGCAGCATTGGAGTGACATTGCTCTGCCCTTTTCTTAGGGCTTGTGCAGTAGGTAATGCCTCTTCCCTGCTTTTGCTTAGGATAATCCTGGAAATAGAAGAACCTGCTTCCAACCATAACGGAGGAGAGCTGCTCTTTGGAGATGATGGTTATCTCTATATATTTACTGGAGACGGAGGCATGGCTGGGGATCCTTTTGGAACCTTTGGAAATGCCCAGAACAAGTGAGAGTCCCTAAAACCTCCTCTGTACCCTGTATCCCTCCTGTCACTCTTGGGTTGAGAATAGAAACTGGAGGAGGTAAATTGGGAGGGGGGAATTTTCTGTCTTGGGTTTACTTTTTCACTAACGCCCAAACTGATGCTTTTGCACACACGTGGGCGTGTAGACCTCCTGTGTAGTCCCAGTTTCCTTAGGGGAGGTTATTGAGATGTACCTTTTTTTCCCTCTGTGAGCAGTGATAGCTCGCTGAACCTTCCAACTGTCTGCTCAGAGAGGGCACCCATGATATGGGAAGAGCGGACTCATCCGTATGGCAGCTCCAAGCCACCAGTGTGCATCCATGGGGCAGCAAGTACTGGGAAGTCAATGCCACCTGAAGGCTGTTCAGTGGCCTGAGACAAATTAAATGGTCATGAAATGGGTATTTTAGATGTATTGAAAGACTTATGTTTTCCAAACCAGAAAGAATTAAACCCTGGGCTTTTAAAAAGCACCATCTCTAATGTTTAACCAAAGTCCAGTCTTATTTCTTTGGATTTTTTCTTTCCTTTCTTCTCCCAATACAGATCAACCCTGCTGGGCAAAGTGCTGCGGATCGATGTTAACAACAATGACCATGGGCCTCTGTACCGAATCCCTCCAGACAACCCTTTTCTTGATGACCCTAAGGCTCGCCCTGAAATTTATGCATATGGAGTGAGAAATATGTGGCGCTGCTCTTTTGATAGGGGTGATCCTCGTACCAAGGAAGGGAAAGGGCGGCTCTTCTGTGGAGACGTGGGGCAGAATAAATATGAAGAAATCGACATCATTGAGAAAGGGAAAAATTATGGCTGGAGGGCAAGGGAAGGGTTCAGCTGTTACGATAAAAAGCTTTGCACCAATTCTTCCATGGGTAAATAGGTGTTCTCTGTAAATTACCTGTGTCTCACACTGTGCAGTTTTCTGTGGCATTGTTTTTAATTCCTGCCTTCAAAAAAAAAAAGGCAGGAAAGAAGGTGGAGAACACAGATTTCTGAGATGTAAATCTGTCCAGTCTCAGTCTCAAAGGGACATGACTTAGGGAAGGTCCCAATGTTATAATTTTTGAGTTGTGAAGAAAATGAAAAACTGTTGTTTTTCAAAGTGATCTTTGTTAGTCAAATTGACTGATGATTCTGTGATTTGGGGGAACAATTTAATCTTTCACACATAAAATAAGCTTTCCTGCAGAAATGAAAAGATTGAAGCAATTGTATTTTTCTCCATAACTCACAAGTAATGTCCTTATTTAAAAAGATGAAAGAAAAATTGTTTAAGTTGGCCGGACAGTATACACACTGCCTGCTTTGCTGCATGTACAATGTCGTTCTGTTTCTTTTGGCTGTGCTTAAAAGGAAAACCCTAGTTTCTTTTTTTTTTCCTGTTACTTTTCAAACTTGGAGTCAGGTTATTAGCTGTCTGGCTAAATTCCAGCACACACGTGAAGTCAGAGTGTCTTGTGTTGCAAGGCCTGATGAGGGCCATGTCTCGTGCAGGAGCATCTCTCCAGAGATGTAGAGTGGTGGGGGCAGTGGACTGGTGCTCATTTGTATTAGCTGAGATTCTGATTTTTTTTCTCTCTTCTGTGTTCTCTGTGGCATTGCTTAACTTCCTCGTATTAACTCAGTTTAACTTCCTTCCTTTTATTGACTTAGCTAGAAGTACAGTGGCAGTGATTAAGTGTTTTTTATAAATATTTTGAGAGCAGGGAGTAGATCTTTTGCACTCCCTTTTCTGAAGCAGTTGTCAGAGAGACTGTTCAGTGCTCTCCTGTGTGACAGAGCCTGCATGAGCATTCATGGCAAGCACTTCACAGAGGTCTTTGGGGATTCAGAACAACTTCTGATGCTTTTAGAGAGCTTTTTGTTAGAACAGTGAAATGTCACAGCCCCCTTAAAATGGCAAATGTGGCTGGAGTGTAGAAAACACCTACTTTAGATTAAATGCCCTTGGTGCAAGTTCATTGGTGACATTGCTGCTGGCTTTGCCACATGAGGCATCTGCTCTGTGAGCAGGGAGAAAAGCTGCGAGTAAGTGGGGGCGGGTGTGCCACAAGGAGATACCTCTAACCCGAAAGTTTTGAAAGGAGAGGAAGCATCCAAAGGGCACCCTCAAAATCTCCCTCTGTTTTGTCACTGTCTTGTGTTTTAATATACATTTTACAATGAATATACCAGTACTACATCTTGCCTTTGCCACACCATAAATATTTGATGACCCTTTCAGGTTGAACTCCCTTGTTTCAGAGAAACAGAAGCTATTTGCACTGACATATCTTTTCATCAGGGCCTACAGGTTGGAATTATCTGTCTCTTTTTTCCCTTTTACCACCAAAACAAAGCTGCATTGGGCAAACATCTCCTGCATGGATGCAGTGACTGTAAGAGTAACCTGCAAATTCATAGCAAAACCAGTCAGTATGTGTAGAATCATAGGATCTTTTAGACTGAAAAAAGATCTTTATGGTCATTGAGGCTAAGTCCACCACAGAACCATGTCCCTAAGGGCCACACCCACATATCTTTTAAAAACCTTCAGGGATGGTAGCTCAACCACTTCCCTGAGCAGCCTCTGCCAGTGTTTGGTAAATGAGGAAGCATAGAAATGTGCAGAAATTGTCCCAGAAGCTGCACTAGCAGAGTTGGGTTGTAGGAGAAGGGCTCAGGAGAACAGTGAGGTGGTAAAGAGCACTCAGGCTTATCAGGAATTCAGATTATACTGCAAGTGAAATAGCAACCAGTCTCTCTGAGGTAGCTTGTCTGTGGTTATTTAGCATAGATGACTAGACAGCACTATTGAACATGATTCTGAAAAGGTGAAAATCCGACTAAATATGACTCTGTTGGCAGTTAATTTAATCAGGGTGCTCAAATGAACCTGATCGTATTGTGCTAGCCTCAGAGCTATAATATCTAGGTAGACAACTATTCTGCATCATGTAAAACAAGGCAAGTCACAGATCTTTCCTTCTCTGCAGATGATGTGCTTCCAATTTATGCATATCCACACAAAATGGGGAAATCTGTTACAGGAGGCTATGTCTATCGGGGCTGTGAGTCTCCGAATTTGAATGGCCTGTACATATTTGGTGATTTTATGAGTGGGTAAGTAAATATTTCAGATACTCACTAAGCTGTACCCCCAGCCAACATCCTCCAGTGATGCTATGCCTGTCTGTAAATGCTCATGTGGTTAAACCGCTCAGGATGTGCTGCTACTTGCTGGTTACAAGAACTGTTCAAAGCCTGACTGCTCACTACAGAGGGCTCATGTGGCATGTTTTATATAACCTTTAGTCCATGATGCTGTTGAGGAATGTAATCTTTGCATTCCAACAGCTGTTGATGTTGCTAATTCACATTGTGCCAGTACAAATAAAGGGGTAATGATACGATGTTCATTTAAAATCCTGAAAGTTGTATAAAAAATCATTTCAGTGCATCATAAAAAAGCCAAACAAACAACAAAAAACCAAACTTCTGATGCAACATTTACAGACACCAAAGAATAAAAGAAATAAAAATGGTCCAACTGTGAGCAGCTGCAAACCTGTGGTAAGGCAGACATAAGACTGCTTTGTTTTCCTTCGACCTCCTCTGCTTTTGCTGTATCTGCATCTCCCAAGCTTTTCTGGCATGCAGCCCCCACTCCACCTGCCCCAGATGATCCAGTGGCCAAGCTGCATTTGGACATTCTGGGTGCAGTAGAGAGGCCACAGAGCTGCAATGAAGCCAAGTGCTCTGCACTTCTGGCAGCATCCCCCCTAAACAATCTGACATCCCTTAAGCCCTTCATTATAATGATTTCTTGTGCTTGTGGTGCCCACAAAAGACAAGGTGTTACAGAGGTATATTATAGATGTGTTTTAATATTATCAGTCTTTAATTTTTTGGAGGAGTACTGTTCCTATAAAAGCTAATGCAGGTAGGAAGTGTTAATGCGTGTCTGGATTAATGTTCATAAAATATCTTCTTGGTTGCTTGGTGCAAGTGGTTTTTTGCCTTGCAGACGCCTGATGTCTTTGAAGGAGGATCGTACTACTGGAGAATGGCAGTACAATGAAATCTGCATGGGGACAGGACAGACATGCATGTTTCCTGGGCTTATCAATAACTATTATCAATACATCATCTCCTTTGCTGAAGATGAAGCAGGTGATCTTTTAACTTCATGTCACGTTGTAGGGCATTGCTTGTGGTTTCTCTTAGGAGGAAAACACCTGTCAGAGAGGGCTTGTGGAAGGCAGCGGTGGTGGAGAGGCAGTGCATGAGTCCATCAGTCTTTAAAATGCTAGTGGGTAAGATTCCCAGCATCTCCCAAACATGAAACCAAAGTTAGAATCCTAATTTTGAAGCCAGTGTGCCACACAGTGACTGCAGAGGGAATTGGATAGGCAGTTCCCTGCAGGACTGGGTCTAGGTGTGCTGCTGCCCACACACTTACCCTTTGGAGGGACAGGGAACAGTGTGAGAGCAAATACAATAAAACATAGCTTAGAAATGATATGTCATTCTTTACAGTGCCATGCTGTGGGGAATGCAGGCCCTGAGAGGCTGAGAAGCTGATACCCAAGTGAAAGTAATTCTGTGCTCCTGGCTAGTCAGGAAGGCTGTTGACATTATTAATGGGTACAGGAAAGCAGATGTAATGAGCAGTGATTATGAGCTTGCTCACTCTAGCCTAGAGTATTTGTACCTCTCGAGGTGAAGCAGAATGAAAGCCCTGTGTTACATCTTCACTGAGGCATTGGCAAAAGGCTGTTTAATTCTATATTTTATTAGTGCCATCTGGGATTTTGCCTTGCATACTACCGAAGGATATAGTCTCAGTGTAGCTTCGCATAGCTGTGTTTTTTGGACTGGAGTCATTTTGCTTTCTATGAAGGAGCTGCTGTAATTTGAAAAGGAGGAAATAAAGAGTCCTGGGGTGAAAGCTAGTCATCTCTACCTTTGTTCATACAAGTGGTTAATTACCCAGCCCTGCAGTAGGGCAGGTAGAGCATGCAGCTTCTGGCTGGGGAAGGGGAGAGTATGACGCTTACTAAATAGCCTCATGTACAACTGGGCAACACAGGAGTTTTCATTTTGTGCTGGTGCAGGGAGGTGCAGGAAGGTGCTGGCTTGTGGTCACAGGCACCTGCATCCTGGATGCCCGAGTTTTTAAATTTCTGGTTTTCCTGCAGATGATTTCAGGTGTGGATGTTGCACAAATACAACCTGTGTAACATATCAGGTAAATGTAAGTCATCCAAATTAAGCATTAGGTCGAAGGTTTTACTTTGGAATTTTATCCTTCTTGGAGTTAAGATCCATTTTTGGTGTACTAAGAGTGTTTTTTTACAAGTTTACCATACAGGTCATTGTAACAAGATTTTCTTCACAGAATAGTTTGGTTTTGGGGGTTGTTACTCTGATGAATGTTAATCCAGCTGGTGCAGGGGATATGTTTGTGCAGTAGGGACACCTATAGTTTTGACTCATTGTACAGCCATTATAAAGCCAGAGCGCTGTCCCCTGGCAGCTGAACATATCAAGTACACTGTGCTCTGTCTGTGGGTACATATGCAATATAGCCTGTGGGCTTCACAGCCAGAATGTTCAGATTTCTGCCTAATAACTTCTGGGAAAGATGGGTGGGATGTGGAGCACACATCACTGCACCACAAGACATAGTGCCGGGTGATTTCCATCCCTGTTTGAAATGAGAGTGCTCTGGCCTGTGATTAATAGGGCCCAGCAGGAAAAGGAAGAAACAAACCAGGGGTGGCCAAGGGTGGCTGGCTTCTGCCCTGGGAGCATCCGGAGGAGCTTGGCCTGTGGCAGCATAAAAGAGCAAGGAGGAGGAGGGAGGCTCAACAGGCAGAAGTAGCTGCCACCAACTGCCTGCATCTTCCTTTGCTCACTTGGACCTCTCCACTCCTTCTCCTATTCCCTTTGGGGTACCAATAGGAGGCCCAAAGAAATCTGTCTTACTCACTTAAGCAGCTCTCCATTGCCTCTTTTTCTTCTCCCCCTTTTTTTCTTTTTCTTTTTTTTTTTTTTTTTACATACTGCTTATCTGTTTTTTCTCTCTGATCCTTTTCATTGCACCCATAAAGCGCTTGAGCTGTCAAAAGAGAGAGTGGCAGAGGGACTGCTTGTCCTGGCCTCCCCTACGCAACAGAGAGGAATGGAAATGCAGTTAAGAGGAAATATGTTAAATATATAGCGATGGAAATGGTTTGGCTGAAGGTCAAGTTCTACCCATGTGACCTGACAGAGCTGTGACAAATCAAATGCTATTCTCATGAGATACGTCTCACTTTGTGAGTGTGCTAGAGAGCAAAGCAAAATCTTGATCTGTAGTTCGCTCCAAAGTAGTGCTTCATTCCAAAGAACAGAAGACATTGTGAACAGTCTTGATTTCCTTTGATTTTGTTTTGACAGAGGAAATTCAGTGCTAGTGAGGTTAAAGGTTACAAATCAGGCTGACATGGCAGCTGAAGTCTGGGCAGCTGAGCTTGCAGTAGAAATTTGTCAAAATAATATTTCATGACAATATGTAAAATCTTCCACTCACTAAGAGTATTCTATGCCACTGGACTGCAGTTGAGCTCTCACTACAAACCCAAATACAAACCTGCCTTGTTTCCTCCAGTAGCCAGATCTCCATGTCACTCCCAGGTTTCCTGATGCCCTCTCACCTGTGATGCAGAGTTAATGACCCTATGCTGTAAACATGGCACAGGAGTGCCATGGAGAGTTTTCATGGTTGTGTTTGGTTTTTTTCCCAGGGGAACTTTACTTCATGTCTACTGGCATACCAAGCGCCACGGCTCCCCATGGAGTGGTGTACAAAATAGTGGACACCTCTAGGTATGAGATGTTCCTGTTGCATATCCTAAGTATGGTGCAGTGTGTCCAGGTGTGGATGTGATAAATGATGCTGACTAACTAATTAGTTCTTTTCCCATGCTGGGCCCTTCTGTGGCCCTTGGTTGAGGAATTGCTGGAGCAACTTGTTGTGAGTTGGCATTACTACAGCAGTCCTCAGAGTCTATGCTGCCTGGTAACTTGTTTGTTACAGAGCCTGTTGGCTTGGAATATTTGCTCCTTAAAGCTAAAGGATTACTTTATGAATGGCTTGTCATTGTTAGGCAAAGTTTCTTGGGATTGCTGCCCAGGAGGAGGAATTTTTTTCTCAAGGTGTTTACTCTCAGCAAATCTCTATCCCTGCAGTTGTCTGCTTGTGACATGCCCAGGTAGGTGCAGCCAAAGCAGACCCGGTGTGACCACTAGTCCTTTCTCAGGCAAAGCAGAAATGAATGTCAAAACATACATTGTGTGTTTGTGTTTTGAAGAGGAAAATGCCTTGGACGAGGAACTAAAACCATTGTTACACCTTCTGGATCCCACGTCTATGTATCTTCAGACTGGGCAAGGCCGGGAGTAGCTGGATTTTATGGGAAGACTTACAGCTGTTTTTTTCCATCTTCCTGTTTTTTAAGCAATAGTATTACTGGTTAAATACCAGCTTTCAGCTGGACATGTAGACTGAGACTTCTGTAGCTTTGCGGGTTTTTTTAAACAGATTGAGTTTACAGCTTTAGCTATCTGAGTGTTTTGAACCAAAACACTTTTCTGGTTTGGGTTAGAACCAAGCCCTAAAGTTACACAGCCCCCAGAGCTGCCGAGTGTTTTCATCTGACTCCTCTGTCAGGAGCATTTTCCATTATCTAACACAGTGGAGAAGTTCCCGTAAACTGTATATTGAGAGGCTGCTATTACACAACCTTTGCAAAAACAAAGTAAGCAGAAGTCAAAAGACAGTCTTTAAGTTTATAAAGAAGTTTCTTAATTTTGTAGAGTACAGAAAATAACTTGCAGAAAAATTCACAAAAGTAGGGAACATCCCTGTGGTAGCAGCTGAGAGAGGAGCTCTTTGCCTTCCACAGAAATGAAAATGTTAACAATCCTAATTACAAACAAGTTATACCCTCCAAATGCAATCATCAAATATTTTTAAACCAAGTTGGAAACTTTCAAAGAAGGCTGCAGGTTAACGAGCCAGCTGGCATAGGAAAATATGATGATGTACTGGATGTTACTTCTCAGAAGTGAATTATAACTCCACAGCAAACAAATTTGTGTCAAAACAATGCGTCACACTAAGAGGAAGTCTCTGTAGAAGACACAGTGCTCTTGTTTGAAACTAATGCATTTTTAGGACCACTTTTGTAATAGTATTGGGGGGTGGGCTTTATGTATGAGTAGCAGCATATTGCTTTGCTTCTCTGAAGACAGCCTGAAAACTTGCATACACATGGCCTTTATTTCAGATGTTCAACATATACTGTCAAGTTTTATGATTTTTATTTTCAAATGTTTGATTAATCTTTGTCCTTAATGCTTGAACCTGCCAATGTTTTATTTCCTTAATGGATTCAGCAATAGCAAGAGAAAACACAGCCAGAGGACTCCACTGCATTGTGAATATTTGGACTTTGATCAATGGAGAGATGTGATTGTTTAATTACATTTTCTACTGTAAAAGCTTACTTGGATCATTTAAAAAGACATTTTTTTTTTCCCAGTGAGCATTACATTAATTGAAAAACAATAGGAAGCAAAGGTTCATGATGCCAGGGGAAAGGAATTAATTGTTTACTGCATGTGTTCCTTTTTCCACAGGAGAGCACCACCAGGAAAATGCCAAGTTGAGCCGTCGCCAGTGAAAGTAAAAAGCAAGCGCATCCAGTTTGTGCCAAAGGAGAGTAAGTGTCACTGTTGCTGTTTCTTATTGGCACATGTTAGCTGGCAGTAAATACAAACTACAGGCTTGCACCATCTCTGTATGCAAGACCACCCAGAACTTCACTGTTCAGAGTATCCTCAAAATTAATTCTTACCAGCTATTTTGGAACTGAAGAGTTGATTCAAATAAGGCAGAAGGTATTTCCTCTCGCCTGGCCATGTGAAATCTCTGTAGTCTTCACCTCTGTACGTTTTCCTTTGTCCAAGATTCAGGAAATAATTCAGAAATTCAGAAAAGGGAAGATGTTCCTTTGTGCCTGTTTCATTACCACCAACTTGGTTTCCCATAACTGTTTCTGTACTGAGGTCCTGTGCTTGATTGTTCTTTTCAGTGGTAAGTGATTTTTTGCAGTGCCTTCAGGTAGTGAGGAGCCCTTCAGGAATGAAGGATATGATGGCTAAAGGGTTGATAAATAGCTCATTATGTAGGATGAGGGCTGAGTCGTTAGTTAAAAGTGAAAGGATATGGAATGAGAAAATACTCCCAAAAGAATTGATGTGATCAGCCATTCGGTTGAACCTTTTGCTTACTCTGACCCTCCAGAGCTTTTTGATTACTACATGCTGAATGCAGCACTGTAGTGCTAGGGCTGGAGTAGTCAATGATGTAGTTGCATCTGCAGCAAACCAAATATTATTTACATTAAAAAACCAAAACTCTAAATGCACTATTATGATCTCAAAATTAGCTTAAGCAGCATCACCTTTCTTTTCCTCTGTGCATTTTGTTTACACATGTAACTTCCAAGTTCTCTAACAACTTTGGCATGGAGTTAATATTACTTTGATCTCTAATGTCAGAACATCTATATTTAATTTTTAAATACATTAATCACGTTACACTGCATTTGAGTTATTGACAGTTTTAACAGCTCAGGGAGGAATTAGGGCACTCAGCACCTTGCAAGATTGAGTCTTCAGGGTGGAACAAGATCTAAGGCTATTATTAACTGTTGATATGCCTGAGCACTCAACTCGTTTTTGGGAACATTCTCCTTTGTAAGCTGTGCACATGGTTTGCAAATATTATTAACTTAGTTTATGTCAACCAGCTGGGTCTTTGTTTTTCCTTCTACATTATTCTCTGTGAAAGTCCAAAGTTCAGATTTTTAAGCTACACAAATAACCAAACTTTTAAAGTCTGTTTATGCGGTAGTTTTCATCATAAAATAAAACTTAAAAACATTGGGAGAGATTTTGCTAAGTGTCTCAAGAGCTGAATTCACGTGTAGGTGAAAACCAAGCATGAATATTTTGATTCAGGAGCATGCAAACAGGATCTGTAGCTGTAAATATTTTCTTCTTTTGATTAGTGTTTAATGTGAATGTAACAGAATCGCCAAGGCATGCGGCTTGCATTAGCTGGATGAGTGCATTTGTTTGAAGTGTATTTCATAAATAGCTTGACAAAGAGTAATATATAATACCAATTTGATTCAGTGAAGTGAAAAAGCACTCCCAGGTGACCAGTAGTTTTCATGCAGTCCTGCAAATCATTTTATGAGTTCCAGGATTTTTAAGGGTTTTACTTGGTCAGGCTTCAGCAACTGAGGTAAAGCTTTCACACTTGTTTCTGCCTTCAGAACCTCGTCTTCCAAAGAAGGGCAATCTTTTCATGCCACAAATACAGTTGCATTCCAAAGAGCATTATTCAGAAAAAAATTGCAAAGGGACAATTTGTCCTTTTGGGGACAATTGATATAAAGGACAAATAAGACAGTCATATTTTTCCTCATCTCTGTGCTACAAAGCAAATTACAAATGAGAATGGGTAAATCTAGGGTATAATTCAAAAAGTTGTCATGTCTTTGCAGATGTCTGTGATGAGCGTCCCAGCTCAGTTGATTGATATTCTGAGCAATTCTGAATTCTTTCCTTCTGACAAGCTAAAACTTATTTTTAAGCTAAAAATAGAGCACATGTGAATAAGCAAGTCCAGTAACGCCTGGAAACGGTGACAGCAAAGAATTTTCAGCTCTTCAGGAGTTCAAGGCTCTTTTCTTTTTTTCATAAGGAAATAAAAACCCAACCCCAAATCCTGTTTTATGTGTTGTCCTGGCAACTCTCTTGCTTTTGCACATTCCAGTTGCCAGAGAGAATTGATTTTGAATGTTTCTGATTTCAGCTCCTCTGTATAAAGCGTCTGGCCCAGTGGGGAGGCCAGCGCTCTTTGTCTGGTAAGGATCCAATCACCAGTAGAGAAAAGAAGAGCAGAAATAGTCCCTGTCTTTAAAATGCTTTCAGCTGGGGAGAGGGACAGTAGGGGGACCTCCTCTTCCAACCCTGAAACTCCAGTGCCCACCCTTTAGTGGCCAGGTTGAAGCTTTGCCAATAAACTGCTTGGAGTTTCTTTCTTGGGAGAGGCTTACTAGTTGACATTAAGCCCTGCAGTCCTCTCTGCTAAGTAAAAGCAGACAACATTTTTCTCTGAGGAAAACTTGGCTCATCAGGAGTGTTATTGCTTCCTAACAGGATCAAGTAAGCAAATTCCAATAAATGAGTTAAATAAGAAAAAAAAGAGCACTATTTTCATGTAGTTGTCTTTAAGAAGTGTCCATTTAGTGACAGAGTCATGGTTTCCTGGGTTTTACCTCCACCAGAGCTCATTATGAAAACAACAACACCGCGTCCCCAGCTGAAGACCACGACCAAGGCCGCAGAGGTGGGTGGGCCAGACCCTGAAATCCACCATACATCATCTGTGGACTGGCTGGGCCAAGTCCCACCACCACCAGGGAACCGAAGCAGGACGCGCACCACACCAGCACCCAGAAAGAAGCCCAGGAAGGGAGGAGAGAGAAAGGGGCAGCGCAGGAAGAAGCCCCCCAGCACAGCCCCACCACTGCAAAATGGTGCTGTGCGGCTGATGGAGCAGCAGAGCCACAGCCGGAGCCGGGGTCGGGTGGAGGTGTACATCAATGGCGAGTGGGGCACAGTGTGTGATGATGGCTGGGGCTCTGCAGCTGCCGCTGTGGTGTGCCGCCAGCTGGGCTTTCCCTACGTGGCGCGGGCCAGCAAGAAGGCAGAATTTGGAGAAGGGGCCTCCCTTCGCATTCTTCTGGATGATGTTCAGTGCTTTGGGCAGGAGAAGACGTTGCTGGAGTGCTCCCATGCCGACATTGGCACGCACAACTGTTCCCATGAGGAGGATGCTGGCGTGGTGTGCAGCCGGGAGGAGGTGACAGACTGGTGACAGAGCAGCTGAACACATCCCCTTCTTGCCCAACCCTCTAAATCAGCATCAGTAATGAGGAAAGTGACTTCTGCCATGAATGCTGTTTCTCTTTGAAGAGATCTTCATGTTTTCTTTATGTTCATCTTCATGCTTCTGCCTTCAGGGGAAAGAAAAAATAACATGAAGCAGTGACTTGAGTATGTCATGGGCAGAGAGTGCATTTGCATGGAGGTTTTTTATAAGAAAATCCCAAATGTCAGCCATTATAGATGAGAAAAAATATGCATCCTCTTGCCCTTTTACCTTTCAAAATACAGCATTCCTCAGCCATGCTTCACAGTGTTTGGGCAAAAAATAAATTCATAAATGACCACGTTTTACTCTTGCTTATAGAAGCATTTGCATTGTTTGGCTTGCTTTATCACCTGCAGCTCTGAATGGTGGTTTCTGAGTATATATAAATCTGTGTCTTTCTTAGCAGAGCACAAAAGTATAATTTTTATTGTAACATTCCATGATTTAAAGGAAAATTATTATTCTGTAATGCTTTTTATTGGTATAAAACTATCAGTTATCAAGGATAACTGTGTCTAAGCAAAATCAGATAAAACAGGAAAAAAATCATAGCATACTGTCTGGAAAATATTTCTGCAGTTTACACTAGCCCAAGTCAAAAGAAAATGTGCCTTTTTTTACATGAACAGGATGGTTACCCAGTTTAACCCTGAAGATACTTTGTACATGTTTCTCCACATGTTTTTGCATGTCCCCATGTTTTTTCAGTTTTCGAGGGTATGAATGATTAGACAAGAGGTAATGGAGTCGTGTAACAGTCTTGTAATATTTACCCATTTTTAAAGGATGCAAAAAGAAAGCAAGCTTCGTTTTGTCTGAAATGTGTTTTTCACCTGAATGATGATTGGCAACGTGTTCTTCTCTTTTGGTCTTCCTGCATATGGTAGTATTTTACCAGTTTATGTTTTTTCCCCGATATAATTGAGACAATTTTTATCTTGTTGCTTACACAAGAATGTGAGAAAGACAAAATGAAAAAAATGCAAAGTGACTAGTGCATCCAAAAAAGTTCACAAGCCAACCCTTGTATCTAAAGCTCTTACTGTGGATGCTTATTTTAATTCCCCAATTTCAAGTTCACAATGTCCTCTTAAGCCTAAAATATTTGGTTTAAATATTTTTCCTCAATTTTCTGAACATTTTTTATATTAAAGAACACTTTCACTATACAAAACCATAAAAGTAGTACTCCCTACTTCTTATAAACTATAAAGGGGAGAACAGACATCTAAAGTGCCTTTTGCAAAATACTACTCTTGTTTCATTGGAAAACTTAGAAATACCATCAGGGACCTGACTGTCATTTAAGCTTTTCCCATTGCAGTGAAGGTACAAACACATTTACTTAAAGTGCAGAAATTCACTTCAAGCACATCAAAACATTCAGGGGAGAAGAAAGTCTTTCATGAATTCTTCTGTTTAAAGAGTTGGCACCTGTTGAGCTGATGGGACTAGAGGGCTGGAAGAAAACAGAAAGTGGAAGTGCTATCTTTCTTCTTCCAAGTTCTCCTGCTTCTTTTGGCTCCTTAGACAAATTTCAACTAGCTCTAGCTGTGAGAGTTTAAGGAGAATCTGTCATATTTATGTTTAAAACATTCTGGGTAGAAAAAAAGACCTGCACAAGAGAAGTTGTTCAGTGATATCTGCCACAGTCCAGTCAGACAGGAATTTCACCATCATTTTCCAGATTCTTAGGTATGTTTTTTTCTAATTTAACTGCTAGTTATCCTACACCTGCTTTAGCTCATTTGATCCTATTGAGTATAGGCAGAGGCCACCTACAATTTGCATAGAATAATGCCTGTTACACCTCTCTAGCTGCTCTTCTGAAGGTGTTATGTGCAGTTCCAGGCTTTTGTCCAGTAGCAATATGGTTTATTGCTTCTCTCCTAATTCACCTCTGTGACTGAGGCTGGAGCTTCTGCATTTTTGTTACAAGTATTTTCTTTCCTTACAGCACAGCTGTATTACATGGAGGATGCAGTATATCTCAAAGGGAACAATGTATACTAGCTTTAGAATCATAGAATCATAGAACAACCAGGTTGGAAGGTACCCATCGGATCATCGAGTCCAACCATTCCTATCAAACACTAAACCATGTCCCTCAGGACCTCATCCACCCATGCCTTAAACACCTCCAGGGAAGGTGAATCAACCACCTCCCTGGGCAGCCTGTTCCAATGCCCAATGACCCTCTGTGTGAAAAACTTCCTCCTAATCTCTAGCCTAAATCTCCCCTGGCGGAACTTGAGGCCATTTCTTCTTGTCCTGTCCCCTGTCACTTGGGAGAAGAGCCCAGCTCCCTCCTCTCTACAACCTCCTTTCAGGTAGTTTTAGAGAGCAATGAGGTCTCCCCTCAGCCTCCTCTTCTCCAGGCTAAACAACCCCAGCTCTCTCAGTCTCTCCTCATAGGGTCTGTTCTCCAGCCCCTTCACCAGCTTTGTTGCTCTTCTCTGGACTTGCTCCAGAGCCTCAACATCCTTCTTGTGGTGAGGGGCCCAGAACTGGACACAGGATTCAAGGAGCGGCCTCACCAGTGCTGAATACAGAGGGAGAATCACCTCCCTGGACCTGCTGGTCACACCGTTTCTGATACAAGCCAGGATGCCATTGGCCTTCTTGGCCACCTGGGCACACTACTGGCTCATGTTCAGTCGGCTGTCAACCAACACGCCCAGGTCCCTCTCCTCCTGGCAGTTTTCCAGCCAGGCTTCTCCCAGTCTCTAGCTCTGCATCTTTTTCTCTACCTCCAACGCAGAGTAACTCTGTGCAGACCTCTTGTTTTGATTTGGTTCGGGGTTTGGGTTTTTTTCACTTTCATTGCTTCTGGTACCCAGCAATCAACATGCACACTGCCACGCTAGGTTGTGCTCTGTGAGTTCAGACCAAAATAATTTGAATTTGCCACATGCTTTCCAAGGCATCTGATAGATAAAGTCTCCCACAAGTATCAGGGGGAAAAAAAGACCCCAAAACATTAGAATTTGCTGCCAAATCAGTGGAGAGATTGTGAAATAAGTGGGGTATTGCAGCAGGAATGCTTGCTCAAATGCTGGCAAAACCCTTCTAGGTACCGACCCCTGGATGGAGCATGCTGGGAGGGCATCCCCTGTATAGAGGAAACCTGAGCTCTGCCTAGCTTCTCTATGTCAAGGAGAAGGGTAGGAATAGGGTAGGAATAGCACAAGGTGGGTGTATCACATTACTAAGTAAAGTGACCTGTAATTAAATGACACAGAGGCCATGACTGAAGTTCAGAAAGCTCATTGGTGGCACTGTGGGCAATGTTGAGGTGCAGAGATGAGCCTGGGGGCCCAACTTCACATGGTGCCATGGTGTTTCTCCAGCCTTCACTACACCCATCAGGCTCTCCCCCAACCTCTCACCAGCTTGTACCTTTGTGAGAAGACTCAGTATGGCCAAGGAAGCAGCTCAGGCACTGCTGGCCCGTAGGCCAAACCCAGCAAAACACTTCCAGGAATGCACTGAGCAGAGTCCGCCTCTTCATTAACCTGTTAGCATTGATATGGTTGTATGGGGGCTACCCAGTACAAACCGATCCCACTGTCTGTGAGTTTATCCTGGCAGTGTTTGTTTATTGACAGCATGGAAAATCAGAAATGCAGATGAGAAAAACAGTCACAACAGATTAATATCCAAACCTACCTTTCCTCTCAGAAAGATGCCAATAGACCTCTCTCAAAGGTAAACCTGGCATGTGAGATACATTGGCCTCCTTAGATACTTTCAAGCACAAATACACATCTTTTCAATATGAAAAGAGATGCAAGCATCATTTGATAACTAATACTTGCATTCCAAATTTATGTTTTAAGAATTTTGGTTTTTCTCTGTAAACAAATGAGACTTCAACCCATTTGACACATGTCAAGACATTGCTGCCTTGTACATGACTTTTCCAAGGTTTTCATATCTAGACTTTACCCTGGGGCACAGGTGCAGCTATAGAGCTGCCTTGAGCAATGTTTTAATGGAGTCAGAAAAGCAGCTATGATGTAAATGGCAAGCATTCTTTGACAATAATGTGGTAAACAGGGAAGCTATTTCTAAGGAAGAAAAAAGTCTCTAGTGTTCAGCCAGCAGTAAGCACTGATATCAGTGGGTTTGTTCCTCAGGAGCATTAGCTGTTGGCAGTGACTAAATTGTTCTCATTATTATTAAACATCTTGCAATTACTTGCCCATTCCATGCTGGAAAATTGTATTGACTGAGAAGATCCTCGTGAATCTCAATATGTGTGAGCTGGGGGACAACTTGTTTCAGGATGAAAATCACTGCAAAGCTCTGTATTTGGCAATGTGGTGTAACATCTAAGCCCATTGAGATTTTGCTTTGGAAGGTATGGTTGATTCTTGTATCTAGCATAGTCTAATCTGTGGCAAAAGGTCTGCATTTAGGACAGCTCATTTATTATGAGCAGTTACTTTTTCTGAGAGTTTTCCTGTCCACACCTGTCAGGCAGGTTGGAGACAACAGTGCATGTCAAACTTGAGTGAGGTAGCTCTGATGGCTTTCAAAGGTGCAAAAGTCTAGCACCTTCTTTCCAAACAGCAAAAGGCTTTATCCTGATCAAGTCAGGATGTGATGTCCCAAAACCAGAGAAGGCTTGAGCACACTAAGTTGTCGGTATTCACAAAAGAAAGGCAATTTTTTTTGCCTAGTAAATGAAAGGGCACCAGGAAACATTTCCTGGTGCTAGAAGGCAATGAGCGGTACAGTTCCTGGCATGCTAGCCTACACCCTCATAGATCACCCAGGGCTAGGTCAGGGGTCAGTACCTGTTGTCTTTATAACCAAGGAATTACTCTGATTAATTTGTTAGTGTAGGAGAAGCCTTTGTGAAATCTAAATAGTATTTTTTCCTTAGGTGGAACTTTTCATTGCAAGACAATGTAGGCCTTTCGATAATTTGCTTTCTGGATAATACAGAAACAAAAATCTCTTTGGAGCTGGTCCAAAATATAGGGAGGAAAAATGATGGCTTCATTTTACTTTTTTGCACCTGCTTTTGAACACAGTGACTATATCAATAGTGTTTAGACTATTCACTTGGGTTTTTTCCCCTTTACTTGTACTGCTGGATTTAGCTATATAAATAATATAAATTATATAAATATTAGCAGAATTGGCCTACTGCTTTACATTTCATATCCAGATATATGTTTATATATATGCTGAGGAAATCTATATGCTTACTTTTGAACAGAAATAACATTGTTCTTTTCATTTTATTAATAATTGGATTGAAAATAGGGTAAGTGCATTGAATTGTGCTGGTAACTCAAATAAAGTCCATATTTTGTAACCATAATATTGCAGTTTGCTTTATATAAGAAAAATAACTGAATGTTTACATTACAGTATGCACTTTCGTTTTTCCTTTAAGCTGGTATATGAATGAATGTAACTATAAGCACACAACAGCAGTTATCTCTCAGCAGTTATACATTGCAAATGACTAGTAACAGAGAAGGAATCACTGGCTGTTTAAGGGGAGAAAGGTTAAGGTAAATGTCTTTCCTATATTTGGAAAAAAATCTGTATAGTCTCAATCTAAGTAAGTTCATCTGCCTTACTATTTCTCACACTGGCTGACATAATTATAGTATTAAAAAAAACCCAGGGAAATCAGATACTCTTACTTTGCCATCAGAAGAACTAGGTGGGTTTTGGAGGCGTACTGCAATGAATACTTTCAAATCTGGTTATATTCCTCTCCTAATGTTGCTCTGAGCCAGATGACACTCTGCCAGCATCACGGTGTTCCTATCCCAAGTTCAAAGTCAAACAAAACATTAATTTCTCTGAACTCTCAGGCTGTGTTAGATCAATAATAAGGTGAGCTGCAATCACGTAACAGGAAGAATCAAATCATTTAACATTAAAATTGGACATTTAACAATAAAATTAAAAGCTCTTTATATATAAATGTATTTTATTGGTAAATTCACATTGCCCCAGGGTACCCAAACTTATGGCTAACTGTATGCTGCTGATGACATTTTCCAGCCCAAGAGATGCCTGTTTTGTGCCTCCTCCTTGCAGTCCTCATTTACAGGCTGTATGGTGCTAGACCTCTCAAGAGAGAGCAGTAAATATTTTAAAACCTAAATAGCTGTGAAAAGACAAACAAAAGAGAGGAGGAGCTTGGGCTAACCCTATGTCCCATCAATTTTTCAAATTAATCTTCTAACTTCACACCAACTAATGGTTCCCAGCTGTCTGCTCATCTGTTTGGATCCCAAGTTTTTCTTGCTCATTGTGTTTATAGGAACGTCTGTGTCTATGACAAAGTGACTCAGCTGCTGGATGCAGAAAAGGCTGTGGATGTATCTTCCTGGACTTCAGTAAAACCTTTGACACAGTTTCTCACAGCATTCTGCTATGGAAACTGTCAGCCTCTGACCTGGACAGGCATACACTTTCCTCAGTGGAAAACTAGTTGGATGGCCGGACCCAGAGAGTGGCAGTAAATGGTATTAAATCCAGGAGGCCAGTTACAAGTGGGGTTCCCCAGGGCTCAGTGCTGAGTCCAGCCCTGTTCAATGTCTTCATCAATGACCTGGATGAAGGCATCAAGTGCACCCTTAGCAAGTTTGCAGATGACACTAAGCTGGGTGGAAGTCTTGCTCTGCTGGAAGGTAGGGAGGCTCTGCAAAGGGATATGAACAGGCATGAGGTTTAACACGGCCAAATGCTGGGTCCTGCACTTGGGGCACAACAACCCTATGCAGAGCTACAGACTAGGAAAAGTCTGTCTAGAAAGCTGCCTGGAGGAGAGAGACCTGGGGGTGTTGGTTGACAGCCGACTGAACATGAGCCAGCAGTGTGCCCAGGTGGCCAAGAAAGCCAATGGCATCCTGGCTTGTATCAGAAACGGTGTGACCAGCAGGTCCAAAGAGGTTATCCTCCCTCTGTACTCCGCACTGGTGAGACCGCTCCTTGAATCCTGTGTTCAGTGCTGGGCCCCTCCCCACAAGAAGGATGTTGAGGCTCTGGAGTGAGTCCAGAGAAGAGCAATGATGCTGGTGAAGGGGCTGGAGAATAGGCCTTATGAAGAGTGACTGAGAGAGCTGGGGTTGTTTATCCTGGAGAAGAGGAGGCTGAGGGGAGACCTCATTGCTCTCTAAAACTACCTGAGGGGGGTGGTTGTAGAGAGGAGGGAGCTGGGCTCTTCTCCCAAGTGACAGGGGACAGGACAAGAGGGAAAGGCCTCAAGCTCTGCCAGGGGAGATTTAGGCTGGACATTAGGAAAAATTTTTCACAGAAAGGGTCACTGGGCACTGGCAGAGGCTGCCCAGGGAGGTGGCTGATTCTCCTTCCCTGGAGGTGTTTAAGGGATGGGTGGACGAGGTGCTAAGGGGCATGATTTAGTGTTTGATTGGAATGGTTGGGCTCGATGATCCATTGTGGGTCTTTTCCAACCTGGTTATTCTATGAATGTGCAAGCTGGCATAATGTCCACACGATGGCAGTTCAGTCCCTGCAGAAAGGTGACAGATGGGGAAGCTCAGACAGATGATAAATACAACGGTCCCTTGGTATCATGTACTTTACTCAAGGGTATTGAAACACGTTAGAATACAAACAAGAGGTTTTATTAAAATTTGTTAGACTACAAATGGGTTTATTAAAGCTCATCTTTAAAGCCTGGAATATAAGGTAATTTCTGCAGTCTGCCCAGGCTGAGTACTTAAGGAAAGGGAGTTACCAGCTGATAATTACATTTTCATAAAAAGACAGAATTATTCTGAGAGTTTACCTGTTTTTGCCAGGGATCAGAACTATATTACATGGTCTCTCTACCTCATCAAAATGTATAAAATGCCAAATATTTAATTGCTTCCCTGTGAGATGCTCACAAACAAGGTACGAGCAAGAATTTTCCAAAGGAATTATTATGAGAATGATTTCAGATGAATGAGCACCTTACAGATACTTATGATCTGTTCTTGAAGTATGTTGAAAAAAAATATTGATGAAACTCAGAAAACCAGTATTTCACCAGGAAGTTCAATGAGTAATTTTTAAAGACATGGTTTCATTGGCTAGTTTTAGTTTGCAAGCACTTTGGCTTGAAATGGGTTATGCCATTCTTGTGGTTAGCTGTACTTTCCCTAGCGATGAGTATTTGAGATTGTAATACAAATAGTGTCTGAACAAATAGGAAGGAATGCTAGCTGCTTTTCTGAAAACAAGAGGTTTTCAAACACTAGATTTAACAGGCATTTTTTCCCTAATTTTAATTAAGATAAACAGAAACAGTAGTTACATAATAATGTTGGTATTTGAGAAAATAATGACAATATAATTTCCAGATTTAAAAAAAATCTCTGTGAAAGCATCCCTACATAAACCAGAATAATTCTAGGGTTGTTGCAATTGTTTTGGTTCAAAGAAGAAACTACCAGTCCAAGAAAAATCAATGTTCAAATTAAATGCAATATAAATCCAAACAATATTTTAAAATATACAACTAGCTTTTGCCCCATACTTACAACTGGATTTTGACATTTTGTACCCTCTGACTGTTATTATGAATCAGCGTTTCTCTGAGGCTGTAATGTAGCATTATCACCAAACTCTTGTGCTATGAAATGTGAAGCCAAAAAACAATACTGGCCACCAAGCATGTTTGGCAGAGCAGCCTACCCACTCATGATCTAGAAGTCCATGGATTAAATGATCAGGTGTAATCGTTCTCTCTTTGAGTGTCCTTACTTCCCTCTGCTGAGCATGGTGACCAGCCAAAAGGCAAAGCCCAAGGACTCCTCGCAGACTTTTACAGTTTTGTGATGAATCTCTGGTACTTCTGCCCCCCCTGACACCTCCCAGGTTGATGTGACCCGATTTCTTTAGCCTAGCTCACACTCCAAAGCCAGTGCAATTTTTTTATCTGCCTGGTTTTCAAGCGTTTTGTGATCTATGCTGCCATGGCAAGTGTATTTGAAGTCCGCCAGTAGGTGTTAGCCTCTGAGTTGCTAGTGAGGGATACGTGGGCATGAATCTGCATAGGAAAACAGCATAAATAACACAGAGAGTCATAGCTGCTACAGGTGCTTCTTAAATTCCCCTTCACCTTTGACTCACCACTGCCTCTTTTTCACTAACAGATCATTTAAATTACTTATGTTTTGGAACAAAAATGAAATCTCTCACCTTACACCGGCATGTGCTGTTGTTGCTTCAATAGCCTTTTTCTGCTCTCTCTGATCTGCTAATCTTAAACACAAGCAGCAATGACACAAGAAAACCAAGGAAAACCTGCGGATTGTGGCCTTTCAGCACAGACATTGATTCCATTTGGAAGTCAAAGCAAGCACCCTTGAAGTGCCTGGCAGATGATTTCTGCATCAGATGGACAAAAATCAAGGGGGGACCATGAGTTACATTCTCTCCCTCCTGCTGCAGAGAATCATGGCCATTTGGGAACTGCTGTGGGAGGGAAGCAGGAGAAAGGTAATCCATTGGAAATGGCAGGGATGAAAACTCCTGCAGCAGCCTCATGTGATGCTGAGAAATGTCAGAGACCCATAGACAGCAAAACAGACATGATAAAAATCCAAGTAGCTTAGTATCCTGCCTCCAGCCTGTTGAGTAAAGGTTGAATGGAGAAACAGTGTGCAAGTGGAGTTGTCTTGTGAAAACTTGATAGGCAAGTGGTGTGCTGTTTTACTTCAAAGGGCAGCAAGGTGTCCCACTTCTCCTGCTGCAGTCAGATCAATAGGGACAGTGGAAAGGAGTGTCTGCAACCCTGCATGGAATTCAGGCAACCTTTGAAAGAATGGAGTGGGCACAGCATCTGGCAGGCAAGGGATGCAGCATAGGGAAGAGGCTTTGGGTGCACACAGCAGGTCTCAGAAGGGGAAGAAAGAAGGAAGGTGGGGTTTATAGGAGAGCATGGAGATGGTTGCAGGGATAACAAGGCTGTTGAGCTGGTGGCAGGATGGGGAGACAAGAAGATGCAGTGGGTGGTTTGTGTATCCTCAGAGTTTGGGCCATTCAGAGGGTCTTCCTGGGCCTTTTGAGGTCTTGTCATTCCTTTAGAAATCCCCAGAGTGCAGAGCTCCTCCTGAGACCAGTGATGGCTCCAAGATCCATTCCCCATCATTCTCCCTGGCTCTTTGTGAGGCAATTTATTTATTAGCCTCCACAACAGCTTGCTGCAGTGGATTCCTCCATTTAACAATTTGTTGTGAAAAATGTCTTCCTCTCTTAGACCTCCTGCTGGATCATTTCTGTGGGTACCTCCTTGTTCTTGATCTGCACAAAGTAATGATTATTTTGTATTTGCCTCCAGACTATTGATGGTTTTCCAGATCCCTGTCGTAACCTCCCTCAACCATCCTCTTTCCAGTCTCGAGCTCCCACCACTTCTGTCTCTGTTTCCCCACCTCTGCCAATCTGGGAGAAAGAGCACACATGCTATTCATACCCAGTGTGTATGCCCTAAATTTATAGAGTCCTCTGTATGCTAATACAGTCAGGCATCTTCTTCTACTCACACCCCTATTTCCTAATCACTGCCAATGCTCTGCTTGCTTCTTTGGTTTATGCTGAGAATTAAGCTGATGTTTCCTGAACAGGTGCCACCACTGAATATAATCACTGGGCTGGATGTATAGACAAAGCTTATCTTTTCCCATGCCTTACTTTTAATTTACCAGAAATTATTTTCCACCATTTTACGTCTTAGTCTCTTGCATCCACTGATGTTAATGCAATTAATGGCAGTCAGACTTAGATTGTCTATTTTGACTAAAACCGTATCATGTGTCATTCCTATGTCCAAAAAATGAATGAGTACATTGTATAATGTGAGGTCCACAGCAGACTACTCTGAAAATATTCATCTGTTGATCCCTGCAGGCATTAACAATATATTCCCTTAGCATCTTTTTACTTTAAACAGTTAAAAGTCTTTTCATTCCTTGTCCTGTGATGGCTTAGTTTGTCTAAGAACCGTCAGTCCTGAGTTGTATTTAAAACACTCCTCATGCACTGGGGCAAAGCACCACCTCCACCCAGGAAAGAATACGTACATACACACACACGTACATATAGAATCATTGAATGGCTTGGGTTGAAAGGGACCTTAAGGATCACCTAGTTCCAACACCTCTGTCATGGGCAGGGACACCCTCAACTGAATTAGGTTGTTCAAAGCCTCATCCAACCTGGCCTTAAATGCTTCCAGGAATGGAGCATCCACAACTCCTCTGGGCAACATTTGCCAGTGTCTCATCACCCTCACAGTAAAAATTTCGTCCTAATATCCAATCTAAATCAACTCTCATTCAGCTTAAAACAATTACCCCTCATCCTATCCCTGCACTACCCAATAAAGGGTACCCCACCTCCCTGCCTTCCTTGAGGCCCCATGCACACATATGTGTGTGTATGTGTGTGTGTGTGTAGAATCACAGAATCATTAAGGTTGGAAAAGACATCTAAAATCACGCAGTCCAACTGTCAACTTACCACCACTGTGTCTACTAAACCATATTACAAAGTACAACATCTACACATTTCTTAACACCTGTAGGGATGGTGACTTCACCACATTCCTGGGCAACCTGTTCCAAGGCTTCAGCGCTCGTTCTGTAATGAAAATTTTTCCTAGCACCCACTCTAAACCTCCCCTGGAGCAACTTGAGGCAATTTCCTCTCATCCTGTCACTTGTTACTTGAGAGAAGAGACCAGCACCGACCTTGCCACAACGTCATTTGTAGAGAGAGAAGACCTCTCCTCGGACTCCTCTTCTCCAGGCTACATGTATGTATGTATGTATGTAGGCTGGATCAATGGGCTGAAACTGGCAGGATGAGGTATAACAAGGCCAAGTGCCAAGTCCTGCACTTGAGACAAAACAACCCCGTGCAGTGCTACAGGCTTGAGGAAGAGGGACTGGAAAGCTGCTGGGCAGAGAAGGACCTGGGGATCTTGGTTGACAGCTGTCTGAACATGAGCCAAGAGTGTGCTCAGGTGGCCAAGAAAGCCAATGGCATCATGATCTGTGTCAGAAACGGCACAGCCAGCAGGACCAGTGAAGTGATTGTGCCCCTGTACTCAGCACTGGTGAGGCCACATCTCAAATACTGTGTTCAGTTCTGGGCCCCTCACTATAAGAAAGATATTGAGGGGCTGGAGTGTGTCCAGGGAAGGGCAATGAAGCTAGTGAAGGGGCTGGAGAACAAGTCTTACGAGAAGTGGCTGAGGGAACAGGGGTTGTTTAGCCTGGAGAAGAGGACGCCTTATCACTGCTTACAACTACCTAAAAGAAGGTTGTAGAGAGGTGGGCGCTGGCCTCTTCTCCCAAGTAATAGGTGATAGGATAAGGGCCTCAAGTTGCCAAGTTAGTGGAGGTTCAGATTGCACATTAGTAAAAGTTTCTTCTCTGAAAGGGTTACCAGGCACTGTCAGAGACTGCCCAGGGAGATGGTTGAGTCACCATCCCTACAGGTATTTAAAAGACAGGTAGATGAGGTACTTAAGGATATGTTTTAGTGGCAGATAGGTATGGTTGGACTCAATGATCTCAGAGGTCTTTTCTAACCTGGTGATTCTATGATTCTATAACTCTATGATTCTAAGGTGGGTGTTGGTCTCTTCTCCCAAGTGATGGGTGATAGAATGAGAGAGAATGACCTCAAGTTTTGTCAAGGGAGGTTCAGATTGCACATTAGTAAAAATACCTTCACAGAAAGGGTTATTTGGGACTAGAATAGCTTCCCAAGCAGGTGATTGAATCAGCACCCCTGGAGATGTTTAGAAAACGGATAGATGAAGTGCTCAGGCATACAGTTTGGTAGTGGACAGGTATGGTTGGGCTTGATTGACCTCAAAAGTCTTTTCCAACCTAGTGATTCTATTATTCAATGATCCTACCTATGTATGAGACATATCCCTCACCTCCCTGAAGCTGCTTTGCTGAGCCATGGGGTGGAGAGGGAGGTCTGAAGGCCACTCTGCATCTGCGGCCACATCAAAACCGTCATGTGCAGCAGGGATGAGTCAGGGAGAATGAGCTAACGGTTATGTCTCTACCACTCGTTTGCCTATCAGGATGACCAAACTGGTCCCTGGTCACCCCCTCCTACACATCACAAAGAATCAGAGGTGATCATGAAGACAGAGGTATTAATAAGATTTATGACTAGAAACCAACATAAGTTGTACTTGGATGACTTATGAATGTAGAAACTGTGAATTTTGCATGTTGGAAACGGCTTGGTGTATGACTGTGGAGTTTTTTGGATCCCTACACGCTGGTTCTGGTTGCACCGGCCAGAGGGCAAAGCAAAGCCCACTGTGTCCCTTACCAGTGGCACCACTGGCCAAAGGTAAAGAAGATAAGGAACTGGGCCAACTGATAACCCAGATGTCATCACTCCAGAAGGGACTATAAGGGCATGAGAGGAGCAGGTTGTAACTGGAGCTCCCTCTCAGCTGGCCTGAGGCCCCTACTGACATCAACATGACACCAGGGATCCAATCCCTCCAAGCACCGGAGCATCTGCAAAACGTCACCTGCAGCAATCCCATGGAAACGTCTAAAAACACTTTTATCACTGAACTCCAGATGGGTCATACAGTCCCTCACAAACCCTCATAGGATGCTAATACTGGTCTAGATTTAAGCTTACATCCTTGACTCTCTACAACTACCTGAAAGGAGGTTGTAGAGAGGAGGGTACTGGCTTCTTCTCCCAAGTGACAGGGGACAGGACAAGAGGAAATTGCCTCAAGCTCTGCCAGGAGAGGTTCAGGCTGAACATTAGGAAAAAATTTTTCACAGAAAGGGTCATTGGGCATTGGAACAGGCTGCCCAGGGAGGCGGGTTGATTCACCTTCCCTGGAGGTGTTTAAGGGATGGGTGGACGAGGTGCTGAGGGACATGGTTTAGCGTTTGATAGGAATGGTTGGACTTGATGATCTGGTGGGTCTCTTCCAACCTAGTGATTCTGTGATTCTGTGACTTAGAGATGTAACATTATCGATAATAAATTAAACGTATAAACGCCGTTCTGCCTCCCTCGGGGCGTGCCGGTGTCCGTGTGTCCGCCCCGCCCCGCCGGGCCCTCTAAGCGCCTCCCGGCCTGGCGTGGGGCCCGTGGCGACGGCGGCGATGGCGGCGTTGGGGGCAGCGGTAGCGCTGCTGCTGGCCCTCCCTCTCCTGGCCCTCGGGCTGTACTGCTGCTACGTGCGGCGCGTCCACGCCAAGTACGACCACATCCCCGGCGCCCCGCGGGAGAGGTGAGGGCCGGGGCCAGCGGCGGGGGGCGGGCCGGGCGCCCGTCTCCTTGGCAGGAGGAACGGGGCACGAGCGGCGCAGCCCGTGTCCCTCGCTCCTGCGGGCGGGGGCAGCGCCGAGAGCCTTTGGCGTTTGACTGCGGCAAGTGCCAGTTGAGGCTCTGGAGCGAGTCCAGAGAAGAGCAACGAAGCTGGTGAAGGGGCTGGAGAACAGGCCTTATGAGGAGCGACCGAGGGAGCTGGGGGTGTTCAGCCTGGAGGAGGCTGAGAGGAGACCTCATTGCTCTCTACAACTGCCCGAAGGGAGGTTGTAGAGAGGAGGGAGCTGGCCTCTTCTCCCAAGTAATAGGTGATAGGATAAGGGGGTGGCCTCAAGTTGCCAAGTCAGTGGAGGTTCAGATTGCACATTAGTAAAAATTTCTTCACTGAAAAGGTCATCGGGCACTGTCAGAGGCTGCCCAGGGAGGTGATTGAGTCACCATCCCTACAGGTATTTAAAAGACAGGTAGATGAGGTACTTAAGGACATGGTTTAGTGGCAGATAGGTATGGTTGGACTCAATGATCTCAGAGGTCTTTTCTAATCTGTTGATTCTATGAGAAGGGCAGGTGGGCTCAGAACAGTGTCTGCTTCCTGTTTGGAACAGCATCTGACACTGTCGGGCATCGCCCGGCATCCCGCCACCTGCTTTGCAGCACTACTTGACTGGCCTGGGCTGGATGTGCTGCTGTACATCTCTTCGCCTGGTCACCCTGGCTGGTCACAGCAGCATGAAATGAGCAGTCTAGCTCATTTCTGAGCTGTGCATTTGCTTACACTACCAAAGGGACCCAAGGAGTATCACTAGCCATGCAGGAGGGGCTCTGTGTGCTGGTCCAGCACAGCCTGCCATCCCACACTGTTCCATGTTGACACTAACTCCACTGGGCACCTTCCCTACTCTCCATCCTGAGCTAGGTGTTTGGTTTCTGCCAAAAATAAAAGTGGCACAAGTGATAAAGGGCAGTGAGAAGGCAGCCAGCAAGGCAGTGGCAGGGCTGTCACAAGGAGACATGGTTCTTGCAGGAGCCTGTGGGATTTCTATGCAACCTCACCACTGGATGCACATGCCCTTCATAACATGCTATGAGAAGAGGCACCATGCCAGTACTGTTACACAAGCAGTCCTACAGGAACACCAAGCTTGGCTGCCCAACTCCAAGTTCTGCTATACTATAAGGGTATCAGGTATTGGAGAGAGAATCTTGTCATACCTGAATCTACTTGTCCTTAGGGTCATTTTGACATGTGAAGTAACTTCCTAGAATGACAGCTTGAGGCACCCTGTTGCTGCTTTTCTGTTCCTTCTTCAGGGTTTGAGGTTTGATGTTGGTGATCACACTAGCATCTTTCCCAGGAAGGTTTCTAGTACTGGTATGTCTACATGGAAGCCTGTATAAGGCCACAGCATTTGACAGCTTTTCAGAATCATAAATTGCCAAGGACAGTCCAAACTCCTATTTGGAGTGCTTGTTGCACAAGCACTTCCACTCCTAAATGTCCCAGATAAGGAAAATCAAATACCTCCAGTCATTTACTACAATAAAAAAAAAATAATAATGTAAAGGCCAGTGCTCTGTGTGGTGGTGGTCTCCCCAGTACAAAACACAGACGGACTGGGGTGAGTCCAGTGGAGGGTGGCCAGGGTGCCTCAGGGGCTGAGGACTGGGCTTACTTTGGGTGGAGAAATGGCTGGTTATGGGTAGATGGGATCCACTGGCTGTTTTCAGCTACCTAATGGGTGGTTATGTGAAGATAAGAGACAGACTTTCCTTGGAGTGGCAAAATGAAGGACAAAGTGCAGAAACTGTCTAAAGGGCAATCCCAGTAAAGCAAAATATCTTCACCTTGAGTGTGTTCAAATGCTGGCACAAGTGACAGGGTGAGGCCCTGAGCCATTTAACAGCTCTGGAGCAGGGGACTGGACCCATCCTTGCGAACCCAAGTTACTCTGAAATGAGGTTTGTCCCAGTCCAAACACTTGTCAGCTGAGTCTGTCTCAAACAAACAGCACCAGAGGCTGGCTTGGTTCCAGCTTGCTGCTCACCAGGACTGGCCCCCAGGTTGCAATCAGCACATCTGCTCACCGGCCAGCCAGCCCACGGCCTCTGTAATTCCAAGGTGTTATTCTATCCCAGATGAGCGGGTTACCCTTTGTCCTTCTCTCTTTTCCTTTGGTAAAAGCTTAAGAAAGCCTTGTCTTAGGATGAAGTATAACACGGTCTTCTCAGAAACTGAGACTTTATCTAAGGTCGTATGACTGCATGCTGGCAAGATGATATTAATGCCCTTGAGTTCTGGGTCGTTTTATTTTATCACAACTAACACAGCATGTCTCTAGAGGAGACTTGTGCAGGACAGGCTGGAAAAGTGAGTCTTAGTGGCTTTGTGTCATTTTTATTGCAAAAATGGCTTATCTGCAAACAGAGGAGATGTCTTCAAAAGTTTGCTTCATATTAAAGATTTAATAGCGATAAACAGGCAAAAGGGATTTCTTTGCACATACATGTTTTCAGATTAGAGTGTCACAGTTACATATCCCAAACTCAGCCTTGGGTAATTTTTTTCATGGCGTGCAGTAAGGAACTGGGACTTCTCATTAGCAGGTGAATGTTTATAGGCCTGTTGTGACATCTGACTTAATTAGGTAGTTATGGGACCAGGGATGAAAAATATCTCTGGGGATTCATGTGTCACAGAAGAGGAGCTGTGGGTGGGACCTTGCTTTGTGTGCTGCAGGTAGAGTGGTTTCTGGGACTTTAGCTAACAAAGGACTCATCTGTTGTACTGGGGACTTTCACATCTTTTCAGATTCCAATTCCAGTGGAAGAGGTAAACAACTGAAGGATTAAAAGTTTCTGTAGATGTTGGATAACTTTGTTGAGTGTTTGTTATTTTTAAGTGCCTCCTGGTTCCAAAACAAATTAAAGAAGAGCCTGGTTTTCCCCGATAGCTTGTTTGTATTGAAAAAGGATGATAGGATGGCTGGTTGTCTCTCAAACAGAAAAAGAATTTCAAGCACAGCTTGCTTCATTTAGAGAGGAGCTTGGCCAAATCACCCTTCAGATGTATGCAAAGCCAGTGGGAATTCGCCCCTTACAGCAAAGGAAGGAACTGATCTCTAGCCTTTTAATATAGCTATTGAAGAAATAACCTTTTTTATTCATTTCTATAATTTCCATATTAACCAGTGATTATCCTTCTAGGTTGTTTCAGCATTTGAGGTGATGTTGCTTTAGACATGACGAGACCATTCCTAATTTTACTCTGTTTAACAGATTTGGCAGAACTGAAGTTTGCTTATCAGGTTGAACATGAGAGAGCAAAGAACATTTAACACAAATGTCTACTGCATGTATAGAAATGTCATAGTTGCAGCCGTGATTCAGTCATAGAATCATAGAACAATAGAATCATAGAATAACCAAGTTGGAAGAGACCCACCAGATCACAGAGTCCAACCATTCCTATCAAACACTAAAACATGCCCCTTGGCACCTCATCCACCCATCCCTTAAACACCTCCAGGGAAGGTGAATCAACCCACCTCCCTGAGCAGTCTGTTCCAGTGCCCAATGACCCTTTCTGTGAAATTTTTTTTCCTAATGTCCAGCCTAAATCTCCCCTGGCAGAGCTTGAGGCCATTCCCTCTTGTCACTTGGGAGAAGAGGTCAACACCCTCCTCTCTACAACCTCCTCCCCTCGGGTAGTTATAGAGAGCAATGAGGTCTCCTCTCAGCCTCCTCTTCTCCAGGATAAACAAGCCCAGCTCTCTCAGCCGCTCCTCATAAGGCCTGTTCTCCAGCCCCTTCACCGGCATCATTGCTCTTCTCTGGACTTGCTCCAGAGCCTCAACATCCTTCTTGTGGTGAGGGGCCCAGCACTGAACACAGGATTCAAGGAGCGGTCTCACCAGTGCGGAGTACAGAGGGAGAATAACCTTCCTGGACCTGCTGGTCACACTGTTTCTGAGACAAGCTGGGATGCCATTGGCCTTCTTGGCCACCTGGGCACAGTGCTGGCTCATGTTCAGTCGGCTGTCAACCAACACCCCCAGGTCCCTCTCCTCCAGGCAGCTTTCTCGACAGACTTCTCCTAGTCTGTAGCTCTGCATAGGGTTGTTGTGCCCCAAGTGCGGGACCCGGCATTTGGCCATGTTAAACCTCATGCCATTGGACTCTGCCCAGCAGTCCAGCCCGTTCAGATCCCTTTGCAGAGCCTCCCTACCCTCCGGCAGATCGACACTTCCACCCAGCTTAGTGTTGTCTGCAAACTTGCTAAGGGTGCACTTGATGCCTTCATCCAGGTCATTGATGAAGACAATTGAACAGGGCTGGACCCAGCACTGAGCCCTGGGGAACCCCACTTGGAACCCAGCTGGACTTAACATCATTTCCCACCACTCTCTGGGCCTGGCCATCCAACCAGTTCTCCACCCAGGAGAGTGTGCGCCTGTCCATGCCAGAGGCTGACAGTTTCCGTAGCAGAATGCTGTGAGAAACTGTGTCAAAGGCTTTGCTGAAGTCCAGGAAGACCACATCCATAGCCTTTCCCTCACCCAACAGCCGAATCACTTTGTCATAGAAGGCGATCAGGTTAATTTGGCAAGACCTGCCTTTTGTCATCTAGGCAAAGAGCAAAGCAGTTTTCTAGGAGCTTCCACCCAGACCTAAACATGTCCTGTAGTACGGCAGCTAGCAATACCTTGTCCTGTGTATCTGCACTGGTCTTCCTGGCTCCAGAGTGCACCAGCCTGACCCTGATCCTCAGTTTACCCACATGAGGGCTGGGCATTTGTACATACCATATTAGTTTTATCTTTCCTTACCTGGAGGAAAACATGAACAGCACTTGCATTGTATTGCTGAGCAACAAGGCTTGTGATCTGTACAAAACTCTGTGTTGGCATCCTTGTAACTCTATTAACCTTCATTTGTTGCAGCTTTTTATTTGGACATCTGCCAATCTTGTGGAGGATGCTGAGGAAACGGGAGTTTTTGCATGATCTCTTCCTGCAATGGTAAGTAGAGGAACACCAGAAAGTCCAGGCAAAAATGCGTTGAGTTGCATATTTAGCATTATTCAGAAGGACACCAGAGGAGCTAGAGAGTGTGAGTTAATCTTTCTCTTAATGGCTTTATTCACTGAAAACTGTAGTAGTTTCTGGTACATGCTGCTTTTGGTTGTTTCAGTTTATTAAATGTGAACTGTTACGTGTTGGTGATTTGTACCATAATTTTCTTTTCTTCCCCTTCTCTTCTTGTAGGGCAGAGAAATACGGACCCATTATACGGTTTAATGCCTTTCACAGAGTCTCAGTAGTGATTCTGAGTCCTGAAGGAGTGAAGGTACTGCAAAATAAGCCAAATTGACACTGGGGATTGGCCTGCCCCTTCAGAAAGAAAGAGCTGGTGCCTGATGTTCATGGCAGCACACTGCAGCTGGTCAGTGCCTGCAGAGAGGGCAACTTAGGAGGATGAGGTGCTCTGTCCTCTGGGCTCTCAGGATTTATTTACTTCCTTGATAAGTCAATTTACTTTGTTACTTTTATTTAAGCAGCAGTTAGAGCAATCTTCCATCATGTCTGAAAAGCAGACTCTTGTAAAGAGCTTAGTATCTCAAGTGAGTGAGGCACAAGGGACTGATTTCTTCCTCTAAATCTCTGCAATAACCAGAGTGATATTTTGAGTCATTGGGTAAGAAGTGCTGGAGGCATGCAAAACAAGCTAGCAGCACGGGAACTGGGGAGTCAGGGCACACCAAATTATTCATTTAGCCTTCAGACTATTGCTACAGGAGGAAAAGAATGAACATGTGAGTGGCTTTTCATGTTTTGTCTGGGAAATGGATCACACTTTGTATTCACTGACCTGAGATTTGATTTTAGGAGTTCTTGATGTCCCCACAGTACCCAAAGGATCGGCGGGTATATGGTAATATCTTCAACTTATTTGGTGAGAGGTAAGTGTAACTCATCTGAAGCCATTGTGATGTGAAAACTCAAAGATTAATAATATTGTTGGCATGACGTTTATTTTGACACAGACCATTTACCTTAGTGTGAGAATGAAAGGCTAATTCCAGGCATATGTAAGCAGCATGTGCCTGTTAAGTTATGTGTCAAGTCAAATGTCAGGGAGGAGGTTATGTTGGGTTTTTTTCACCTTGATCATAGATTTTGGTTTTTTTACTCCGTGCGTGTTTGGTTAGTCTCTGAAGAGTTTAGGCAAGACCATCATCAAATTTCTCACTTAGATTTTAGAGCACTGAATTATTCCTTAATGCATGGGAGTTTCCAGCTCCCAAATTCAACAACAAAAAAAAAAAAAAGAGGATTTTTCTCTGTTAGCCTGAAGCCTTTAAAAGTACAATAATTCAGCTAGTATATTAGTTAATTGTGTAACAGCTGTAATCAAGTGGCATCTTATTTGACTCAGCAGTCCAGTCCTAGCAGGCATAATATATCTAAAGTTCTGTCATTGTCCGCAGTGACTGTGTACTCAAAGCAGCATAGTGCTGCTTACATATGGGAAAAAATACAAGAAAGTCGTTACGGGAGAGTTATCTTTGTAACTACACAGGGCTTGGCTGGCTCCCTCGCTGAAAACAGTTCCTTTCCTTGCTTTCCTAAATGCTAGGTTTCTGGGGAATGGCTTGGTAACTGTTTACAACCATGAGCTTTGGCACAAGCAGCGGAAGATGATGGATCCAGCTTTCAGCCGAACGTAAGGCAAATATTGCTGGGATGATCTAGCTGTTATTTGTACTGTCTTTTTGTGATTCTCATTGCCACTGATGCATTATTTGAAATTGAGAAGGAGTAAACCATTTAGTGCCAGAATCATGTTATACTTAAGAGTTCATGATGAGTATGATTTGACCAGACTTCCCATGGGGCAGTGACACTTATGTGAACAACAGGCCTCATCATTCACCTGAGGGATTCCCTGTGGGAGATAAGGTGTAATGGACAAGCAGACGCTTAGTCTGGTTTGCGTGCGTGTGCCTTGATGCATTGCATTTAAGGGCTGAAGGTAAAGTCCATTTGCTTCAGTATGCACAGGCCAAAACTCTTTGCCTTGGCAGACATTGTTTACATGGCAGAACAGAATGCAGCTGCTGTAAGAAAAATTTAGCTCATTTTATCCGTTTGCTTTTTAACGTGTTAAGTCAAATTTATTATAAATAAAAAAAATCTTCACAGTTTTCTGTGGAAAATAATGAAAGTAGTTTTGCTTGAACAAAGGTCCTCTCCAGAGCCCCCATCAGTAATTTTTATTGATTGTTCAGCTACCTGATTGGTCTTATGGAAACTTTTAATGAAAAAGCAGAGGAGCTGATGGAGAAGCTAGATGAAAAGGCAGATGGAAAAAAAGAGTTTAGCATGCTGACCATGATGAACCGGGTGACTATGGATGTCATTGCAAAGGTACCAGCTGTCTGCTTGCTTTTTTCCTCTGCAACTGGCAGGAAGGAATGGAAGTAACAGATACCAGCAGGAGGAAGGGATCAGGAGCCAGAGCCAGCAAACGAGACCTTTACCTGCCAGAATTGCTGAAGGACTCTACTGTAATGCCACTACCGTTCAGGTTGAGCCAAAGCAAGTGACAGGGAGGATCTGCACAGCCTAAGTGTGGCCTGCAGAATGGGGACCCTTTGCAAAAGCCCTTACAGCTTTGTACCTCTCACCCCTCCATGCCAAAAGGGACGCACCAATGCTTGTTCACATCTCAGTGTTGTATTACTACCATTAAAGGTCAGCATGAAGTCTCGCTTTTGCTGACTTTTCCCTTCTTTATGCAAAACATTTAGAGATGAATGGAGAGTAGTAGTAAATAATTCTTCTCCCTAAATAAGGAGGAAGTATAATGTAAATATTACCCTTCCCTCCTAGCCTCCTGCAAGTCAGTATCTAGCCTGAGGTATTTTTAAAGGAAAAGGTGGTGGTGTGAGGCTGTCTTCCTCTTTCACTCCAGCCCCAGGGAGCTAGGAGGACGCAGCAAGTTGCTGCCTTTTTCTCTCCTGATCCTCAGGTAGCCTTTGGCTTGGAATTAAATGCGCTGAATGATGACCAGACACCTTTCCCACACGCTGTGACCATGATTTTGGAGGGAATGACCAAGGCACGCCTGCCCTTCTTGCAGGTTTGTATGCACCTCGCTTCAGTTTGCTTTCCTCTCGTCCAGCTGGAGCCCTGCTCCGGCACAAGTGGGCCAGGGCTGTGTGAGGTCAATATACAACAAAGAAAGAGTCAGCAGCATCTCTTTCCCTCCAATGTGCATTGAGATAAAATTCATTACAACTTTAAAACACTTGCAAAATTACCATTAACATTTCGTTCTTCCTTTCTGTCTTTCTGCCTTCTTTTCCCCAATATATCTGTCTGCTTCTTGTATGGTTTTACACTTTCACACACATCACTGCAAAAACTGAGTTTTGCCATTTGTCCAACGATGATGGCCTCCACTAAAAGTGCAAGAAATTTGAACTTTCTTACCACAAAAACATGTATTTTTTCCCAAAATTCATATACTAGGAAATTATGGATGTAATGTGACACATTTAAGTTAAAAATAATTCCACATTTTCACAAAAGCTGTAGTTTAGGCTTTTAGAGCTCCTGTTTTCCTTTTTGGACCCAGAGGTGAGATTTGGCATTGCATACTGCAGTTTGTCTCCATGGAGAGGTGAGGAATTTTGCCTACAAATATTAGCTCTAACAAGGCAGGACATCAGCATGCCCAGATTGGAATATTTCTCATTTCAGCCCAAACACTTCACCTTGGGAACATTCACGTTCCATGGAAAGCAGATGCTTATGTCAGATGTCCTTTAGCAGAAAACAAGATGCTTACTTGAAAAATAACACTTGGCAGTATTTTTTACCAGAAAAAACAACAAAATGACTAAAGAAATTCTGTATTCAGTACATGCCATGGAAACAGAAGTTCGTAAAGGAGGTCAAGGAGAGTGTGAGGCTGCTGCGGCGTGTGGGGAAGGAATGCATTGACCAGAGGAGAGAGGCCATTCGAAATGGGAAGGAAGCCTCACTGGATATTCTTACACAGATACTGAAAGGAGATGGTAAGGAATATGTTTCTTTTGGAGTTAATTTGTATGTAGTGTATTTTGCCATGGGGAGGCTTATTTTGAGGTTCTGGGTTTTGCTCCTCTAATGTCTTCAGGAGGGCTTTTTCACACTGAAGATAGTAAGAGTTGCTTTGAAAATTCCTTGTTTCATTGTGTTGGATCAAATATTGGTCACAAGTCACTACCAAGTTTCTCACTCTGGATCCCCTCATGCTGCCGTCTCAGATAAAAGGGGCAAAACACAGCAGACCTTTCTGTTGATTCCTGCTGAGGCATTTCTAATTTCATTTGCTTTTCTCTTTTGACAGCTCTGGAGGAAACTACAGATGATGAAAGCATTTTGGATAACTTTATCACTTTCTTTGTTGCAGGTTGGTAGCTATTTTAATAGTTGAATATGTCATGGGAAGCTATAGTAATTTCTGAACCATCTATAGGATCGTGATTAATGTCCTTGTTCACTCTGTTTGATGCTGTTGTAACCAGGAGTCACTTGATTGGTAGACAGTACTGTTAGACTGGCACAGAACCAGTTGGATGAGGTCTCAAGAGAATTCTTCATTTTCCCATGGGCAAAGGATACGTTATCCTCCCTCAGTCACAACAACACTGCAAGCAATATCAGACTAGTGGTTTCCCACCTGCAGTGCAGAGGTCAGCACTGCCCACGGTCCCCTCATGGGACTCCCGCTCTTCCTCCCAGACCCTGCTAAACCCCAATGAAAGCATCTTTAACATATTCCAGGTATCAATACTTCACCTCACCTACATGATTTAATGCCATTCTTGCCTTAAGAGCATTAATCAAATCAGGGGCTGAGATGATATGTGAGGTAAACAGTATAGGAAGACCAATCTTGCAAGTCAGTAGGATTTAGGTTCCTGGGAAGGTGAGGTTGAAACACTGTTCTTTCTCAGAAAGATGTTATTGCAACATGCATATCTTTACAGAAGTTTTATTTTCTGTAGTGCTTTGAAATAACACATATACCTATCTGTGGGGGGAAAAAAAAACTATCCATATAACCACCTTTCTTTGAAATGGCTGCTTTAGAAGCTCTATTTTCCATCAAAACCAGTAAATCCTTCTTGGCAGGACTGTATGTCCCATTATATGACAAGGCAAATATTGAACCTCACTAACTTTCCTGTTAGAAAGCTCATAATCAGTAGATGCTGTATGCAGCTTCAAGTAGCGCAAGACAGCTCATATTTTTACCAACTATGTCTTCTTCCATAAGGGAGTGCAGTGGTAGGATAAGGGGTAAACAGTTATCAGCTGGAAAAGGGTAGATTTAGACTAGATAGTAGGAAGAAATTTTTTTACTGTAAGTGTAGTGAGCCACTGGAACAGGTTGCCCAGAGAAGCTGGGGAAGCTCCATCCCTGGAAGTGTTCGAGACCAGGTTAGATGAGGCTTTGAGCAAGCTGGCATAGTGGAAGGTGTCCCCGCCAATGTCAGGAGGTTGGGTCTAGTGATCTGTAAGGTCCCTTCCAACCCAAGCCATTCTATGCTTCTTTGAAAGCTCCTTATGTAAAATTCTTATCCTTTTTAGTGTTTCCTTTAATTTCTAGCATACTTGGAATAAAAAAATTCCAGGCCTGATGTTTAAAGTTTCCTGTTCACAGTCACACTAGTAGACCATCTTTGTATTGTGTTGTTATTTCATATTCAACTTTAAACCATTTCTTTTTTGTCATTAGGTCATGAAACCACTGCCAATCAGTTGTCATTTACAGTAATGGCACTGGCTCAGCATCCTGAAATTCTGGAAAGGTACGTGCTCTCTATTTTGTTTCTTGTTAATTTCAAGGTGAATTTTATTACAAAGATTATTAAAAGGTAAGATCAATTCCCAGTGCATACTAGACTCCCTTCCAACATAAATATTTTCATAGTCATGGTATATTTTGAATTTTAGAAAGACGTAATATGAATTACTTGAATTCTAAGTGATTTTTTTTTTCCCATGCCTTTATACAAAGCTGGTCCTGAGTCCTGCCTGATTTGACTGCACTGTATGCACATTGCTTCATCCTGATATGAGGCACAAGTTCAGGCAGGCTGGCTGGGAATCAGTATACATTTTGCTTGAGGATGGAAGTCAAAGTCCAGTTCAATGTCTGGAAAATAAAAATGTAAATTGTCAGCTTGCCTAGCAAAATACAGTCCTCTGCAACTAACATTTTTTAATTTGGCTGCAGGGTGCAGGCCGAAGTGGATGAAGTTCTTGGTGCCAAGAGAGACATTGACTATGAGGATCTTGGCAAACTCACGTACTTATCGCAGGTACTGTAGGAGTGAGGTAAAATACCAGTCAGAGCTGTTCAGTAACGCTCCTGAATCTCTTGGGAATGCAAGAGGAGCCCCATACATTTAAAACTTTAAGAGCAGTGCCAGTATTTGATCCTGACAAACTTTGTCTCAAGAGAGTCAGCAAGCAGGCAGCGTGAGCTGTTTGCAGCAGCCCAGCCTTGTTGGGAAGAATGCTCTTCAAATATCTTTAAAAAGTCCCACATAATTCCTTCACTACTTTCTTTAATTATTACCGAACTCGGAGCTAGAGTGGAGTTGCTTAATCCTTACCTGTTCAAGCTGAAACCATAGCTGTATTTTTAGAAGGATTCACAACTTCAAGCCCAACCTGTGCTTGAGTCCCAGACACTTCCCAAACTCACAACCCTATTTTTGTTTGATTATTGTTAAAGCATTTCCAGCTATGATCTCACCCTGCACCATAAACTCAGTGGGATTTGAGGACATACAAAAATAATGGCTATTTTGTGCAGTATCAGTTTTTCATTATTTGGTCTTGAAACCCTCTTCAGTCACTAAGAGGGAAAAAATGTTTGGTCTTAGAAGAGGCCTTCTGTATAGAAATGCTGGTTAGTAATGAACTTCAAATCCAGGGCTTGGTTGCTTGCCAGCGTTTGTGTTGTGTATTCTTTTTTACAAGATGAGGGACGCGAGTAGCCCTCAGGAGAGGCTGAATCACAGTCCTGGCAGCTGTTCTCCCTGCTTAAATTTCCTGTGATTTTAGTAGTTTGCCATGATCGCTGTTCTCTTTAACTGCCCTGTCAAAGCGGGTGATGGTGTTTTGCCACTTGCCATATCCCTTTCCACAAATCACTGTGCTTTGACAGCAAATAGATTTCAAAGCTATTTCTCATGAGGAAAAATTTTCTCTGTGTGATTACAGAGATCAGCAGGTTTCCTTGAGCATCTCCAACACCATCACAATTATACCACTCCAATTAGGACGAGGTATCTAAGCTTTTCAATTTTAAGACAGATCACATGAGAGCTTCTCAAAGCAGACCATTTATTTAACTGAACAAGCTTGGATCTGTACAACCAAAATCACAGTCACCCTTGGTCACAGCCAGTCCATCACTGGAGTATCAGAGACCATGGGAGTCCTCTCCTGTCCCTCAGGAAATTCTGAATCCTTTTGTCCACACTTCTTTTTCATTAATCCACTCGTGCATACAGACATTAATTGCATTTGCAATGCCCTGCGAATGCGCACTGTTAATTAGGTTTCCCTTTGATGAAATAAGGCATTCTTACAGCTCACTGCCACCAAAAGAAATGGTCTCATTCCATTTTTAATTCGCTGTTCCCTATTAATTTTCCTTTTGCATGTTGTTTTTTGTCATTTAAGTGCTCTGACCTTGCTCAGCTCCCTGAACAGCAGAAGCAGGACAAAGGCAGGAGTGGGAAGTCAGTACTGAAACAGAGGTGGGAGCAACCACCCATCCTCATGACAGCCGAGAACAACTCATTGGAGACATGAGACTTCACTCTCAGATATTCTCTTTGAAGTTGTTCCCCAGTACTTTTTCACTTAGTTTTTTTCCTGATTTGAGGTGTTTAATCTGTTCAGCGTATTGGATCTCTTGTGGGTTTTGCTTCTTTTCCTCTGATTTACCAATCATGAGAAAGAACCAGACCTGAAGGAGCTCACTTAGCCATATGTTTTGCTCACAGGAGTCTAAGGCAGATAAACCAGCATCTGTTTCACAAGTCAAAAGCTTCCATTTAGCCAAAACAAAAGGACATAGGGAGGTAATTAGTTTTGTTTCTGCTTCCTATGCTATATTAACTAACCTTCTGTACTTTTCACTGACACAGGTTTTGAAGGAATCACTGCGTCTGTACCCACCTGTCCCAGGGACAGTACGCTGGCTGGAGAAGGAACACATCATCAGTAATGTCAGAATTCCTGCAAACACGACACTTCATGTGAGTCCCATACATGAGCAGCAGCTTCAGTTGATTCATATATAATGGCTCTGTGTATCAGAAGGACAAAATAGTGCCAAGGGATATTTTTTCTGGCTTCTCTGAAACATTGGGCAAAACTGGGGTGTGAATTGGGACTTTGGATCAGTTTTGCCTAGGGAGTGAAAGGCAGTTATTGGTTTATACCTGTGACAGTGAAAACGCATTTTCAGTGTGCTGCTCCTGACTAATGCAAATAAACTCTTTCTTGACAGTTCAGCACTTATCTAATGGGAAGGATGGAAAGCTATTTCAAGGATCCACTCACTTTCAATCCAGACCGATTTAGCAAAGATGCACCTAAGTGAGTTTCTTTTTACTCCCAGGTTATTAAATATGTAATAAGGAACCACTACAGGAAGAGATTTCAAGAGGAAGAAAGTAGGATAAAATCTATTTTGCCATTCCACTTTGACTAAAGCAAAAACATTATCCAAATGCAAATAGAGAGCAATAATGTGTGGCTTCTGTTCAGGAGTTCCTTATACCATGCAATACCATACAAAAAACCCCAATACTGACATTAATTAATTTTTATATTGACATCAAAGCCTTGGGCCAAAACCAGTTTTAATATTTCCCTTTATGCAATACAGACTGCATGGCAGCCTAGGCTCCATGATGCTTGAAATGTCTCCATATTAGAGAGGAAACAATAGGCTGAGGGACAGAAGATTCTGTTCAGCCATGTGGGCAAGCAGCCTAAGCCTAATCAGTAGGCAAGAGTAAGTATGAGGGACCAGCGACCAAAACAGGTGGTGCTCAGCCCCCTGCATCAAACTAGAATACATTGTGAGTCAAGAGTTTTACTTAAGCCTAGAGTCTGGTTTCCTCAACCAAATGCCCCCTTGCTCACATGGCTCAGAGCTGTCCAAAGGAGCAATAATTGGGTGGATGTTTATGTCTTCACAACAGGCTGGAGAGGGTTTAGAGCGTACTTGACACTCAGATGAGCTGAGACATATAGTAAGCAAAGATGGCGAGAAAACTTGCTTCAGAGCTGTATTACTAGTCTGAACAAAAAAATGTTGATTTGGAGTTTATCTTTACAAGTCAGCTGGATAAGGTGATATTCAGACCATTTACTTGCTGCCATGATGAGTTCTACTCATTTCTTTACAACCAAGTAATCAGATTGACAGTTCTGAATATTTTTCTTTGCAGGCCATACTACTGCTACTTTCCATTCTCTCTGGGACCCCGATCCTGCATTGGGCAGGTGTTTGCACAGGTAAGCAGAGTCCTGGAATGATGCTTTGTAGCAAGCACTGGGCCAGCTCAGGATGTGCTTGGCTGTGGCTGGTGGTGATGGACCGAAGGCCGCAGTGGTGATGTACTGACCTTCTTCCCTCTAGAGGGTAGATTCTCTGCTGTGCCAATGACAGGGCTTGCCTCTCAAACACCATCATGTGAGCAGACATGTGCTGAACTGGACCACATCACTTGTGTCCAGCAGCAGGCTGCTCTCCATCTGAACTGCCCTGGATCACCCTGCTTAAATCCAAACTCTTTGATAGGAATTGCAGCCAACATCCCTTTGCCAGTCAAGGTCAGACACACAGAGGTTGTGCGAAGACTCTTAGGGACCATCCTGTGCCTGTAGCTGGCAAGGTCAAGTCAGGGAAAACGTTAGCTGGTAGAAGAGCACAAGTGAGGACTGGCACTGAGAAGGTGAGGAGGGGTCTGGCTCGATTCAGTTTAATGAAGTACATGAACATGGCAGAGAGCATTTCAGAAGGACAATAGGAGGCCAGCTCTTCAAGTGTGTCCTGTGAATTTGTCTAAACACCAGTGCTCAGAATCTTCAGGTTAAAGTGCTTAGTTCTACACTATGATTTCCAAAATGGGATTAATGCATAAACATGGGGGCTGATCTTAATGCCTGTCAGTTGTCTTCAAATCCAGGAAGCCAAAGGTGACTATACTTCCTGCCCAAACTCAGTCAGCTGCATTAATAACATTTAAGTGTCAAATCTTTATGTTGACAAAGCAGCATAATACTCTGAATTAAAATAGCTGCAGTCCAGGTTGTATTTGCTGTCACTGATGATGGTTTTTTTTTTTTAACAGATGGAGGCAAAAGTGGTGATGGCAAAACTGCTGCAGAGGTTTGAATTCCAGCTGGTGCCAGGGCAGAGTTTTAAACTCTTGGATGCTGGAACCGTTAGGCCACTAGATGGAGTAATGTGTAAATTAAAGCTAAGGAGCTTGGCAAGAGGCTGCGAGGCTTAACTACTCAGGAAAGGAGCATGAAATGTTAATGGTAGAGTTTCTACTGATTTTGAAGATCTTCATACTTATCTAAGGTTAGATTTTGTTGACTTGTGTAGAGGATGAATAGACTTAAATTTTTACTAGCCCTCATAATCTACTGAAGACAACCTTGGGAGAATCATTCTAGATATGTTTGAGCATCTTCAGTCTGGAAGTGGACCTAGAATTGCAAAGGCTGTTATTTTCCTGGAGGGTACTATTTGGTTCTGACCAGACTTGGAGAAGAATATTCTTTCACTGGAGCATCCATGGAGCTCCGCAGAAACTCAAATCCCAGCTGATATTTTCCACTAACTTGACTTACAATGCAACATGGTCTAGGTAAACCTTTGTTAGCAGAATTTCATGGCAGAGCTAAAGATTTGGACTGAATCTGGGAAGAGAAATTTAGAGCTATTCTCTTGGTCAAAGCAATTTTCTCATCCTTCTCTGAATGAGAAGAACAATTGATACAAGCAATCTGAACAAAAAAATCAGAAACTGTAGCCACTACTTTTCTATGTTGATTCTGTCTAATTTTTCTTCAGTTTCTCCTACATTTCTTCCAATATTTTTCATAGTGTGGATTCTCAATCCACAATGTAGAAAGGGGCTCTCCTGCCCTTCCTCACAGCCCATACTCATTCTCTTGAGAAGCTGTTCTTTCAGGGAGGTCGTGCTGGGTTTATTTCAGCCTGGTTCATATTCCCCATCTGGCTCATCACAAACTACATGAACATTTCAACCACATATCTAGTCTGTACAGCAGAGTTGGAAGAAAATGCCTCAAATGAAAGCTGCTTAAAATTATATTGCTGCTGAAGAAACACCTGTGCAACTTGAGCCAGAGGCAGGGAGAAGGTCCTGCACACCCTTTTTCTGCAGCTGTGCCAAAATTGCTCACTGCATGCAGGCTTGCAGCCTACTCTGCTAGGAAAAAAATGGTCATGTGAAAATGCCATCTCCTAGAAATAAGTGGATACTTAATACGAGTTTGAGCCCTGAAACAGAGGGATTTCAAGGCATTTGGTGCTGCCACTAAAATGACAAGAAGTTGGTCTGTACACTGTCAAGTTCCTGTGGTGGTTTCCACACCAGAAGTGTCACATCCCAGAGCTTTCCCTGTTGCTGCTACTGTTGTGCACCATCTCACTTAGTGCAGCAGTGGGATAACAGTATTGTTGATGTAGCTTTTGATAATGTAACCAGTGTTACATGATGTACGTGGCTTATACCTAGAGGTACCAATACTTATATTGCTAAGGAAGATTTAGTCCATCTCTTAGTAGAGTACCTCTTCAATCCCTTGTGCTGGAGATCTGCTTATATCCTCCTAGACATTAATAAAATCTGATTGGGAAAACTGAGGACTGTCCAGCTGATTGTGTGTTCCTGGGGGCTGATGTGGTGAGGAGCAGGATGCTTGATGCCAGTCAGGCTAGATGCGCTAGTGGTGTTGCAAAATAGATTCATAGATTCATAGAATGGTTTGAGTTGGAAGGGATCTTAAAGATCATCTGATTCCAACCCCCTTGCCATGGGCAGGGACACCTCTCAGTGGATCGGGGGCACAAGGACCCATACAGTCTGGCCTTGAACACCTCCAGGGATGAGGCAATTCCATCACTTCCCGCAACAGCTGGGAGAAGGGGGGCAGCAAACAGAACCCTCTCTGGACCAGAGTACTGTGTGGCCCCAGCGAGAGCAGCAGCTGACTTCACTTCTCTATTTTGCCCATCAGTAGTGTAAGTCTCATGCAAAGTGTGTTACAAAAGCTGCAGATGCTCACAAATGCCAGCTGAGCTGCATTCAGCTCCTGCACGCACAGAGGCTGGAAAAAGGGAGGAATGACCTACTCCCATGTTTCCAATTTTTCATGCTATTCTGCCAGTTGGCATCAAATGGCATCAAAAATGGTAGTAAATGCTACAGAGGGCATCTAGAAATGAGTCTGCAAAATCCTCAGAAGGGGCTAGATACAGAAAGGCTGAAGCTGGAGAAAATGTCAAAAGGAGGGAAGTATCTTGGCAGCACAGGGAGTGGTGGGGGGAAGCTGTGAACAGCACACAGACACACTGGCAAATCGTGCTGTGAAGGTGCAAGACACCAGGTCTCTGCCCTGCTAATGAATGAGTTGAGATGAGTTAGTTGCACAAGCACATATTTCCTTCTGTTATGCCTATGGTGGGGATGGGCACCTCCAAAGAGGGCTCAAGGGGAGTGGTAGCATATTATAAATCCTGCAGAGTTTTGTCATACCTCATTTTTATGAGATCAGCTTTCTTGCTTTAGAGGATGCTCTTCCTGCTCTCTACCTACTGCCAGACTGTCGCCTGCCAATGCTGATAGCCTTCCAGCAGATGGCAAGCTCTCCTTATCGATGCCCCCAACAAGAGCAGCTGTTCCTCAACCCTGACAGCATCTTCTCTTAGGATAAAGCACCTCCAGAGTACCTTATCACAGGAGCAGATGATGCCCTGTGATGTTGTGCAAATGCTCTGCGATGTTCTTATTGTTTCATCCTGCACTCTCAGCCAGGAAGTGATTCCTTGTCCATCGAAAAGGAAAAAAAAAAGGAACAGATTCAGGCCAGAAGTGCCAACAAGGGGGAGCTGCCAGGCACTTTCTTGAACACCACAAAAAAAAAAGAGGAGAGTTTCCCCTTATTCCAGGGAAGAGCCAAACATTGTTTCAGTTCTTAGACAAGCAGTTATCATCTGCACCATATGCTCTGTTAGGGATTGTGGCCAATAAGCAAAAAAAAGCAGAACAAAGTCTGTCTCATCAGTGCTCTTTCTAGTTGCTTGTAGGAAAGTATCATACCTGCACCTAATTTTCTTCTCATCTTTTTCCTAGCTCTTGGGCAGAGCAAAGAAAAATCTGGAAATGGCTGATGGGATGATTTTTCCCTGTTTGCCAGCCATGTGGTCCCAGCACAAGCCTCTCTGGCTTGCCTGCAGGCTGGATGCAAAAGCGTTTCTCAGTTGACATGGAACTGCAAAGCCAGGCTGCTCAGGATGGCTTGTACCCCTGCACCACACACACTGCACGTAAAAGCTTGCCCTCCAGCATCTCCAGATGTGCACACGTGCAGGTGGGACAGGAACTGTCTGGAGGCAGACAGAAGCTCAGCTGGCAGGAGTCAAAGTAATCGTGGAACATAGGATGCCAGGTTGGAAGGTACTTCAAGGATCATGTGGTCCAACCTTTTTAGGTGATATGTAATTTAAATGAGACAGCCTAGAACCCTGCCAAGCTGCGCCTTAAAAGTGTCCGGTGTAGAGGAATCTACCACTTCCCTGGGGAGATTTTTCTAAGATTTGGCTGTTCTTATGGTGAAAATTTTTCTTCTGGAATCCAATCAGAATCTCCCCAGGAGCAACCTACACCCATTACCCCTTGTAAGGTAAGCAGCTGCACCCAGAATCGAGGATACCAGTGGCAATACTCCCAAGAGTCTTTATCAGAGGTGTATAAGTCTTCCTCCTGTTCTGACATATGGCTGCTGCAGTTTTTGTCTCCCAGACCTATAAAGTCTTTGCCTCCCTCTTCTGGATTGATGCCCAGGACTTTCATGTACATACTCAGAGTCAGAACTCCCTGCTGTGGATTTCTCCACAGATTTTTTTATCTTAAATTTTATCTTCTTTATGATCTTAGAATCATAGAACAACTAGGTTGGAAGAGACCCACTGGATTATAGAGTGTAACTGTTCAATAAGAGCATCCTTCTGTGAGCACTCAATTTGTTTAATTCCTGAGCTAACAAACTGTCCTTGCATTTTAGGTTGCATTTAGATTTAGTTCTTTTTCTATTTGGATCAGTGTCATAGACAAGAAACGGGGGAAATGCTGCTGCCTACGCCTCTTGGGACAGGAGGTAACCAATTAGGGGACATGCCATCTTTCACGGGAAGGCAAACCTCTGCTAGCATGGGAGAAGGTGATGCTTTCTTACTCTAGCTAGTCTGGAGCACAGGAGACTCTTACTTTTGCAACTACACCTCACGTACAGACTCACCTCAATTTCCAAAGAAAAGCCCAGCTAGAATTATTTGCTGTAAAGAAAGTGGGGAAAATTGCCACGATTTTGCATGAGAGGAACCTCATCCTAGCCCTTGCAGGAAGCCAGGAGAATCTCAGAAGCATGAGATTCAATCACACTCATTGAAATTGTAGCACAGTCTGTTATTTTCTGAATGGTGGACAGCTGCCTGCTCCATCTATAGCCTCTGGAGGAAGGACTGTCATAAGAAAGCATAAGATACTGTCATTTTTTTTTTCTGGAGCAAGGTATTCAGAGCAGGAACCAGAATATTTTATTCCTTTTCAGGCTCATCTATCCAGCCATGGCCAGGTCCTATTTGCTTTTTTGACTGCAGCAGCTTTAGAGCCCTGTGCTAGCTACATGCAGCACATTTAATCACTGTATGTTCAGAAAAGCTGATGCTCCTAGACTTGGTGGTCCTAGCGTAAGCATGCAGGTTAACCATACCTGCATTTGCACTTGATGTGTGTGAGAAACACTTATCCACTTGTAAAATATTGAAAAGGACAAAGTCTTCGAAGTGAAAACAATAATATTTCTATTTTACAATTAAGCACTGAATCAGATGCCCTGCTAAAAATGGCATACCACCTTACAAAAGCCGTGGATATATATACTAGTTTTAGACAAAGAACCATATAAAACTTCAAAGAATGCTCATTATTTTTTGGATTATCCAACAATATCTGGAGACTCCCTTCAGGTTATCTCCTACCACAGCTGCATCTTACAAGACAACTAAGCACATTAATAAATTCTCACAGCCCTAAGACAGGCTTTCTTTTAACACAAAACAGCTACATCTTACCAAACAGATTTATGTGATGAGATAATTAAACATACAAACCAGCTGCAGTAAAACTTATCAATTCTCATGGTGTGGTTACATGATGGGAGCTGCAAGAGGAGGCCTTCTCTAAATCCAAGCAACATATGCTTATTGAGACAAGACAATCACAAAGCAGATGTCCATAGCACATACCCAACCTATCTCCTCCAGCTGAGGGTCTTGTACTTTTTACCCCATGCCACTATCCTCACTAGACTGGTGCAGTTCTTCCTCCAGTACAGACTTACAAGAAGATTAAGGAACTACCTCCTTCTTTTCAAATGGACTTTAATTAATTAGCTTTGCTCTAACTCCATTTCTTCAGAAGATCACAGCACTGTAAGCTACAAGCAGACACTGGAGCATCTCCAGTGGAGCACCAGCAGCACTCTGTGAGATATTATGCTGGATCCACCCCAAGGATCATGGCAGGGAATACTGACACCAAGCGCTGGGGGAGACTCTGTCTCTGTGGGGTCTTATCACTTCTTCTGGTAAGGGTTGATCATTGTCTCACTCAACCTCACCTTCCATCTCTTTCCTCATTACCTGCTCTCCTTTCTTTTATTTGCACAAATCCTTTAAGGCATTAAAGAACACCCAAATGACCACGTACTCTGCTGTACACTTTCTGCAGCACTGCTCCGTTTCCCATTCAAGGTGTTAGCTCTGTTAGGCAAGGCCACCTCTTGTACTCTTATCTGCAATAAACCCTGCACAGCAGAACCATGTTCTTGGCAGGAATCCTTAAGTGCTACTATAAAGCAAATAAATAATCATTATTATTTTTATGTATCTGTGAGTCTTCTCTAATAGGTCTTGGTATTATTATGGTACCGAAGACAGGCTGAAATTAGATAAACTGCACTCAGCTGGTGTCTATTCCCTTGGAAACCCAGGTGAAAATGTATTTAATAGCTCTCCAGTGACAACAAATATTCATTAATATGACACAGACATATATATGATTTGAAAATAAGGACAGTAATTAAAGAGCTATTAAGGTTAAAAAGCAACAAAGGAAATTCAGCTACCAAAAGAGCTGTTCTTAGGATCAGCTCCTAACCTATATGTGTATGGATAACCACAGACCACCTGACATGTCCTTCATTTTACATACTGGTGCACTGTGGGATCTGCATTCCCTCCCCAGGCTCTGTTATCTGGAAATGTCCAGATGAATTCAGAGTTCATTTTTCCTGCTGTCTTACAGGGCAGCTTTACTCCACTGTGGTGCTGCTGCCCATACCCTATCTCACACGCTGGTCCATTGACTTTGAACTGATAAGAAGCGGAGGGGAAATGTTCTGCAGGCTTTTGGGAAGGAAGCTATTTATAATCAACTGCTTACGTTCATTATTTCTATTAAAATAATCTGGGGATCACTGGTGGGTCATAGCTGCTCTGCTGTCATCTATGAAAATCTCCATCCTGCAGGCTGTGATATTAGAGTTTCTCAGCGAGCTTTCACAAAGGTTCCTTTGCAGGAATGGCTTGAGAAAGTAACCTGAGCGGTGTACTTTCTGTGTTATAAGTCAGTCAGAAGAGAGGTGACAGCACTGTTGTTCATAGCGGGAGGCAAGGAGGAACAAATAACAAACAATTCCTTTTGGAATAGGCTGCCCAGGGAGGTGGTTGAGTCACCTTCCCTGGAGGTGTTTAAGGCACGGGTGGATGAGGTCTTGAGGGACTTGGTTTAGTGTTAGATAGGAATGGTTGGACTAGAAGATCCGATGGGTCCCTTCCAACCTGGTTGTTCTGTGATTCTGTGATTCTGTGAAATGTGTCCAAGGACACAAATGTGATAGGACCATGGGGAACAGCTTCAAACTGGAGGTGGGAAGATTTAGATTAGGAAGAAATTCTCCACAATGAGGGCGATGGAGCACTGGCACAGGCTGCCCAGGGAAGTTGTGGCTGCCCCATCCCTGGAGGTGTTCAAGGCCAAGTTGGATGGGGCCTTGGGCAGCCTGGTCTACTAGGAGGTGTCTGTGTCCATGGCAGGGGGTTTGGAACTAGATGATCTTTAAGGTCCCTTCCAACTCAAACTGTTCTATGATTCTATGATTCTGTCCTCCTGATGCAGGCAGAAACTGCAAGCTCTCAGCAAAGCTGGGTCTCTCAGGGACAGGACAGTGGTTGGAAAACAGCAGTTGCCCTGCCTAGCAGAGGAAAAGCCAGACATGCACTCTCCAAACCCAGGTGTGCTACCAGGAGGTGGTTTCCACAATGGGCTGTACATCACTCTGCTCCCTTTCTAGGAAGGGTCTCCCAGGCTGATTATGCCTCTGAAGAAATAATGGCAGAGAGTAAAGCAAACCAGCCCAAGAGGCAGAGTGTTAATTTAATTTCTAATCCAGCTGTGTAGTGGTTAATAGCAGAGTGAATCATCCCATTGGACTGGTGTATCAAGCCACTCAGCGAGGAGAGCTGACTGCATAGCACCTAAATTAGATGCAGATAAACCGCATCTGCCTTTGCTTTGAGCTAATTCAACTGACTTTCAGCATAGCAGTGCCTGGTGCAGACAAGTGTCTACAACCAGAGACAGAGCCTTGGCAGGCACCCCATCCTGCTTCCCTGCAGCCACTTCGGCAGTGCTCTCCTCTTCTGTGTAGGTACGTGTGTCCCAGAAGGCTGTGTGTCACCAGGCTGATTGATTTCATGGAATCACAGAACAGTTTGGGTTGGAAGGGACCTTAAAGATCATCTAATTCCAACTCCCCTGTAATGAGCAGGATCACCTCCCACTGGATCAGGCTGCCCAAGGGCCCATCCAATCTGGTCTTGAGCACCTCCAGGAATGGGGCAGCCACAGATTCCCTGGGCAGCCTGTGCCAGTGCCTCACCGCTCTCATAGTGGAAAAGTTCTTCCTTATGTCTAGCGTAAATCTGCCCCTCTCCAGTTTATACCCATTGCCCCTCATCCTATCACCACAAGGTTTGTGAACAGTCCCTCTCCAGCTTTCTTGCAGCCTCTTTCAGGTACTGGAAGGTCGCTATAAGGTCTCACAAATAAATTATAAAGTTGTGTGTTCTGCCTGGATTGGCTGGTTTTGATGGAGGAGGGGTTTGGTGTTTATTTTTCTGGAAATAATTACAATTCAGTGCTTTGGCCCACAGTGTTGCTGTTACAACCTAACAGGGTTTATCCCTCCAATAAGACAGACCACAAGCACTTGCTTTTCTTATAAACCTAACCTGAGACTTTTGAAGGGCACAGGAACAATGTCCCCCTCCGTGGGAATCACAGAATCACTTGGTTGGAAAAGACCTCTCGGATCATCGAGTCCAACCATTCCTATCTGCCACTAAACTGCGTCTCTGAGCACCTCATCTACACATCCTTTAAATCCCTCCAGGGATGGGGACTCAGGATCGGCCCCTCACCACAAGAACGATGTTGAGGCTCTGGAGCATGTTCAGAGAAGAGCAACAAAGCTGGCGAAGGGGCTGGAGAACAGGCCCTGTGAGGAACGGCTGAGAAAGCTGGGGGTGTTCAGCCTGGAGAAGAGGAGGAGGCTGAGGGGAGACTTCATTGCTCTCTACAACTACCTGAAAGGAGGTTCTAGAGAGGAGGGAACTGGACTCTTCTTCCACGTGACAGGGGACAGGACAAGAAGGAATGTCCTCAAGCTCTGCCAGGGGAGGTTCAGGCTGGACATCAGGAAAAAAATTTTCACAGGAAGGGTCACTGGGCACCTGGCAGAGGCTGCCCAGGGAGGTGGTTGATTCACCTTCCCTGGAGGCATTTAAGGCACAGGTGGACGAGGTGCCGAGGGACATGGTTTAGTGTTTGATAGGAATGGTTGGACTCGATGATCCAGTGAGTCCTTTCCAACCTGGTGATTCTATGAATGTATGATTCTATGACGCTACCACCTCCCTGGGCAGCTGTTCCGGGGCCCGATGACCCTTTCTGTGGTCCAGGTCAGGCTGGATGGGGCTTCGAGCAGCCTGCCCCGGCGGGAGGTGCTCGCGGCAGCGGCGCCGATACTGGATGTCCTTGACATCCCTTCCAAGCCGAACCGCCCCGGCGTCGGCTTTACCGCTTCCGACCCACCTCCCGCTCCTCGGTGCGGGACTCCCTCCCGTGACACCGGCTCGTCCCGCCCCCCGGGCCGCCTACCCCCCGGCCCGTCCGCCCCGTCGGGGTTTGGCGCCGCTCCCCCCTCCCTCCCTCCCTCCCTCCCTCCCCGTGTGGCGGGCGGCGGGCGAGCCGCGCTCCCCATGGCTGCTGCGCGGGGCGCGGGGCTGAGCGCGGCGGCGCTGCTGGCGCTGCTGGCGCTGCTGGCGCTGACGGGCGGGCGCGGCGGCGAGGACGAGGAGGAGGAGGAGGCTGAGGGGCGGCGGGGCTCTCCGCTCCCGCCGGGGTTGCGGGAGGAGCTGCGGCAGCGGCGGCGCGACTTGCGGCGCCTGGCGGGCGGCGGCGAGGAGGAGGAGGCGGCGTCGGGCGGGCTGGGCTGCGGCGACCTGCGGCTGGCGACGGGCGTCACCCTGCTGGGCTGGGGCTTCACCAAGGTGGTGGCGCGGGCGGCGCTGGCGGACGGCGGAGCCGTCGCCCTCAAGTCGGTGCACGGGGCCGGGCGGGAGGTGCGGCGCTGCGAGCAGCGCTACGGGGAGCCCGCCGGCTGCCGCCGCCTCGCCGCCTACAAGCTGCTCAAGGAGGTGGCGCTGCTGCGGCGCCTGCGGCATCCCGGCGTCGTCCAGGTACGGCGGGGGCGGAGGGCTGCGGGACGGGCCGGGCCGCGGGGGCGATCGCCCCTCGGAGCGGGAGGTTTCGGGGGTCGGAGGGCGCCGGAGGATGCTCTTCCCTCCGTGCGGGAGGTTTCCCGGAGGGCGGCGGGGGGCGCTCCCCTCGGGGCGGGACGTTTGCGGGCGGGAGTCGCTGGAGGATGCGCTTCCCTAGATGCGGGAGGTTTCCTGGACGGGGCCGCGGTGCGGAGTAAGTTTTCCCCGATGCGGGAGGTTTTGGGTGCGGTGGAGGGCTGCGGGATGCGCTCCCCTCGGGGCGGGAGGTTTTGGGGGCAGAGGGGCTGGAGGATGCTCTTCCCTCGATGCAGGAACTTAGCAAGTTTGCAGATGACACAAAGCTGTGTGCAAGTGTCGATCTGCTGGAGGGTAGGGAGGCTTTGTAAAGGGACCTAAACAGGCTGGACCGCTGGGCAGAGTCCAACGGCATGAGGTTTAACACGGCCAAATGCCGGGTCCTGCACTTGGGGCACAACAACCCTGTGCAGAGCTACAGACTGGGAGAAGTTTGTCTAGAAAGTTGCCAGGAGGAGAGGGACCTGGGGATGTTGGTCGACAGCCGACTGAACGTGAGTCAGCAGTGTGCCCAGGTGGCCAAGAAGGCCAATGGCATCCTGGCTTGTATCAGAAATAGTGTGACCAGTAGGTCCAGGGAGGTTATTCTCCCTCTGTACTCAGCACTGGTGAGGCCACTCCTTGAATACTGTGTCCAGTTCTGGGCCCCTCAGCACAAGAAGGATGTTGAGGCTCTGGAGCAAGTCCAGAGAAGAGCGACGAGGCTGGTGAAGGGGCTGGAGAACAGACCCTATGAGGAGCGGCTGAGAGAGCTGGGGTTGTTTATCCTGGAGAAGAGGAGGCTGAGAGGAGACCTCATTACTCTCTACAACTACCTGAAAGGAGGTTGTAGAGAGGAGGGAGCTGGCCTCTTCTCCCAAGTGACAGGGAACAGGACGAGAGGGAATGGCCTCAAGCTCCGCCAGGTGAGATTTAGGCTGGAGCTTAGGAGGAGGTTTTTCACAGAAAGGGTCATTGGGCATTGGAATAGGCTGCCCAGGGAGGTGGTTGATTCCCCTTCCCTGGAGGTGTTTAAGGCACGGGTGGATGAGGTCTTGAGGGACTTGGTTTAGTGTTAGATAGGAATGGTTGGACTAGAAGATCCGATGGGTCCCTTCCAACCTGGTTGTTCTGTGATTCTGTGATTCAGGAGGATTCCTGGACAGGAGGGGTGGACTGCAGGTACTTTTCCCCCCTTTGCGGGAAGTTTTGGGGATGGGAGTGGCTGCGGGGTGCTCTTCTCTCGATGCGGGAGGGTTTTGGGGCTAGGGGTGCTCCTCGCTACCAGGGCTGAGTCGATCTACCTGCGTTGCCCTCCCCGTGAGTCCCAGAGCCGCTGGCACCGATATTGGCCTCTCTGACAATCGTCTCTTCCCTCCCGGCAGCTGCACGGTCAATGCTATGATGATAGCAGAGATGCTGAAATACAGGTCACAGCTATGCTGGAGTTGGGATCCCCCCTGGAGATGATTCAGCTTCTGCAGACTCCCTGGGAGGAGAGATTTAAAGTAAGAAAACAAAGCAAAGAGAGTTTTTATCAGTTGCTTTGAGACCACAAACTGGGTAAATGGGAAGAGCCCAGTGACTGCTGGGGCAAACGGGATTGTTACGCTGACACTGTTTGCTCCTGCAAATTGTGCTTAAATAATTTTGCTTTCACTCCTTTTATATCACATTAAAATAGCCCTAACCTGGTGTCTGGTGGTTATATCCTTTCTTTCTAAAGTGGTGTTAAAAGAGCTGCATCAGGAAGGAAGTGGCCACAAAATCCTTCTCAGCTTGGGGTGGTGTTTAATACCCAATATTACATTGTATTGCTGGTTTTCCCTCTATATTGTTCCTCTCCACGGAAGGGCTTTCATAGTGAGGCCCCTTGGCAAGCTGAGTCTGACTTGGGAAAGCTGCCTTTCCTCGCTACGAGCCTTTTGTTTTCTGTGTGTTATCTGTTCTGGCAAGCGAGCTGGGCACACTGTCTCTCCCCGTGTATTTGTATGATGTTTCTGATCTTAGCCCTTTAGGTATTGCTGCACTACAAACACTACTAAATTGCTTTCCTCTTGCTCTAGGTGCTAGGTTTGCATCTCTGTTAGTGAGATCTGCCTTGTCTCTTAAGCATCCTGCACAGGGACTCTTTTTAAGTTCCTCGGGAAAATATGTGACTTTTGACATGGCACTTATTTTGGCTATAGCTTGTATTACAAGTTTGCCTCTCAGCTGGAGGCTTCACTATTGCTTGTTTGGTTCCCATGAGGAAAGGGAGGATCAAGTAGAAGCGTGGGTACCTCACTGTCAATAAGAAATGCTTTGGGCAAAATTGAAACACAGCAAAAGTCCCAAAATAAAATCCCTGCCTGCCTGTGGTGTGCAGTGTTGAAAAGGAGTCTTGCCATCCAAGCCATAGGGATTGTGTGGCAACCACCTCAGTGAGCTGCAGGATGTGAAACTGGGACTCTTATGATTGCTTCACTAATTGAGTTAGGATGGTGTCAGAGCTTCCAAGGTCATTTCTCTTATCCTATGAAATTCCACTTTTGCTTATGAACTATTTCATACTGGGTTCTACATAGCTTTCTCAGCACCTCGTCTTCTTAAACATGCCAAAGACTCCATAGAACTAGAAAACGATGCTGCTGGATTACCTGGTGGTGAAGTCGGGTTTGGTGGCCTTAACATTTTCATAATCTTTTGACTGATGAAGATACTAATTCAAAACTTATGCTGGCACTGTCTAGTTCTGTTTTCCTAATTAGGGCATCTAAACGGATGGGATTCCCCGTGGATGAGCCACATCAGATACCAGTGATTCTGAGAGCTGTTCCAAGTGAACAAACCCCATGCCTGCACGCATAGCTCAGATAGCTATCAGAGGCAGCGAGGGGTGGCGTGGGTCTGCCTGGCACACCTAGCTGATAACACAGTTCATCTGATGCCAAGGCTCCCGCTACTGAATGAAAACTGTTGCAAAAAGCAACTTGAAGAAAGTGCTGGTGCAGTATAAGGGCACTCTTGCAGTTTTAGTTTGTTCAAAAATCATTTACCAAGCTTTCTGCTGGTTCAGGTATTGTCTGACCTTTCCCTGCCACCAGGAAGTTGACGTAAAGCCAAAAAAGCTGTCAATTCATACTGCTGAGAGATGCAGCAAGGCATGAATCTGGTATTAATGACCGTGGAGGCTCAGTCTGTATGGAGCAGCATGGGGGAAAGGAGCATATGAATTCTACACCAGAGTGGGAAAAAACCCTTCTGATTTCAGCAATCAAATAAATATCCTTGCTGAAACATGAAGACTGCTATTGTTTCCCTCATAACTTTCTCTTCTGGTTCCTTGTACTGCAGATGTCTCTTTTCATATAAGCAGGTCTTTAAAAAAATGTTGCTTTGCTGCTTACTAGTCAAATCCTGTGGCAATGTTGATAATAAATTTTGTTGCATACATATAATTACCCTTTAAGTACTATATGCTGCTTTTTTTTTTTTTTTGGTGTGTTTAATTTCATTGAATGCCCTCCCCTTTGTTCTACTTCCAATTTAATAGCTGTTTTTCATCTCTTTTTCCCCATGCATATTCATCTTCTCTTTCTCAGATTTGCCTGAGTCTTGTGAAACTGCTGTTTTACTTGGCACATTCTCCCCTGGGTTCAGTAGTCCTCTTGGATTTCCAGCCGAGGCAGTTTGTTATGGTGGATGGAAACCTAAAAGTGACAGACATAGATGATGCTAGCACTGAGGAACTGTCATGCAAGGAAGATAAAGACTGCACACTGGACTTCCCTAACAAAAGCTTCCCTCTCAAATGCTCTGCAGTTGGGAAATGTGAAGGAATAAATGAAAAGAAGAATCTTTTCAATGCATATCGGTATGTCTAGCAAGCATGGGGGAAAATTTGGGGTGGTTGAGCTCATGCGCTCCCATGGAGCCTCTAGTGTCTTGTGTTTCTTGCATATAGTGATTCCCCCTCACTTCTGTCAAAGAATAGTTAAGGATCACTTTGAAGCAAGTTTGTTTTCCTTATAAGGCAGGAAAATAAAGCAGCTGTCTAGTGAGAATGCAGGCGTCTTTCTTCTGCTGCTGCTACCTTTACCCAGCACCCTCTAAAAACTTGCCCCAAAGCTTTCACCTGTGAATTTATTATTTGCCAAACAAACCCTGGCACTTGGTATCCATGGGCTGTGTTTATTGAAAACAGTGGCAGCATGAGCTGCCCGCCAAAGCCCACCAGCTTTGAGAGCCATTGTTGGGAACAGGCTGATTAACGCTCCCCTTGAACTCCTCAACTTCGTGTAGGCCACCAGCTAAAAGTATCATGATTTCCACTCACTGCTGATGCTTGGAAGGGCATGTACTAGTGGAATTCGTGGCAGCTGGGCATATACACAGAAAAACCTCATAAGGGAGCCTGAATTTGCAGGACTCACCGTTAAAGGGAAAATCCCTACGTAGATCATTGCAGTCTTGCAGTTACACACTTAGCTCTTGTAGAACAGGGGTTTTCTAGAAGGTTTACAGAATGAGTAGTCTTGCCTTTCCAGGTGTAATAAGAGTGCCAAACCTTTTCAGGGCAAGGGGAAAGGTCTTACGTTAGTCTTCTTTATATAGGTCTTTTTTTGATGGGAATTACATTGCTTAGTGCACAAAAGTGCCCCAGGGAATGAGGAAAAGCTCTATTGCATAAGCCTCTGCAAGGTAGATTTCATGCAGCACTTGGCTACGTGCTGCAAGGACCAAGCTTTCAGCCCAACTCAAAGGAACCGTGTGAGATGCTGGTGAAGTGCTTAGTGCTTAGTAACCAAAGCAGACTTACTACTTGCATATGGATAATTGAGTCACAGGAAAATTAAGACAACTTAATCACTAGGAAAATTAAGAAACTGTATTCTAATTATCTGTGGGATTTTTTGCAGGTACTTTTTCACCTATCTTCTTCCACACTCTGCACCACTAGCTTTGCGGCCCTTTTTGAATGATATCCTGAATGCAACAGGTACCAGCTAATATTCACGAACTTCTTTATTAGAAGTTTCTAAATGGCATTTCATGGAATTATTCGATTTTGTCATCTTTTTCTTGAAATGTAGGTGATTTACGATATGGAATAAATGAAACCCTGAAAGCTTTTGAAAAGGTTTTACATCTGTACAAGTCTGGGCTCTATCTGCAGAAAAGGCCTCTTCTTTTAAAAGGTACATGTTTTTTGAATGCTTTAAGGAACATAACTGCTGAGAGAGCAAGGAACTTCATAACTGGTCAAATTCTTATTTCCCAACACATCCAGGCAGCATATAGTCACTAGGGAAAGCACCAAAAGTATCTTTTTTGGGCAGCCTTTTGGACTTTTTTGATGGGAGCTATGCATGATTGTGCTGTTTTGCAAAGTAAATGCAGTGCAAACAATCTGGCCTACATATGGACATCTGTTTGCACTGCTTCCAAATACTCTTTCCATAATGTGCATCAGTGTTTCAAGCAAAAATATTTGGGATAGCTCAAGCAACTAGACCAGAGTAGCAAACTGCATGCTTCCTATCTCTCTTCAGGTTCATCTTAACCTGTGGACCAAGAGGTCAGTTTTCCAGGTTGATATTGAAACTTTGTGTTTCATTTGGTGGCTTCTGACTGCTGAGCACAGGTTATGGGAATGTGGAGTGGGGAGGTGACAATACTGAGATGAAGAGTGACAGAGTAGGTGAGGCCTTGATGCCCTCTAAATGTCTTTGGTTTGTACCTGTAGATAGATAAATGAGCCTTTATGAGGTGCATTCCTCTAAATAGGACCCATTCAGTGGTAGGGATTAGGCTAATCAAAAGTCCAGTCCTTACTGAGGCTTACATTTTGCTGAGTGTCCACTTGAGATGGTGGGGTAATGATGGTGGCTTGTGGAAGGAAGTCCTGTCACATGTGAAAGAGATGGAATTTGTACCATTGTGAAAAAAGATATCCTGTCATTTGCACTGAAAGATCAGCAGTCTTAATGGGAATTACCGGTATTTTCCGATGCCTACCTGTTGGCTTCGCAACTGGCCCAATAGCAATGTGCCAAAATGATCACCAGCCCAGAGGTGTGGGAAGAGACCCTTAGCAGTCAATGAACTGCTTGCATGAACATCACCTGCTCAGGCTTGTCAGGTCTTTTCTGTTCCACAGGAGCAGGATCTGACCTCCCTTTCCTAAATCTCCTGTACCCGTGGGTGGCATCATGATGGGTGAGTCAGCACATGCCCCACAGAGCTACGTGCTGGATCTGTGATTAGCTGTTTTCTGCTCTTGGGGCTGAGGTGTAGGAGATACCATTGTGAGGCTGGCTTCTCCGGAGAAGAAGCGGAGCATCTCTGGGTCTGCATGGTCTACAGTCTACCCCTCTTGCCCACCCTTGTGGTAACTCCCCTCCCTTTCACCCTTGAGAGCTCTACCCCTTCTTTATATCCATGGAAGAATTTCTGTCCTATGCTCCATAGCAGAGGCAAATGTCAGGATTTGGGTTTCTTTTAACTTTTCAGCTCCACCCACTCCACCTAAGCCGGTAAGTTCATCCCATTGCCATCATGTTTCCTTTACGAGTTTCACTGAAGTGCAGCATAATAAATTTATAGTGCAATTACTCTCTGAAAGCACACTTAAAGGGTCTCCCTAAATATGCTCTTTCTCTTCCCAGACTACATCTCCCTAAAGGGCTTCCGAATGGCAGAACGAGAGGATTACAAGTGCTGGCCCTCCTACAGCCACTTGGGATGCCTGCTCTCCGTTCATGGTGCTGAGGAAGCTGCTGCTATTTGTAACTCCCAATCTCAGTGTCAAAGTTTTGTCATCACCCAGCAGAGGACGTGGACAGGTAAGCTTGAACAGATGTGAAAAGATACTGCCATGTGGTGCCTCTGCTTCCTCAGGTGTGAGTGGGGACGATGCTCCTGCCCTCCTCTGCGGTGCCTTGAGCATACAGGGGCATATGAAAGCTGCCTTCCCTGTTCTCCAGATCAGATGGCTGCCGCAGTGGGTATCCAGTGTTTCCCTGAGTATTTTTAAGGAGCACAAGAAATAATATTCTCCTTCTGCCTTCTTTTCTCTACAAATTTTGCATAGGACTTATAGGTGTTGTTAAACAGTTACTTATCTCATGCAGAGATGGTTTCCCTTTGGTGTTTGGCTGAACGAATCCTGTGGTATGTGTAGTTTGCAAAAAACTGTACAGCTTTTAGAGGTGAATGTAACTGCGTAGAAGGTGGTTAGTATTGTTATAATTAAAAGAATCAAGGCTTACAAAAGCTTTATCAAAACTAAGACCTCAAACCAATGGATTTCCAAAATGGCCCTGTAATTAGCTCTGATTACAGCCTCTTACAGTTAGCATGTTTTCAGAATTATTATAAATTACCTCATTTAGCTGACACCTCAGTCATGGGCTAAATTGTTACTTATGAAGTAAAACACTAATGCGGTAAATGAGTGCTTTCAGCAGTGGTGCTGAAGAATCATGTCTTATTGGCTCACATAACATTTAAAAAAAGCCCCAGAACTACCAAAACCACAGCTCTTCTGTGGGCTTGTGTACAACTGCCATGTGGCAAGCTAGTGACATAAGAGCGCTTACACGGATGCAAAATAAATCTCTTAGAGCTGATTTCACAGCAGCAATGTGTGAGCTGTGCTTAACACATCACATCTGGCTTCCTCACGGGGCAGTTGTTAGTTGCTGTGTTCAGTGCCTGACTGGAAAGAACCCTGCTTAATACAGCCATGGGAATGTAAAGAAAAAAACCACACAGGACAGAAGACCCTTTCTGCAGTGCCTGGCTTGGACGCTCATCCCTGCTATCCTACACTGTGCCTGTGGTCTGTTAACATTTCCCTTCCTGATGTTTTTCTACCTCACATTTTTACAGCTCATCCTTGCAGCCAGAGATGCCAAAAGTGAGTGCCTAGTTTTGCCAGTGGATTATTAATAAGAGCTGTGGGAACTTGCTAGTCCTTCTTAAAGCAGTGTGGTAAAGCAAATCAAGATGTAAAAGCCTCTATGGCCTGATTGTGCATTCCTTCTGCACACTCAGTGAGCATCTGGAGTTTACTGGGAATGCAAAACACATCTATGGCAGGATGGAGTGACGCACTGCTGAGCAAGCAATGTGTTCCTGTGTCTTTGCAATTAATAGCATGGGTCAAGGTGAACCTATCATCTCCTATATTAAACTTGCATTTTTATTTCCTTTCCAGGACGCCCACTTGCCTCGTTTCAGAGTAGCCTGACTGATTTAGTACCGGATGCTGATGCTGTAGTCTATATTAAACAATCAGCTTCCTCAGAGAAAAGACTTTAAAGACAATGAGATCACATAATAATGATCCTGGAACAGACAGACTACTGGGGAGAATTTCATATGCTGAAAAGAATGATGTATTTTATTTTGCTTTGGGATGGGATCATCTTGCCAGCTAAGATAGAGTCAAATGCAGCTGTCTCCTTAATCAAAGCTCAGGTTTCTCATTGCTGCCCCACTAGCTTTTTTTATTTGTTCCCACACTACTGTTCCACATAAACTCTCCCATTTTTAGTCAAATGTCACTAGACTGCAATACCTAGTCTTGCTGCTTTTGCAACCAGCTTTTCAGCCAAGAAATAGAAATAGCTGCAAGGGATCTGGCTTGGGTAGGATTAGTTGGTTCAGACGCCTCCAAAAACCTATGAATGATGAACCTTGGAGAACACAACGGCTCCTTCCACAGCTGCCAACCACGATTTCATACCACTGCAAATATGAAGGAGTAGATTTCAACTATGGGGCCAAGGTTGCAGGGTTGGGAATCCATAACCAGAGGTTGATGATGGGGATGGTCTTCCAAGGAGGGTTTTGATTCGGTTCCTTACAGGGCAGGGGAGGGAGGCAGTGGATAGGACGACTCTGGAACCAAATATCTGGATGTTTGGATGCAGGTTTTGGGTTTGACCCTATGCCATGTGTAATGCCAACTCCTCATGTATCAACCTTGAAGGTTTTTCTCTGTTACTTTCCGTGAAAGAGTGAGACATTCAAATTATTTATGTATAAGGCGTTACTCTGTATAATAAAGAATGACTACTTACTCTAAGCATGCTCTGAGAAGTTTTTCTCTTAAATTGTCTAAGTCTTTGCTACAATGAAATGAACAAAGGTAAGGGTTCCTCACCTTCAGCTCACCTAGCATCAGCACCCACACCTGAGAACAACCTGTGAGTGGTCTCAGCAGTGTATGAGTGCACTTGAGTCTCTTGAGCACTTACATCTTGGAGGATGCTCTGTGGTTACATTTGTAGGGTCACAGGTGTAGTAGAGACAGACTGATCTCAAGAGTCTCTTGCGTCTGCTCTTCACTAAAAAATATGGCCTCTAAAAAATAGATGGGAGTTACTATAATTTCAGGCTGTAAGAGATGGCAATGTAATGTACCACTTCTGACAGTGCCTGGAAGCAGTGACCGTATGGTACCTCTTGTTGTAATATACTTGGGGAAAGCCCAAATCACTACTGACCTCACCCCCTGAAAGGGAAGGTGCCTAGCTGTGCGGGATTATGATGCTGCAGGTGCTGCACAATGCCACATTGAGTTTTCTTCTTAGCCCATGTTGCTGGGTGGAGGTGATGGCTCTCAGGACATTGCCATTGACTTCCTTGTAGCCCACCATGGTGTGGCTATTTCCATGTGGGTCTCCTAGCAGCCAGGGTACCTCTTCCCTGGGATCGTACTGTTTTTCATTGTCTGGTCCTGTTTCCTCATGCAGGTGCTCAGCTTTCAGCTCGTTAGTGCTCTATTAACCCAGAGCACTGCTATTGTATGGGAGCTTTCTCATGCACTGTAACCCCTGCTGCTCCCTGAAGCTCAGGGACTCCGATAGTGATATTGGTTAATGAGAATTCCTAGTTAGCACAACAGGAAGGATCTTAGTAAAGGCCACATTGCTGCAGGCGTTGTGAAAGCAAGGCTTTTTAAATGGACAGCCATAGAGCTCTCTCCATTACAGTGGCTCCTGTGGAAGTTGAAGGAAGAGTCCTGCCAGGAGTCCGCTAATGTTTTACACTGACCTCACTGAGCTGGGCTTCAGACAAGAGATAATGGGAATATATCTCATATCTCTCAGCCTCCTGAGATACCAATCGTAAGCATGTTCCCCAAAGCAAGGGCAAGGGCTACCCAGAGTCATTTCAGAAAGGCAGAAACAGACAATGGAAAAGTTGAAGTGATTCCAGTTTGTATTAGAAATATCTTCCCATTTTTAAAAATCTCTTCTGGTTAAAAAAAACGGTGTGGAATTTAGTCATGTGATGCTCCTTTTATGTTGCAGAGTTTTCGATCAAGTTTTCATTATATGGTTGCCTGCCAGTCATTCAGATCCAGACCCTCAGCAGATGGTGAAGTATATGGAAGTGTCATTTGCATAAATGTAGGTTCCAGCATCAAATCTGCAGTTAGAGACAGTGTCATCCTGCCTTGAAAGTTTTGACCGCATAGTACTAAACAAATAACAATAAAACAAATAAATAAAAAGGGAAGCCAAGCTTCAGAGAATCCTAATGCTTGATCTGTGACAAGTGGCTTTTGTAGGATGTTTGAGACTATGGTTCACTACCTGCAGATGAGTAGGTATGTTCATAGAGCCTGGACCTTGTAAGCACTTTCATCACACTAGTATAGACAACTGCTAGGGCAGAGGCATACATTCAGATCCAATTCTGTTAACGTGCTAGAGACTTGGAAGGTGCAGCAAATATGCTGGTAAAAGTGTGTGCACAGATTCTGTTCGTACCTCTGTGCAGATCCCCACAGCACTAACTGGTGGACATACCAGCTTCAGTCCGATTTGTGGCAGCATCCCACTGCAACCCAATGGTGCCTGGTAAATGCTGGGTGAGGGAAAATGTTTTGTCACCTCGCTACATCTAGAGCTATAATTTAACATGTGTTTGAGGAAACAGTCATTGGAAAAAGGAGTTCCAATGCTACTTTTTCCCAGCTTCTTGCTGTTATCATTGGTTAAGAAGCCTCCTCCAATGGCCATGTCAGAATGGCACGTAGAATTAATTCTCTATCAGCCTGCAGTGATGCCTAAGTTGCAGGCTGCTTGTGAGTGGCTCAAGCACAGCTTCTGTGCCAGGTCTGCAGGGAGCACCCCAATGGCTCACAGGCTATGGGAGCAAGCATCAGCTCTGCACTTTTGGGACCATGTGACTGTCTCATTGTGTGTGATCTCACTTGATCAGTCTTTATTCATTCTATCCTTTTATTAATTTACAACCCCCTCAAGCAACTTTAGACTTTCAATGCCAGTAAAAATTAGAGTGGACACCTAAAACCTACGATATATACAAAAGTCAGATAAAAACACTTGTTGCCCTTAAAATTCTCAGTTGCTGGAGTCAATTTGTTTCTGCTATCACTGATCAGTATATATAAAAGGAAAGTGCTTGAAAAGGAACCAGCAGAGGACTGATTGCGATGGAAACCATGTGTGCTGGAGAAATAATATTTACCCAAATGTGTCTATCATATCTTCCTAAAGCATACTGCCATTGCAAGAGAATGGATATGAAAATGTTGACTTCATAGATAAAAGTAAGGAATATAATTATTTAAACACAAACTTTAATATTCTTCATTATTTCCATATTGTAATAACAGAGATAAAGCCACATACATGAAGGATAATACCATGTACTCCACAGATATAAACCACGGTTTAATAAATATCAACAGATGCTGCATGACTCATGTTCATTATGTTTGCACAGGCATTTACATGGCTAGTGACTTCCTGACAGATTGAGGAACAGAGCAAAGGGGACAGAGCCCAGCAAAGAAAAAGCAGCTCCTGGTGCATCAGGCAAGGTTCAAATAACAATTAAAGTCATACTTGTATTTACAGAATCATAGAATAGTAGAATGATAGAATACTTTGGGTTGGAAGGGACCTTTAAACGTCATCTAGTCCAGTGCCCCTGAAATAAGTAGGGACATCTTCAAATAGATCAAGTTGCTCAGAGCCCCATCCAACCTGACCAGCATTCAAGGGAGTGTTTCCAGGGATAGGACATCTACCACTTCTCTGGGCAATCTGTTCCACTGTTTCTCAACTTTCATCATAACAAATTCTTACGTGACATATTTTACAAACTTTGTTGATGCTCTAAGCACCATTACAACAGATGAACTTTCAAGCTGATTTAAAGCATTTGGTAAGAATAGGAATTTACCACAGGCAGCTGCAGGTCCAGCTTGCATAACTGGATTAACATTAATTTCTGTAAGGTCTCCTATAAATTCATGTACCAAGCACTGATCTTTGTGGTTAGACGTTAGAGACCACTTTTGTACAGAGACAATGGAACCAAAAGGAAGATTGCTGTAAGTGCTAGAGGGGGAAGATTCACTCTGAAGTCATAGAATCACAGAACAGTTTGGGTTGGAAGGGACTTTAAAGATCATCTAGTTCCAACCCCCCTGCCATGGGCAAGGACATCCCACTAGATCAAGTTAAACCAAGGCCCCATCCAGTCTGGCCTTGAACACCTCCAGGGATGGGGTAGCCATAGCTTACTTTGGCAACCTGTCTCCAGTGTCTCTCCACGCTCATGGTGAAGAAATTCTTCCTTATGTCTAGTCTAAATCTGCCCCTCTCCAGTTTATACCTGTTCCCCCTCATCCTATCACCACAAGCCTTTATGAATAGTCCCTTCCCAGCTTTCTTGTAGGCTCCTTTCAGATACTGGAAGGTCATTGTAAGATCTCCTCAGAGCTTTCTCTTCTCCAGGCTGAACAAGCCCAATTCTCTCAGCCTGTCCTCATAGGGAAGGTGCTCCAGCCATCTGATCATCTTTGCAGCCCTCCTCTGGTCCCACTCCAACAGTTCTACATACTTCTTATGTTGAGAATTCCAGAGCTGGACACAGTACTCTTGATGAGGTCTCAAGTCATACCAAGCCATCATGATAGGCTGCTCTGGAATGTGGAGTTGCACTTTACCAATTCTTCAAAATAGGCGGCACACTAAGTTCTTCATTCCAGTAGGACCAAAGTGCCACTGACAACAGCATGGAGATGGTGGTGGTGAAGGGGAGAAAAGAATTTTAATGTGCGACACAACCCTGAACAATTCTGCCTCCCTGATAGCATATGCTTAGTCCAGGATGGCGGATTTGTCCTGAATTACAGTCTGAAGAGACTTCTCTACATAGCTTTGGAGGAGATGGAGATGCTGATGACTTTTTAAGATAGATATGCTTGGCCTTTCTGGGCACCAAGTTACATGCCTGCACCACATCCACAACTGCCCTATCCTCACTCACTCCCAACTACCATAATGACTATGCCCCCCCCCAATTCCAAATCTACACCTGACTCCCCATTCCCCATGTGTCATCTCAACCCACCAACTCATTAAGCCCTTGTAGACCTACCCCCTCAAATTCATACACTGCCTGTGACCCTCGCAGCCAACACAGAGGCAGTGGCACGGCTGAGGAGAGCTGATTTCTGCACTGTCAAAGGCAAAATAGTCTTGAGTGTGGCAGGAAGCCACATCTGAAAGATGTAACCTCGAGATCATCCTGTCTTTGATTTATAACCTCTCTTTTAATTTTCCATCAATGATTTCTAGATTAGTAAGTGCTGAATACAATGTAGTAATAACTGCCTGCAAACAACCAGGTTTAAAGCTGTGCATTAAAAGCACAGTGCCTTAACTATACTGTATCATTCACACGGTGCATCACACCTTCCAAATCCAAGTCTAGACAAGGCTTAAGAAAAGGCATAACCTACATTATATTTTATCAGTGTTTATCTCCAAACCTTATCAAAATCAATGGAAGCTTCTCGTGGACTTTTTGGCTGAAATCTGTTGGCCTACTTATAGTACTGAAAATGTAAGATCCATCTTGAAAACAAACTAAAACATCACTCCCCAAAGCTACAAAATAGTCACCAAAATTTCTAAATTCTTGTATCTGTAAGCTATACCTCCCATACAATGTCTTCAGCAAGTGAACATTTTTCTGTGCTGTAAAAAACTCTACTGCAGGTTCCCTCACTGCTTCAGATGACAGATCAGAGAGTTCAGGCTTAGATTAAAAGCTTGATGATAGTGGAACCTGGGAACACAAGTTAATCATCAAACCAGGTATCCAGAGAGGTGTTTCATGAATGTCTTGGGGACACTGGAGTGCAAAGGAAGATTTCCTGGACCTCAAATGGAAAATGATGAGAAACATTTCAGCATTGCTGCTGTGTATAGTCCAGCACTGTTCCTCATTCTTTTGGTGAGGGAGTCCCACTTCTAATTAATTTCACCCTTGTTTGTTTCTTCTGAATCTTTAAACACACAAGAAACAATTAACAGTCCCTCCCAGTGAAATTAGTGCCACGGTTTGCATTATTCAAGGCATGACTATTGCACTTTGTCTAGCAAAACTATTGTTACATGATGATGACTATTAGCATTACCTCTGAAACAAAGCACCTGCATCAGCCTAAATCCATTTGTCCTCTGAAGCAGCTTCCAACTCAAGGTTTTACCAGCACAGCTAAGGACCAGTCCAAGAGGTACTCTGGAAATTGCCTAATCATTGCAATTGTCATGTTTGTTCACCTGCTATATGGAAACAAAATTTCAAGATTCTACAGAGATCCTTATAAATCAGCAAAATATTCTCTGCTTCACTGGAGGAATCTTAAGTAGAAGCTGCTTCCAGGACAAAAAATCTGATTTTCTTTTAAGAAGAGTAAGTAATTATGTTTAAGAACTGCACCTCGTTAAATAGATTTATTTTTTCTAACTGAGTGCTTCATCTTTGCAAGAAATAGGTGATGTTATTTTAACAGTTCTTCCTCTGTCTCACTGGGATAACATGACAGCACAAGGATTTTCACCGTCACCTTCTCTGTTTCTCTACTTATAGTGGCTGTCACTCAGCACTGATGGAAAAGCCAACATGCACGTCCTGGGCAATGCTGCCAGCAAGAGGGAGGGTGGTCTGTAAAGCTTCACTGCAAAGGACCATGCAGGTTGTCACCAAACCTGTCATGGGACCTGCCACCCATATGCAGGGGAGATAGAGACAACATCCCCCTTGTCACAGACCCTTGCAGCATCACCATGCCACTGCCCTACCAGGAGATAAGGTCGTGGTTGGGTCAGTGGCTAGTGGCTGATGGTCAGTAGCCAGTACAGAGCTATGCAACAGGCTGGGAGGAGGTTAGAGGCACTGGATGGAAGGTGGCTTCTCACCCATCACTGTTTCTGGCAGCGTGCATGGAGGCAGAGGTCTAGCACCCATAGACCTAGGCTGCGACCAGCTCCCCACAGTTTGACATCTTTCAGTCTGAAGCATCACCATCCTAGGACTGGATCTGACAGTAATTTTGCCAAGAAGTGTTGTGGCTAATATGCACTGTAGCTTCTGTTTCAAATACAAATATTGCAGATTCTTTGTTTAGAGACACAGTTTAGCAAAGGAGCTTCAGTCCTACCAGCGTGTAGATGAGCTGTCTTGGGAAAGAGGAATTGTTCCCATGCCAGCAACCAAATCAAAGTTGTATTCACATCCTTAGAAGTGCAGTTTTACCTTGTCTGACCCTCCCATCCTCCAGAGGACCCTGAACTTGAGAGGATGAGTTTTGCACGTTCATGCACAGGAAAAGAATGGGGAGAACAAATGAAACACTCCACCCTCTTCCACTTATGTAAGATCAGAAAGAGAGTGTAGGCTAAGCCCGGAGGACTAGATTTATGTATTCAGAAGGACTTGGTTATTAAAATGTTATGAAAGTTTCCTCTCCTTTAAATGCATAAATATGCAGATGAAAGGACCCATGTGATCTGGCTAATGGCCATGCTGCTGCAGGCTTAGCCTAATTATCAGCTGCCAGCTCTGCTGCTTTTTAAGTGGTGAACATGATTAAAGATGCACAGACAATTGAAGAAAGTTAGATCGGTTCTTACAAGGCCTGCTTCTATTTTATAACCACATGGCAGCTGAACCTTGAGACTGAATCTGCCCTTACAAGCTGAGGGAGAAGAGTTCTGCTGATCAGACGGTTTCTTTTCAACCACAAGCTCCACGTGCTCTTGAATGCATCATTTTCATAGTAAGATCTTTGCCAAGGCAAACTGCTTTTCTTCATCCCTCTGAGAAAAAGAGGGCTCCGAAGGATGGAAGCAGGCAGGCAGGACCAGGTGAGAGGGAGAGTCAAACATTTTAGAAGAATGGTCTGAATATTCTGACTCTCCTGACCAGAGAGGTGCTAACTTGTTTAAAAATGTGTTGTGAAAACAGGATCTCTAGGGGTTGTCTTTTCCCTTGGGACAGGAAATGTCATTGAGAAGCCCAGATGGTCTCATGCGCTTGGGGGAGAGCCACAGCCCTGCTGGCAGGGCAAAGAACTGGGACACCTCTTCCAGAGCTGCTGGATTTCAAGCTGAGTGTCATTGCTGTTACAGTAACATCAAGACCACATAGTCTGGCAGTGCCCATCCTCCTGTCATCTGCATTTGCCAGGGGACAGAGCCTGGCTCTGCAAACTGACAGATCTCTCAGGTCTCACATGTTGGGTATAAATCTCACACCATGAGATTTTGCCTCAACGCTTTCTGCAGCCGTGGCTGGGTTGTATGCCTTCCCTGAGCCTCTCCTCCATTCCTGGGCTCAGTGAGGTGCATGTGATTGCTTGGCTCTGCCTAGAAGCCACTGTCAAGCTACACCATGCCTGAGGACTTGAAAAGTGGCACACTTCCAAGTATCTTCTTTCATGGTTTTCCAGAAAGGCACAGCTTTCCAAAAGACAAAGATTTGGTCAGTTTTTAGCTCCACAATGAAGCTTGCGCCTCCCTTGGATGAGCACAGGAGCTCTGTGCCTCAGTGCTGTGCATGGCAGATCCATGCCAGTGCATCCGTCACCTCCAGAGGTGGCTATTTCTTAAGCTGTCCATGTAATAATTTGTGCTGGAAGGGTGCATCTTGCTTGCAAACTAGTCAAGAAATTCTCTTTCATGTATTTTCTCCTATCGCTTCAGCAGAGCCCCAGTATCAACTGTGATTTCAAGAGGACTCAGATATGCATTGGCTACCTGTGCCACCCAGACAGCAGGTTACCTGAAGAAACACCGTGTCCCAAGGCTCCATATGTACCCTGGCTCCTAAGCAGCACCCCATGGGACTCCCACAGGCCTGCTTGGTGAGGAGCAATGGCAGGGATCCCTGGCGTGCTGCCTCCTCTGCTAAAGAGCTGTGGTTGTCCACAGTCTTCTGGCCCTGCGTGGGTGACGCTGTGCACAGCCACCCTTGCTATAGGCATGAGGTCTCACCCTGCATTTTTACAGGCATCTCCAGGAGAAGCAGCAGTCTTGGCTTTCTTTGTCATCAACAGAGAGAAACAGGCCCTTTCTGGGGCAATGCTTTTGACCTCCTTTAGGTACCTACTCCTGCATGGGATGAATTACATCCTCAAAGTGTCTATTGATTATAGAAGCAGCCCAGGGTGACCAGTTCAGGCGCAGACATGTGAAATGAATCCTGCTAAAGGAGCCCTGTGTCAATACTCATCTGTGTAAGCTCAGAGATACGGCTAATGTGATGCACTCTGTGCTGCTGGAAATGTGACTCTCTCCTGCTGAGTCAAGGCCTTCATGCCAGAGACTAAAGAGAGTGGAGCCAGGCTGTCTCCTCGCCCCTCTGATTTACAAGCTAGATTTTCAGAGTCAGTTCATCCTCTGAAAAGGAGCAGTGCACGAATGAATGTAGCTCTGTCTTCCCAAGATTAGGGCCTCCTCCAGGTTCATGTTGATTTAACCGTCTTCCAATGGATAAATCAATTGATTGGGAAGATAAACCTGATTATTATGTCTCATACCTAGGCAGCCCCCATAGCCCCCTTCTCTACTGCACTGGGTTTGAGTTTTTAGCCTTCTTATGTCATACTGTATTTGTCAAGACACAGACCAGTTAGAGAAATGAAGCTAATCTGTGCCAAAAATATGGTTTAGGAAGCCCCACTATAATTTTGTGTTCTCCTCAGATGTTTCCTTTTTCAGTGGCAAGACTGCAGCATTGCTGCTGCTACTCCAGGGATCCCTAAAGACCCAGTTTATGATTACAGATTTGCTAAGGTGGAGATTTGCATTTTCCCTGTTATGCTCCTCCTACCTTCTCAAATCACATTCTCCCTTTTAAGAACAAAGTAGCATTGGGTGCTAGCTGCTCATTAGAAGCTCTTTAATCTCTTTCACTGTTTTACAAAATAAACATGCCTCATCCTGAAGATTGTTCTATTGCAAAAGATAAGCAAAATGAGCCAGTTATCAGTGCTAATTATCCAATAAAGGCCATTCCATACTAATCCAATATATATGGTCAAGCCTCAGAATTCTTTTTTTCTAAAGCATTAATAATGCATAAGCATAGTGCCTTTTCTAGTCTCAGCCAGATGCCTCTGTATTATAAGTCCACTTTCACTAATGTATTCTGTGGTAGAAGAAAAGAGGATTATTCACATGCAGAAAATGGCAGGAATATATATAGTTTAATAATGCTCTGTTTTCTGTTCTCATCACTTGTTTGCATTTAAACATGAAGACAGGAATGGGAAGGGGCTGCCTGTCAGCCTGCTGACTCCTCTCTGCTCCTTCAGGATTGTTCCTCAGGCCCCATGCAGCAGGGTGTTAGGACTTCTGAGAGCCACAACCAGCTCCCCTGAAGTCAAATACTATCTGCAGATTTGCATCTCAACTCACTATTTAACCACACTCCAGCCACATAATGGCTTTCCTTTGGGGCTAGTGAGCTGTTAAATGGATTGGTTAAGTGGCTAGGAAAAAAAAATGTATGTGATTACATTAACAAGTGCAGTTCATATACCTTTTCACAAACTTCCATTTTTATCAGTAAATTGCAGGAAAGAACACAAATTATTACATCAGAAAGTGAGAGCAAACAGGAGTGTCTGAGTCTGGCTCTGCCAAGCCAAAGTAGCATCTCACCACTACCAAAGGATCTTGTGATCTCCTTCCCTGCCCTTGCCATCCGTGCTACCGCTACTTGGAAATCTGATTTCACTCACTAAAACGGCAGAAAACTTTCCAAGCAAAGAAATTAAAATAATCATGGGAGGTTAGTGACAAAAAGCTGTCTGGATAAGTGCCAGAGGATGGCAGTGGTTGCTGAGGAGTTACCATGTATTAGCAAAGAAAGGCTGGAGGAAGGGCAGAGCTGCATTAGGGGTGGCTTAGGTCACGGTGGTGCATAACCGTTGTCTGTGTAGCTTCATGCTCTACTAAGGCAAATGTGAATCAATGTTTCTAGAAAAGCTTTCCCACCACTTTCTTTGCCCTATCCCCTACAGCAGGGCTGCTTCACAGCCAGCCAGATCAACAGGCATTAGAACTCCAGAAACTAACTTAAAAAATATGTTACTGTTAAGTTAGGGGAGCTCTTGATGTGGAGCATGTGGTTGCATGAGTGTGGTCATGAGGCCAGAGAGGCAGTGTGAGCATCACTGAGAAGGAGGGAGATCCACGAAACCCTCTTTTCCAGCCATCACCAGTGCAGACTGAGGCTGACTCACGTTAATTAAGAAATCGCACTCTGGTTCTCCACCCTGATGGCTGGGGCCTTCCACCCTGAGGCTCCTGTGCTTACAGTTGCTTCTGAACTATATTTCATGCGACTTCAAAACAGAACCACAGAACGGCAGAGGTTGAAAGCGAGCTCTGGAAGGTTTTTTAATATCTTCAAGCAGAGAGACTCCACAACTTCTCCTGACAACCTATTAGCAAACACATGAACAACACAAGTGCACACACAAGTTCTCTTCTACAGGGGATTTTAGGAAACACCTGACATTTAAACACATGCAATACTCCATTTCATCACAATACCTGGACTTCTGTATCTAGTTCTTACTTTATACAATGAGGCAACAGAGCCTGCTCTGCCACATCATTTTAAGATGACCTCAGTAAGTGCTGGGAACAGTCACTCTCTCCCCAAATGAAGATAACTTCACTGCACTCTGAGGGACACTCCCATCTCCCTGCAATAACCCAGCACAGGGGCTTACCTAGCAGAAAGTAATTCTCTTTTTTGCCAGGTTAGTTGTCTGCCAGTTCAGTTTCCTGAGCTGACTTACCCCATGGTCAGATAAGCATCAGTGCCAGCAAACCAGCTGAAACACCCAGGTAAGGATGCTTAACTATTGTGTAAGCCCACGTTACAATATTTAGGTGACTACTAATAAAGCTGTCAGCCTCAGAAAGCTCCAAATAACTAGATATAATACTGCACAAAGGGATTCTGGAGACCCCTTAACTTTTATTTTGAAAGCAGGGAAAGGAATGCCAGGTTGGTGGAAGGGCTAAATATTTTGCATGACTCCAGCTACAAGAGATTGCATGCATCTTTTCTGTACTGACTAATGGTCTGGTTACTGATGGTAACAATTTACACACAGCAGCAAAGGCAGAAATTCCCTTCCTCAGCTTCCCCAGCTGTGCAGGGGTTCTGCCAGGCTGAGGTGATGGCTGCTGAGAAAGGGCTGTCACACACTATTTGGCCCCAGAATAGTGCAGCTGCTTTGGTGGGCAGCTTTGTCACCACGAGGCTTCTTCTGAAAGCTGGTCCCATGAATGAGGGCAGTTAAAGCTCTCCAGAGAACTGGTGTGCTCAAAGTCATTCACAATGAATTTGAACTCCCTACAAGACGTTTATAATTTGGGTCTGGGTGAAACACAGTCAATTTTAAAGGGATAAAAGCATCATGGGTAAAGATAGTTTTGATCAGCCAGCCTTCTACCAGAGATGATTTTTTCCTCTCATCTGAATCAGTAGAAGAGAATCCATGGTCATGACTCAAGCCCACAGCTAAAAATTGTGAAGGAAATGTTCAGTAATTTAAACAGGCAGAACTCCAGGACTTTCCAGTATTTTCTGAGAAACAAAAGAAGAAAAGAGGATTAGATCACCGGGTGGTGCCAGGACAGCTGTGGTCTGCTGCTAGTGCACCAGCCAAGACATGACTAGTAAGAAAACAGCACCTCAAAAAAGGTGTAAAACTGAAAAGAGTGCTCTGCACAATTGAAAGAAATGAGTGTTGGCAATGCTCATAAGGGAAAAAGGTGCTGGGATTTAGGAAGATCTTGCCCTGGTTGCCGTGTTTGATAGCTCACCTTGCAGTAATGGCACCAAGCTTCCCTTCATTGATGATGGAAAGTTTTAACGTTTCCTTCATGTTAACAAAGGGTACCTCTTGGGACAACTTCCAAGAGGACTTACTGGAATGTCCAAGCTCTCCTGGCATCATTGGCAGACATAATCACCTTGAGCTGCATCTCTGTGAGGTCCCTTCCTTGTCCGGCTGGCTCAGCCCCTACTTGACAGCTACACTGTCTCTGTGCTCTGCTGTTGTCTACACAAAGACAATAGTGTCTGCTGTTAAGTTGATTTAATTAAACTGGTACTAATCACACTAATGTTATCACAAGCCAAGAAAATAAAAAGTATCCCTGCTTTAAATCCCGTGTAAGGGAGCAAATGGATGGTAAACAGAAAGGGGAAGGGGAACGGTTGACTGACTTGTCTGGTTTTAAGTTCAGAGGCGTCGTTTAGCATTTAAGCTAAAGGCAGGCAAAGTAAGATGCTGCCTAGTGTTGAAAGAGGGTAGGACAGCAAAAAGGGAAATTTGCAAAAGTGAAACTGTTCTTATTTTTCCTGTTAAAACAGACAGAAAATAAATTCTCAGTGGATTTTAGTGTGAAATTAGAAAGTAACCTGAGATGGTGGGAGAACAAAAGACAGTACCTGTGCTGATTTAACTGCTTTTATCCTCAATTTGAGGAGCACTGGTAAGGTGGTTTAGAAGGAAGCCTGTGAAAGAAGAGCTGCTGTGGAGCAGGAGCTGGGGCTCAGAGAAAGCAGGAGATGCAAGGACCAGGCAGTACTGACAATGCTTCAGGGAGAAGCTGAGCTGTCTGAGTTCAGGGTGTGGTGCATTGCCAGCTGTACAGATGTGGTAGGAATTGCTGTCATAGAACCATCCCAGGCTGGTCAGATTCTTGGAAATGCTTTTCTTCTTTGCCTCAGATGCTGTGCTAGGTGAATATATCGGGTATGTGAGGCCCCTCTCTGCAGCTTCCCTGAGCCCATGAGGACGCCAGTAAAAAATGCACACACAGAAATGGAAAACGGACATTAGCAGACTTTCTGCTGCACTGTTGGGATGAGGTATTGTAGGAAGCAATCACATTTTGTCCCTCAAAGACCATCTGCCATCCTCTTCAGACAGGTTCCTCATGCGAAATGCACTGTATGGAAGTTTGATTCATTGACCAGACATGCTAGGGAATGGAAGAGGTGGCAGAAATGCTTCCCTGTGAGTGCTGAGAAGGACAAATTATGTGGGCTGTGCCACTGATATGGAAGCTGTAGGACCATTTAGGATGGGTTGAGTCTTTCTGGTCAACAGAGTTCCTTACCGTTCATCAAATTGAACTTCTAGTGCTCTTTACTTCTTCAGGTACTGATGCTGGGTTTGCTGGCTCCTGGATGCCATCTCGTGCTACAGTTCAAGAGGTGAAGGGGATGCTCCAAGGGAGCTGCACTGCAGGCTCTTAGCATTCAGCAGCTCCTTTCATCTGTTGCTGAGGGTAGTGCCAGCATAAACCATTGCATGGCCATGTTATTAAGGCCTGAGGTGAAACTACAATGTATATCTCACCAAGATAAGCCTCATTTGATTCCGTGAACAATGTGGTGCTTCCTATCCTTATTTTCAAGTCAAATTTGGCAGATACAGCTACTACATTGTTACCAGCCTGTGACATACACATAGGAAAATTCTGAATCAGAAATGAGTTGCTGTGTAGTTCAACCAAGAGGAGTTTGGGGCACCTCCTTTTATTGTTATAGTGAGTTAAATACTAGGAAATGAAAATGTACTAGTTCAGATCATGCTAATTTGTCCAGGTAATAAAACTAAAGCACCCACCTGCCATCACCCACTGAGTTTGTAGCAGAGCTAGATACAAGCTGTTAAATTCCTGAAGGTATTTTTCCTTGTGGTTTCTAAGCTGGCTATGAAAAAAAGCATGAGGCTAGGGCAGTGCTAGTGATGGCTTCTCTGCTTCTGACTCTGAGCCACCTTGTAACCACACAGCTTGGGTATATCCTCCATGGCACAGAGAAACCAGATCCATCTACAAAAGACTGGACAGATAAGATAGACTTTTGGTCTAAATTAAATCAACCTTCCCTGTTAGTTTAGGCTTTATCCCCATTGTGGGTGGGGTGTCCAGAAGACCTTGAGATAAACTAACATTTGAACATGTATTATTGTAACTGGTTATTATAGAGAAAAATCATACCTTGTCTTGCAATCATAGAATCACCAGGTTGAAAAAGACCCACTGGATCACTGAGTGCAACCATTCCTATCAAACACTAAACCACGTCCCTCAGCATCTCATCCACCCCATCCCTTAAACACTTCCAGGGAAGGTGAATCAACCACCTCCCTGGGTAGCCTCTGCCAGTGCCCAATGACCCTTTCTGTGAAAATTTTTCCTAATGTTCAGCCTGAACCTCCCCTGGCAGAGCTTGAGGCCATTCCCTCTTGTCCTGTCCCCCGTCACTTGGGAGAAGAAGTCAGGTCCCTCTTCTCCACAACCTCCTTTCAGGTAGTTGGAGAGAGCGATGAGGTCTCCTCTCAGCCTCCTCTTCTCCAGGATAAACAACCCCAGCTCTCTCAGACGTTCCTCATAAGGCCTGTTCTCCAGCCCCTTCATCAGCATTGTTGCTCTTCTCTGGGCTCACTCCAGAGCCTCAACACCCTTCTTGTGGTGAGGGGCCCAGAACTGAACACAGGATTCAAGAAGCGGTCTCACCAGTGCTGAGTACAGAGGGAGAATAACCTCCCTCGACCTGCTGGTCACACCGTTTCTGAGACAAGCTGGGTTGCCATTGGCCTTCTTGGCCACCTGGGCACACTGCTGGCTCAATAAGATAATCAAAACAGGCTGCACACCAAGGAGGTCATATGCGTACTTGAAGTCATATGCGTACTTAAAGTCTATGCAGCAGCATGTGAGAGGAGTCAGACAATTAAATTATTTCACTCTTTCCACTTTCCATTTAGCAATCAATGAAAGCTTTCCCTCCAGGAAAAAGCTAGATGAGGGGGGAGCAATCAGCCCATTGTTTTGCCTGGGGTGTCACAACGAAACACATTGTGATTTATATGTTAATGAACAATTGCATAGGCAATACATTCTGCAAGGTGTTGCAATGAAGGACGGGGAGGTTGATCCATCAGAGGAAATTAGTGAGACAGGGAGCTCCCTGGTGAGAGCTGTAAATTAGGAGAGTGACAGAGTGCTGGGTGGCATGTCTTGTGTCCCTCACTTCCATTGACAATCCTGCAACTGCTTTTCTCGGGATCCGGCTCATGCACATTATTTATAAAGCATTTCACATTCCTGGTTGGTATCCAGTTGATGCTGGTTTCAATTAGAATAAATGCTTATTGATTGAGAGGAGATGGGCCAGCTGATTAGCTCCTTGGGAAGCAGAGCACGCTTGGCAGAGGGCAAGCTGGGCTCCTAGCAGGGATAGGAGAGTGTGGGGCTCTGAAAATCTGTCATGGAGGAGAAGTCATCTAGATTAAATCAATTAATTGACAAGTCCATCTAATAAAGTTAAATAGCTAACTTCATTAGGGAATTAATGATGGGCCTCATTAAAAACCCCAGTGGGAGCACTGTTGACTTCAGCAAGCTTCAAATCCAGCCCAATATTTGCCTTGAAGCAATGGTGCCCAACCTTTACTTAGGCTACTGAAAGATATGTGTCTACCCGAGGCAGAAAGCAGAGCAGACACACTACCTGTGCTTCAGCTGTGGATAGAAAACTGAGATGGGAACCAAGCATCTAGAAATGGTTACCAAAGAAGGACCAACAGCGTTATTTACACTAATGAGGGAACGTTTCCTTTTAGATACTTTGGAGAAGAGTTTTTGCTAAATACATGTTCCAGGAGCATGAAATCACAGCACATTTTCCTTTCCCCGGTTATCGCTAATACAACAAGATAGAGATGCCGCGAGTGACTTTGCAGCATATTTGGGCATCTGAAACATTTAAGTGGCTCATAGTCTCATGCTATGTATGAGACGCACTGCTGATCTGATTACATACACTCTTCTTGCTCAGAATAATAGTGGCAGGATGCCTGCATTTATTTAAATAATTTACACATGATTAAGGCACGAGGATCTGTAGCAGTGCGCTGCCAGGGATCTAGGGGCCTCCTGGGGTGAAGGCCCCTCCACATCGGACCCTCCCCCCCAACCACCGCAGCCCCGATCTCTCGTGCCTGGTGTCTCTGCTTGCCCTTAAGAGTAACTGGGGAAAAGGCTTGGTGCCTGCTGCAGGGCTCCCCTCCTGTGGCCGGGACCGGCCGGTGCAGGCACAGCTGCTTGCACAGCAGGGCAGGCAAGGAGTCTCTGGGCAGTGCATGCAGGGCAGCATCTCCAATCCTGTGTTCTGCTCTGGGCCCCTCACCACAAGAAGGATGTTGAGGCTCTGGAGCGAGTCCAGAGAAGAGAAACGAAGCTGGTGAAGGGGCTCGAGAACAAGTCCTACACGGAGCGGCTGAGAGAGCTGGGGTTGTTTATCCTGGAGAAGAGGAGGCTGAGAGGAGACCTCATTGCTCTCTACACCTTCCCTGGAAGTTTTTAAGGGATGGGGCGGATGAGGTGCTGAGGGACATGGTTTAGTGTTTGATAGGAATGGTTGCACTCAATGATCCAGTGGGTCCTTTCCAACCTGGTGATTCTACGATTCTATGCAGGGAGAACAGATCTAGGCAATGCATGCAGGGAGGGCAGCTTGGAGCAGTGAATGCAGGGAGGCTCTGGGCAGTGCATGCAGGCCAGAGCAAGCAGGTAGCACGAGCAGAGCAGGTGGGCAGGGGTAGCACAGGAGACAGGTCTGGATACCAGGGCAGTACGAGGGTTGTGTGTGAAAGAGGAATGACATGGAGTTGGGAGGTCCTGTGGGAACTGGGAAGTTGTGCCCTGCTCTGTATGTAGAGAAGAGAGGTGGGGGAAGGAGGGAGGGAGGCAAGGTGCTGGGGAGGCGGTCGAGAGGGGTACACTGAGGAGGCAGAGCACTATGGACAATCATATTTTTAAATGTGAGGTTTGTTTATTTTTACCTCCTTTCCTGTTTCCATCTGTTATTTAAAGAGTGCTCACCTGTTTGTGTTGATGGCCAGTCTATACTCAGACCATTGCTGCGATTTGCAAAGACAGCAATGACAAACCAGCTGAGCTGTGGGCTGCAAAACCCCTGCCCTCTCTCTGATGAGACCTTCTCTATCCTACAGACAGTGTGACCTTGCTGAGCACAAAATGCAAGTTCTCTGTGGGATTGAAAGAAGAGGCAGTGTGATTCTCTAATACTGATGAATCCACAGGAACAGCAATTCTGTAAATGATTAATGAGTCCCTACATTATTCATGCTGCTGTCAGGTGCTGCCAGGCAAAGTCCCATTGCAAGCTGCCACAGCCCATGTGCTGCCTTGCCAGGGCTGCTGCTACACCTGCAGGTGCTTGCGGGTCGGAGTTTCTGTGCAGTGTTGCTTTGCCGAGTGCCAGATGAAATATCAATGGCACAAAAGTGCTGCTAAGACACCACTGTCTTTTTATGGGTATTTTTTTTGCCGTGGGCCATTGGTAGATGGCTTTCAAGATTTAATGGAGTCAGGACGTTCAGTAGTAGTGGACTGAGTTGTAGGTCATGCAGCACATAAGGGAGGTAGATAACCTGAAGGATGATAATGTTTTCTAGTTGTTAAAATCTAACAAAGGTCTCACTACCATTCTGCCTGTCCCCAGCAGCAAGGAAGGAAATTCCCTTGGAGCCCACACACAGAGGAGCAAGAGTTAAACTGCTTGAGCTGGATTTTCCCTCAATCCCAGGATTTCCACATCTGGCCTGCACCTCTGGAGATGAGGCTGGGATGCTCTGCCTGGCGGGGATGTTAATGGCTGACCTCAGTGGCTGCAGCCAGAGCTGTAATTACCCACATCATTATATCAGCCTGCCTTGCTGGAAATGTTATGAAGGAGTATGGGGATTCACTAGGAACATGCCTTCCGATGTAGGATGACGTAATTATTATTGCCATCAGAGAAGGGAATGACTAATAAGGACCTTCAGAGAGCATTTCATTCATCCTTCCCTCTGTGGCTTCAAAGACGACTTTAAAAGGCATAATTAAGTGGCTGAAGTGCTATAACTGCTTTGTTTCTTTTAGTCAATTTCTTTCCAATACATAAAGTGGACAATAATTTCCCAGCAGGCTCACACCTCCACCCTTAATGAGCTAAAAGAGCTTACATCTGTTGCCTCTCCTGGTTTTCTCTTGCTGTGCATTTATACCTATTGTTCCTTTTTTTTTTCCCCCTCACAGATTCCAGTGATAGTACTTAGAAATGGCAAATGAACCATTTCCATTTCACTCCAGCATCTCTTTGCAGAGTAGCTCCTGACACCTGCAGCAGAACTCTGTTGTTTGATGACCATCTGCATCTGCATGAAAGATTAGTCTGATATGGCACAAGGCTAGGATCTGGCCTTTTCATGAGGTAGGGCATTCGATTTTTTTAAGTCTTTCTGGACCTGCAGAAGGAAAAGGTGAACATCAGCATGGGTGACTATGGCAATTTCTCCCCTGTTACCTTGGCCCAGATCCCTGATCTGAGAGTTACATAGGATCTTTTGCTTAAAATATTCTACTTGGAATATTTCCACACAGTTGAGAGGTTTTGGGGGTGGTTTTTTTCCTATGAGGATGACTAAAATAGGCACAAGTCCTATGTAACACAGCTGTCAGGCTCTCAGAGCATGATCATGATGACTTGCCCTTTCCCAGCCCTCTGATGTTCACACCATCAACCCCCACCAAGGAGCTTTCCTGGCACAGCTACAGTATGGGTGGGTGCAGGGCAAGGGCTGCATCCGCTCTCCCATCCCATAGGTTGCAGCATTCCTCTGCCCCCAGTGGGGGAAAGAGTGATGACAGCATTGCAGCTCATCCCTTCCTCTTATAGTTCATTTGTCCTTGTGGTAATACCTGTAGTATCGATGCATTATTTTTTAAAAACCACACATAAACACAAGACACATCCAGGTCCATAACTCTCAAGGAATTCAATGCATTTTTAGTATGAATTTAAAACTATGCAACTCTTTTGGTATTTAATCTATCTGCCTTAGGTTCTTTCTTCAGTAAAATCATAGAATCATAGAATCACTAGGTTGGAAAGGACCCACAGGATCATAGAGTCCAACCATTCCTATCAATCACTAAAACATGACTCTCAGCACCTCATCCACCCGTCTTTTAAACACCTCTAGGGAAGGTGACTCAACCACCTCCTTGGGCAGCCTGTTCTGGTGCCCAATGACCCTTTCTGTGAAAATTTTTTTCCAGATGTCCAGCCTGAACCTCTCCTGGCAGAGCTTGAGGCCATGCCCTCTTGTCCTGTTCCCTGCCTCTTGGGAGAATAGGCCAGTTCCCTCCTTTCAGGTAGTTGTAGAGAGCAATGAAGTCTCCCCTCAGCCTCCTCTTCTAATGAGTTATTGTAAAATAATTTCAGTAAGGTAAAAAAGAAAGAACATTTTAATAAACAAACGGATGGTTTTCTGACCTCTCTGGATTGAAGTAAGCTTCCAGAAATAGCAAAGAAGGTGTCTGGATTTCCTTTATACCCACATTTGTCAATAAGGCTGTTAAAATTAATGAAGTAATACCAGCATAAAGGAGGGATTTGAATAGTTTGGTTACTTCCTCCAGTGTTACTAAAAGATGCCAGCCTGTTTGGAGGAGATCCTGTAAGACACTTAGAGGCACATAAATACCTCAGCAAATGTAATACTGAATATGGGGCAAACCTAATGAGCTTCTTAAATGATTAACTACACATCCTCTTTCCCACACCGGTGACTAATTAGCCATGGCAGACATTTTCATAAGGTAGTCAGAACTAGGCCAAACATTTTGCTCTGAGTCATAAACCCAACCTTTCTGCTCCATGGCTGTGGGTTAGGTCTGCTGCTGTGAGATGTTACACCCCTAGACTTTACCTTGTCCCTCTGCCACACGGTACCAGTCCTGTTTTACAGTAGGTAGCTGCTACGTTTCTTCCTCTGCACCGTAATGCATGGTGCCGCAACAGCAACATCAGTCAGTGCAGCATTGGTCACTGGTGATGATGTGGGGTCACAGCTCCCACCAAGTCTCTGCTGGACAAGGTCTGCGCAGCCCAGACACCCACTGCTGCAAGGATGCAGCTTTGTGCTATGGATCACATTTGAAAACTGCCCTGGTAAATAAAACTTACAGGTGGAAGCTTTTAGAGTTGCTCAGAGGAATAATTAATATCTGTGCAAAACAATAACATTTAGTAATGACAATATGAGGCTTTGCTGCTCTTGGTGATTTCTTACCATCTGGCTATAAGGATCTCTTTAAATATGAATTTAGACAGAAATTAATATGATTTTCCCCATGCAATTAACATTTATAAAAACATTGATTTTGGTTTTGTTAAAACACGCCATGTTAATTACTTCATTCTTTACAGATGGTCAAATCTATTTATGCCAGAATGGTTAAAAAATAGGCATTAATTTGCAAAAGCACAAGAAATCCATGTGTACCTTTAATTTCAACTCAGTACAGTCATCACTATGATTAATGAAGAGGTTAGAGAGGGAATGTTGCTTAGGGTATACTTAGAATCATAGAATCATACTTGCACCGGTTACCAAAATGCTTTTCAGCAACTGTAGTAAGATGCTAATATTGGTAGGCAAAAAAAAAGAGCAGGCATATTTATAAGTTACTGCATGAAAAAGAGGTAAATCAGTTACAACTATGCACTTAGAGTTGTAGAAAATTCAGGTATATGAGCCTTTGCCTCATATATACATATGCATTTGTATGTTATATGCATATCATATAGATTATATCTGTGTGTTATATACATATAATATACATGGTATGTCTCTAAAATAGCAAAAAAATGTAACTTTTGTAGGCCTAATATTCAGGTGGTTGGAAAAATACGTGCACTAGCAACTCCATTATCTTCCAGGAGAGGGCAGTCATTTATGTCCACTGCGTTTGTAAGCTGTTTATAAAACTCAAAGCATACATAGAGACACGTGTCATTTTCAAAATATGAACATTTATTTTTGCTTTCATGGCCTTCTTGGTTGCAGCACTGCTGCCAGGCTAAAACACATCCCCAGACTTGATGAACCACCAGTGTGGCATCAAAAATACTCTCCCTAATGCAGCAGCCAGAGTTTTCACAGGCAGAGACCTCCTGAACAAAGTCTTATTAAGCACCTGACAGATATTAAAGCACTGTATAAAGCTCGTTATAAATACTTTAGAGCAAGTGGCCAGTGGACATTTCCCACTAGAATAATTCGTTGGGAAGTCTGCATGGGTGCCAGCGGAGGAAGGACTCTGTTGCACCTTCCCTGCAGCCCAAGCATCCCTGCAGCAAATTGGTAACAGTCCAAATTGTACCTACATCACTGGGAATCATCTGAAAGGTGCTGTTAGTCTCTTTTGTTATGCTAATGTAAGGTGGAAGTCAATACAATTATTAATTGCAAACCTGTTCAGTCAAAGTGCTTTGAGCCAAGCAGGCATTGTAATTCAGCTGAGAAGCTTTGAGTTTTATTTTAATTAACTCAACAAAAAAGGCAATTGAAATGAAATGTTTTCAGTTGTGTTCTCTAGTGCTAATCAGCAGCTCATTATCTTTAATCACACCGACATTGCTGCTCTTCTTCTCCAGCATAGGGGGACTGCTCAGGCTGTGTGGTTACGTAGGCTGTGGTGAAGGCAGCACAGGGAGCACGGGAGGGGAGAGATCTCCCAGGCCCACGTGGAGAGAGCTGAGCCTTGTCACCAGATCGACAGGCACCACCACTGGCACTCACCAGATAGCAGAACTGGCTCTTGTCCTGCCATTTCAGCAGCCTGTGCTGCAGCAGATGAATGACGAGCTTGCTCCAGAAGGTCGTGTGGGGCCATGCTGCCACCAGGAAGGTGGGTCCTGGCCCTCCTTCACCCTTTATAATCTCACAAGGCTTTGGTGACTTTATGGGTGACACCACACTCACAGAAATACTCGGATCCTAATACATAATTGTAAAATGATAACTCACCTTCCTAAGGGCCAGCTGATGCAAAAGCAACTGCTTTGGCTGGATTTACTTCCCAGCTGTATAGTGGCACAGGTTGCCCAGGGAAGCTGTGGCTGCCCCATCCCTGGAGGTGTTCAAGGCCAGGTTGGATGGGGCCTTAGGCGGCCTGATCTAGTAGGAGGTGTCCCTGTCCATGGCAGGGAGGTGGAATTAGATAGATGGACTTCATGATTCCTTCCAGCCCGAACCATAGAATATAGCCACATTCCAGATAAAATAATTAAATAAACAGCAAATGCAGATGATCAGCAGAGTAAACTTACAGCCAGAACACCAAACATCAAATTCTACTTCAACACCAAACATTAAGTTCTGCTTTTTGGTTATTAAAAGTGCTCAGTGGAATGTATGAGGTGTATTAACAAAGCTATAAGTATTACGTACTATTGAGTGTTGGCCCAGCACTCTGCGAACTGATGCCACAGTTCCCATTGAGTTCAGTGGTGCAGCAGCAGGCAATGTGCAGCTGCCTGTTCCCTGGATGAGTAGGAGTGGAGTCTGTGAAAACAAATGGTCCCTGCCACAGTGGCACATGTCTCTGCGGAGGGCTGCTGGGTAGCATTGCAGTGCCACATCTCCCCTTGAACGAAGAGACAAGGCTCAGCAGCTTGATCCTACAAAGCCCAAGGAAGGAGCAAAACCTGAATTCTTTCCTGCTTATAGCCTAGGATCCATAACTCAGAGTCTAAAAGCCTTTGGGATCCTACGGTTCATACCGCCTCAGTTCTTCTTGAAATGAATCTCTGTGCATCTCCATCCTGCTGCAAGCTGATTTACTTTGTGATGGATTCAGTACTCATCGTATAAGCATGTGTTACATTCGAGGAGATCTTGTATAAAGGTTACCACTTTTTTTCCCCCCTTTTTTCTTCTCTATTTTTCCCAGTTGAAGTGGTTAGAAAAAATACATCTTATTCAATATTTAGTAGGTGCATAAACCCATTTTCTTTATTGTTCCTTGTATTTTTGGAGAGCCTCTGTAATCTTTCCATAAAGATTAAGGTAAATTACCATCATTATTTTAAAAGGATGGCTATAAATGACCAGCGGAAATATTTATCAGTGATGACAGCGGCTCAGAAGCTAACAACTAGCTGCACGTGTTAGAGCACCAGCCACAACCAGAACACCCGTGTTTGGATGCATGATGTATTTTGGGTTTCCTGGCTATCCCGTTAGATGCCATATAACACTGTGGGCCAAGTTCATTCCTGGCGTAAGTTCAGTGAAATCAAATCACCTGCCTTTGGGTGACTGGTGCTGCACCAGGAACTAATTTTGCCCACGGTGTTTAATTTTGATTGTATTCAGTCTGAATTAACATTAGTTATTTCACACAGCAGGCAAGCTTTACAAAAAGGAGTTTTCACCTCCTGCTGTGTACATCCCAGCGTGTGCTGTGCTTCCATCTTCCATCTTTGAAAAAATATTCTCTTCGGTTCTATTGTATCTGAGGGAAGTATTCATCAATGGAGAGAGAAACGTGGATCAGCCCCATATCTGCCTGCTTCTCTGCTAAGGAGCAGGGCAAAGTGAAGGAGGAGTTTTGCCAAGAAAAACAGTAGCAGCGAGTGCTGTTGATGTAGATAGAAGTAAAAAGTCTTCCCTGAGGACATCTTGTCAAGTGAAGCCTCCTGTGCCATTAATTACAGTTTCAAGGTGCAGATGAAATATGTATGGGATAGGATATGTTTGCTTCTTAATGTATAGTTCAAGTTATTTTTTTAAAGAGACAGCATCAAGCCAAATCCTCAGCCCACAAATAACAGGTTTTCTTCTCTTGTTGTTCATACTCTTGTCATTTCATCCCTAAAACATAGGCAGTAGCTCTGGTTACATCTCCAAAGGCTGACTTTGGAGAACCTATGGGAGCAAAGATTGTTAGGCTGCCTGTGGCCACATTAGCTATTACATTAATACCTAGAACTGTGAAAGCAATCCCAGAGTCATTTTAGTTGTTATGAAATTATGATTTAAATGGAACTCCATGCAAAATAAAAAGGCATAATGTGAGGAATTATAATTTAGCATTACCTAGTATTTTTATATTTCATATTAAAAGCACAACAAGACCTTTAATGAAAACACAAGTGTACTAATCATAATACATTGAGATCTCAGGCAGGATAGGAGTTTCAGTGAGAAGTATGGCATAATAAAGCAGTATAAACCAGGTCCTACCCTAGACAGCTTACAAAGGGAAACCTTGACACCTACAGAGGGAAACTGAGGCAGGAAGAAATTTAATCTTTTGATTAGTATTACAGAGACGATCTCTGGCAGAGCCAGGAACTAAACTTAGCCTGCTGAGTCCTGACAGCAGCAGCCCTTTCCTCTGGACAGGCTGCATTCCTCCCCTGAATACTGCTGAGCAATAAATAGCAGTGAGTGGGGGAAATGGAAAGGAGAGCTGGGGGCTCTCACTGAAGTTGGTGGTGACCTGGTGAAACGGTGGAATGGCTGGAGAGGAGTATTTGCAGCTGAGAGAGCTGTGCCTCCTCCCTCTGAGCAGTGCAGGGTGGTGGGCAGTGGAGGCAGGAAGGCTGGGGAGGAAGGTGAGGGTGATGAAGGTGACTGCCAAAAACAAAGATGTGTTTTCAGCTTGCTCCTGAAAGGGAGGAGCCCACCTGTGGGGATGGGTTGGAGGCCAAATGCAGCCCTGTCAGTGGGCCCTGAGCAGGCTGCCTGCTCAGATGGGACCAAGCCCTGCACCCTTGCAGCACAAATGAACTCTTGGCTTGTTATGAATTTTTTGTCCTCCATATGTGCCATCTTTTTCTAACTGCAGTGGCATCCATTTTCTCCTTGGGTTATAACTGCAACATCCCCATCACAACACAGCAATATCCCCCACCACCACCCCACCCCAGCAGCCCTCACTGCAGTAGTGCCTTAAACACCTCCAGGGAAGGTGAGTCAACCACCTCCCTGGGCAGCCTGTTCTGGTGCCCAATGACCCTTTCTGTGAAAAACTTTTTCCTAATCTCTAGCCTAAATCTCCCCTGGTGGAGCTTGAGGCCATTCCCTCTTGTCCTGTCCCCTGTCACTTGGGAGAAGAGGCCATCACCCTCCTCTCTACAACCTCCTTTCAGGTAGCTGTAGAGAGCAATGAGGTCTCCTCTCATAGAATCATGGAATCATAGAATCATAGAACAACCAGGTTGGAAGGGACCCATCGGATCTTCTAGTCCAACCATTCCTATCAAACACTAAACCAAGTCCCTCAAGACCTCATCCACCCGTGCCTTAAACACCTCCAGGGAAGGTGACTCAACCACCTCCCTGGGCAGCCTATTCCAATGCCCAACGACCCTTTCTGTGAAAAACTTCCTCCTAATCTCTAGCCTAAATCTCCCCTGGTGGAGCTTGAGGCCATTTCCAGTGCTAAGTACAGAGGGAGAATCACCTCCCTGGACCTGCTGGTCACATCATTTCTGACACAAGCCAGGATGCCATTGGCCTTCTTGGCCACCTGGGCACACTGCTGGCTCATGTTCAGTTGGCTGTCGACCAACACCCCCAGGTCCCTCTCCTCCAGGCAGCTTTCTCGGCAGGCTTCTCCCAGTCTGTAGTTCTGCATAGGTTTGTTGTGCCCCAAGTGCAGGACCCGGCATTTGGCCGTGTTAAACCTCATGCCGTTGGACACTGCCCAGCAGTCCAGGGTGTTTAGGTCCCTTTGCAGAGCCTCCCTACCCTCTAGCAGATCGACACTTCCACCCAGCTTAATGTCATCTGCAAACTTGCTAAGGGTACCCTCAATGCCCTCATCTAGGTCATTGATGAAGACATTGAACAGGACTGGACCTAGCACTGAGCCCTGGGGAACACCACTTGTCACTGGCCTCCAGCTGGACTTAACACCATTTCCCACCACTCTCTGGGCCTGGCCATCCAGCCGGTTTTCTACCCAGGAGAGTGTGCGCCTGTCCAGGCCAGAGGCTGACAGTTTCTGAAGCAGAATGCTGTGAGAAACTGTGTCAAAGGCTCTACTGAAGTCCAGAAAGACCACATCCACAGTCTTTCCCTCATCCAGCAGCCGAGTGACTTTGTCATAAAAGGCGATCAGGTTGGTTTGGCAGGACCTGCCTTTGGTAAACCCATGTTGACTGGGCCTGATCACCCGGTTCTCTTGTAAGTGCTTCATGATAGCACTCAAGACCACCTGTTCCATGACTTTCCCTGGCACTGAGGTCAGACTGACTGTCCTGTAGTTTCCTGGATCCTCCCTGCTACCCTTCTTGTAAATGGGAACTACATCAGCCAGCCTCCAGTCCAGAGGTACCTCCCCAGTCTTCCAGGACTGCTGGAAGATGATGGAAAGGGGTTTGGCCAATACATCTGCCAGCTCCTTCAATACCCTAGGATGAAGCCTGCTCTTCTCCAGGCTAAACAACCCCAGCTTTCTCAGACGTTCTTCATAATGATGATTTTATGTGCAGACCCTGCTAGTTATCTGTACCCCAGGGTTTCAGAAGCTAGCATTTGCCTGCTTCTACTAATTCCTGTCATTTCTATGAATTGCTGAAATGCTAGCTGAGGAATGGATCCCGGATACAGCAAGAATACCCACTTAGGTTTTCCCCAGGCTTTTTTTCTCCTTTTGGGGGAAAAGGCACAGTAAGAATGAGGCATCACCAAGAGCTGTGAGAGGCAGCCCTGGGGAATGTTCAGAGAAAGCAGCAACCCTGGCTCTTCCATGAGACAGGAACTCCTGGGTTTGTTTAGGTGCACATGAAAATGCTGGGATTTCCCCAACTCCTCCACTCCAATGAGGGTACAATGCCTGTGGGGAGAAATGGCAGCAAAAGAAATTCAGTCCCCAGATCAGCCCTGGATGAGAATGAGTGAGTGAGTGAGAAGAAAGAAGCAGCTTCATGCATGAAATAAGAGATTTGCAAGGAAACTTACCCCTATAGTTTTAAATGATAGCATGTTTGATCTGTGCTTCATGAATGCCTCCAGTTCCCAGGGTAGGCTGGGATATCTACTTGTATACTGAAAGTAGCACTTGTTGCAAGACTATAGAGTATCTGGAGAGAGATTATAAGGTATTTCACTTGCAGAATTGACTGCACCTTATGAGTGAGCAACCCCATCCAGGTGGACACAAAGCTGCTACAGTTCTGCAGCCAGGCCAGTGAGTTTTCTCCTTGGGTTATCTATAGCATCCCCAGTGCAGTTACAAAGGGATCTCCTGGGCTGGCTGCATCACTTCAGGACACCAGTGCAGTGATTTTTTTTTAAGTGAAAGGATGTCACATACTAAAAGCTCCTTATCCAGCAGTTCTGCAGCAGCTGTTACTAAGCAAAAACCCAAGACATTAATGCCAAGCACATCATCAGCCTGAGGGGCAATTTTTTTTTTCGATTCATTGAAACTTTTAATAAGAAAGAAAAATAAAGATTCTCGCATTTTTCGTGAGCCTTGAATGGAAACACAACCTCTTTTTCTGTTCCCTTTCTTTGATAACAAAAAGCAATTTAGCTTTATTGAGACTTCCCTGTTTGCAAGCAGCACTCCAATTTGACAACCTGGTTTAGTGAATTCCCCTCTTTGTCTTTGCTCATGATGGAAGAGGGACAGGGCAGAGCCTCTTGGGGTGACCCTAGGAAAGCCACTTCACCCCCTTCCAAGATGTCCTACTTTCCAGGAGTCTGAGTGTCTGTTACCCCAGCACTGCCTGGATCAGCACTGAGGCTCTGCAGTCCCTACTGTTTGTCTAGCCCAGGCATCCCACCTCAGGAACTGAGAGTATGACCACACCAAGGCAGTCATGAATATCTCCTTCAGGAAGCTGGAGGTGTGTGCAGTGAAAAATATCAGTAACAGGGAAGCTAAGCCAAATCCAAACCTGTTCTCAATGAAAACTGCTTGGAAGTGCTACTTAGGTGCTATTAAAGCACTAAAAAGAAAGCTTTCCTTTTGCTCCAGCAACATGCGTTACCTCAGCGTGACTTACAGAGGTCACTGACGTGGTAATAAGCTGCTTTATTTGCTGTTCCCAAAGAATCTTGTCCTCTTTGCAGAAAGTGCTAACAAGGTCACAACTTCCGTTAATTGTGTCTTTGTTTATTGTAAGATGGAGGTGGCCCCAAATGACTAAAAACGAGAACTCCTCCCAGATTATTCCTGCCGTCAAGCACCAGTGACAAACATCTGCAAAGAAGCAAATCAAAGCGGGTTTTAAAATGCACCATGTTACTAACTTCACAGACACGCTAATGAATAATTTCCCCCGCTTTTCAATTCTGATTCCATTAGTAATTCCTTAATTAATTCTGCCTCCTAGCATGACAGACCTTCACTCAGTGCTATGGAGACAGAAATTGCTTTGGTAGAGATGAACTGGAAGATTATAGGACCTCTCTGGTGCTCTTTCTGCTCCCGGTTGTTCCTGAAAGCACAGTTTGCTCCGGTTTCCAGTTTGTGATGAAATCTCCACCTTTTGTTTACCTGTTGTGGCTAACCTTGGCCAGTGACAACTTAATGATGTTAGCTTCAGCTTGATGAAAGCATCTAGCTGTGCTTGACATAGCACTGAGTAACGAGAAATTCTTGAGAATGAGAATGGAAATGAGATGTCATTTATTTGAAGACAGGACTGTGTTTGGCTCTTGTAAATATTCTGCATTGGTGATGTGCTATTTCGGCCTGGTTTTAAAAAAGACTGGTGGATGAAGGAGGAGGCTTTCACTCCTTAAAAAAATTTCAGTGTCCTCAGGAGGAGCCAATAATTCAGTGTGTCTGACACTTCACCTTTCTTCACCACTGAACCGATATCCTTGATCACGGATGGCTGCAATTAGTCCCCAGAGTACTGATAGTACATGAAAAATGCTGTGGCTTTTGCCTTCCAAAAGGACAACACTCCACCTCCATAATTCCTCTCAGGATTTTCCAGCTCTGAAGTCTTTGTTTGCTAACCTTGGATATACAAGCTGTCTAGAGAAGTTACTAATTCCTCTTATCTCCACTTCCATGCCAGTTAGGCTAATTTATAGGAATTTTGGTAGGAAACACTAAAAACCAACCTAGCAGAGCTCATTAATTTGTGAATCTTTTAAAGTTTTCTCTCACTGCAGAGACCATCTGTTTGTCTGAGTATTGTTTTTGCAGCTGCCGAGTCAGGTTTTCAAGACTCTCACCTTCTCCTCAAAGCCACCACTTGATACCACAATATTTAGATTCAGGGTTTGACACTTTTTTCCACCAGATCTATTCAGAGCAAATGTAACTACACTCAGCTATACAAGACTCAATCCCACTGAAATAAACAACAACAATGTCCTTAAAACCAGAAGCAGTAAGATTAGATTGAATCATATAATTTTTCTAGGCTTTTTGTAATCACTACTCAGTAACACCAAATGTTTGCAGAGGGAATTCCTATTAACACTAATTGCAGCTGTGCATGAAAATCTATGTTGTATTGATAAGAAAATAACTTCAGCCTCTGTCCTCCTGTGCTGGGAGACTCCTGCAGAGCCTGCCAGAAAAGAGCCACTTGCATTTAACGGCAGATGCCAAAAGCTGGACTCTTGCTGTCATGCTCACCTTCTTTCCATTCTTGTTTAAATACTTTTCACTTGAGCACTAGGGCAGACTCATTTTGATACCCAGTGTGTCAGGAGACATTGCCAGCAACAACTGTGACAGCTCAGAAACCAATTTTGTATTTGAAATGTATTTTTTCTATTTCCTGACATAATTTCAATGGCCTTTCATAACTTGTCCCCAGAGAATGCAGCTGCTTATAAATTAGATGAGATTGAAATGCCACTGAGATTCAGACTATCCATTCATTTCTACTTTAAGATAAATCCTCTTCCAAGTCTTTGATCTTCTTATTTTATTTACTGTATAACTGCACATTTGCATAAAATGTTTTCTCTGAGAGCCAGCAATTATCACTGGCAAGGTTTACATTTCTTGGAGATAGCTGGAATTTCTCCCCTATTTTCTCTTTGAATGTGCAGAATTATATTCCTTGCCATTGGACTGGTGTCACCTGACTTAGTTAATCTTCTAATCTTCTCTCTGGGGTGACATCAGTGGAGATGATGGAGACGTTTCCTTTCTTGACTACAAAGCTCGGATTCAATTGTGAAGATCCTGTTAATAAAATTTAAAAACCAACGCAGATTAATAGAAAATTATGTTATACTTAGTGTCACAGTCTACTTGTAAGTGGACGCGTGATGGTTTGTTTCATTTATGATTTCAGAGTGCAAATAATTCAAAGAGAGCCAAGGAGTCAAATTTTGATCTAAGCTGGTACTTTATTAATTATGCCCATAAAGTGACTTACACTAGAACAAGAAAAGAGGTGGGGAGAAGAGGGAAGGAAAAGGGGTTCATAGCTACCACCATGGGTCCACAGATGTCCAGCACCTCTGGGAGTCCTGGTCCAGAAGGTGTTCCGTTGTTTCAGTCTTTGATGGAGGTGATCCCAGGGTAGAGGGGTTGTCTTCTGTCTTGATCTTCTGTTCCCCCCTAATTCAGCGGCTCCAGAGCTGTCTTTTATGCTAGTCAATACACCTGTGACCTGCCTTTGCCTATGGAGATGTGCCAGTCTCCACCTAGCAGGCCACACATGCCAAGAGAGAAGTATCTGCAGTTTTCCTCTCCTTGCACATGCGCTCCTTCTGATGGCAGTAGTTGACCTGGGGTCTCCTGATGAAGGCCAGTAGTCATCATCACCTTGTGCACATACTCTGTTGACTATGTGTCTGTGGTAAGTCCTGTCATTAATCTTCCTGTCTTTTCCTCCTTACTTCATGGATCTTTCACAATGGTAGGAATCAAGGAGGCTTGAAGATAGGTACAAAACATTTTTGAGATAAGGAGGCAGGCACAGGTAGTTAGGTACAAAGCATTCATTCCATACCAGCTCTGGCTGTTTTTCGGAAGCCTGCATTTCTGATTTATACAGTCAAGTTCTGAGGCTAAAAATGAGAAAATGTTGAGACATTATTGTTGTCGGTCAATCCTTTGACCGATTCTTACACTTAGTTATTTGCAGGGGCTGCTATTACTTCTATATTTTTTGTTTCATAGAGAACCCTTTGAGCTGTCAGCTGTATCTTGCCTTTCTTCACTTGCTTTTCCTTCACTAGGTGCAGCCACATGACATCTTGCCAGTGCATCAGCTTCTCTTGTGATTGCATTATTACACTCCCTGCCCATTGAAATGTGAACAGAATGTGTCAGAAAACAAAAATGAAATCAAGTCCTAGTTATTGGCATTTTCTGGGTGCTTGGTTTTAGTCTGAGCTCGTTGCCTTCCTCAGGGCAAGCTTCTCCTAATCACTGTGCAGAGGTTCAGCATTGTCTGCACCCCGGAGTCATGTGCACATGGCACAACAATCCCATGAGCCCTGGATTTGACCCACTGGTCCCATAGGTACAGCCAGGACAGCACTGAGATTGCACCAGTGGCTCAGGAGATGTAGGGCTGACAGTGGGTCAGGTGATGTGGGCAGCATGGTCCCCTCTGGCTTCTCTACACTTTCTCTGGGTGTAATTTAAAAGCTGTGATTGTTTTTACCCCTTATACAAGAAGATAGGAAGGCTGGTGTTCTCCCCACCAGCCACAGGGTTTTTCAAGGGGTGAAACCCAGTCTACGCTAACAAATGTCAAAGTGTGATTTCCAGGGAAAAACAGCAGTAGGAGCAAATGACTTAAAGCATGTGCTGAATTTATGCAGCTCATCTGTCAGTGCAGGCAGGAATGTTTACCTTGTCAGAGCATGGGTTGTGCTCTGGGACTGCCAAGGTACCCAGGGCCCATTCCCACCTGCAGGACTGTATTTTGGGCTATTCAGTGCTTTGTGCAAAGGTCACCCGCATCCTGAAGCCAACTTGCTTACATCAGCTTGCAGTTTCTCTTTTAGACCTATCCTTCCCCTCCCCCTGCCTAGGCTGTGAATCCTCCTGTACCCAACAGACAGAAATCCCTTCACACGGTAGGAAAAAACCCAAGGGAATTTGCATAAATTAGAAGGGAGAAGCGCACTTCAGTCATTCTCTATTTAAACTGTGTGGAAATCATGCTGATGGGAGATATAAATGCCTGTCGAAGTGGGCAGTAAGGCGCTTGTTTCAATCTCATGGAAAATTGCAGATTTAATAATCAGATCTGTCTTGGTTAGCTAAAGGAATTGCTCTCACTCCATGTGATTTCCCTCTGTCAGCAGAGAAAGGCAGAGGGAAGCACAATTCACCCATGATCCTACAGTGCTTATGACATTAGCAAAGTCCTTCCACCAGTAATGTTAGCAGGGGGTCAGTGTTTGGCACGGCCTGAGAACCCACAGTGAGAACGGCAGCTCTCTGCTTTTCCTACAAAGCTGGGATGAGACCAGCTCCATCCATGGCTGAGTGAGGGGTGAATAAGTGATAGTAAAAGCCCTGGTCCAGATAAGAGCTTTCAGGTGGATCTGGCTCTTTGTACAATCAGATATCTGAGGCCGTCAGGCTACGGGGGAAATTGTTATGACCCCCACAATGGGATTTAGGATCTTAAAGACCAGATTTTCCAAGGCATTTAGGCACTGAGATCAGGAGCATAATGAGATGTGCAAACATCTAGGTTAGAAAATAAGTCCTGTTACATGTCTTCCTCATTTAGGTGACAGGTAATGTTTGGACACTAAGGTGACTGTGTACTTGTACCATTGTGGGTGCACCAAGGTTTTCCCACATATGTCCTCTTTCCTCAAGCATATTACCTCAGCTCCAGGTTTTTGGTATTTCAGAAGTCCTTTGCACAGCTCAGACTGTGTTTTTTCTGCAGGACTTTTGGCATAAACAACAAAAAAACCACATTTATGTTTCTTCCTGAAGAGCTCCAGAGAGGCGTATGGCCACTCCAGTGAGTGCTAAAGTATTCCAAGATGTATCAGGATGATGCAAGTCTTCTACAGGGGACCAAATGAGTCTAGGCAAACCTTCTTTAGGAAATACTCCAGTGGCTTCTTTCTATATGTTACGTTTACCCTCCTGCTTATGCTGTTTGTCACAGATTTTATGCAGAGGTGTGTCTGTTGGGTAGTAGTGTGAAGCAGAAAGATTCATGACAGTTCTCACTGTGTATTGAAGAACAAGCATCCTTCAAGTTCCTTGGGAAGCCCAAGTGAGAGCAGTCATTGACAGATATTTAGCACATTTCCCACATTAAATACCTCCTAAAATAATATGTACTTTACCTCTCATCTTTTATAGTTTAGTTCAGTTTTTTGGCACATTTTTTGCCATGACAGACACCAGGCATGTTCATAATTACCCAAACTTCCTCCTTTCAGACTTAAATTTTCCAGGCTTGACCTTTTTCCAGGAGCAAGCATGGCTCTTTTCAAGCTGAGCAACAGGGGAAGTTAAAAGAAATGCTTAAGTTAAAAGTTTTCACTTGGAAAAAAAATCTTGTAACTTTTCAAAACCCAACATTATAACTAAAATATCCAGGAATTAAAGCTAATTTTTAATTGGAGTGGTCCTTATTAGAGGAAGATGTTTGTGACTATCACTGGAAGAATTAGGTCTGATTTGTTCAACTTTTGACCCTATGGATAATTTCGTACTTTAGTGTTTCACTGAACAGCTCTCCCAAAGCCCAGTCCTAATAAAGGTTCTGGCAGAGAAGCTCTTGCTTTGTTGTACTAGTTTGACATATGTTTGTCCTCCCCTCAGTCTTCTCTGCTGGCTTCTCTACCTCTCTTCCAGAAGATGCTGAACCCATGTAGCAGAATTGGCCAAGGACAACATAGCATGGTAACTGAAGCATAGTTTTTTTTTTAAAATTGCTTTTGAAGATGAGTTAAAGCTAAAGACACCAGTCTGTGATTTGGAATGCCTTCACCGCAGGCATTTCTCCAGCTCTACTGGAGGGCTCTAACCTTCAGCAGAGGAGCATGAGCACACAGCTGTGAGAGGTAACTTCAAAACCAGCTGCAGCTGTTTGCTCCATGAATGTAAGTCAGCATGGTGAGCCCTTGATCCTGCGAATACTCATGCTGGTGTTCAACTTCATGACTGTGAGTAGTTCCAGGAACTTTACCGGGGTTTGAAGTTAAATTGGCAGGCAAGTGCTTGCAGAACTGGGCGCCTGCATTTGTACAGGGCTGAGCTAAGAAAGCTTCTGTTCATACACGTAGCAATATGTTTCTGCAGTGAAACTGCACTGGAAGGAAATGTCCTTGGTCTGGTTTGGGCCTTCTTTCCTTTCTAGAGGCATACTGAGATTAAAAGACATCTCCACGTCTCCCTGTTTTCCAGAATAGCTGAAGACTACTTCTTAAGGCTGTGGGTGTCAGCAGGATGGAGAGGATAAGCATGATGCCCTGCACATCTCTTTGTACGGCCTTTTTGGTGAAAAGCACAGCACAGGGTTGTTTTTCCCAAGAGTCACCGTCCATGTGAGCCCTATAGCAGTGAATATCCCCATGCTACTGCATGTGCAGACCTTGAACAGCCGCTGATAAGGGCTGTCCCTGAGAGTGATGCCATCAGATCTTCATGCTGGCAAACCCCAGCAGCCCCATGACACCCCCAGCCCTGCTCACCCAAACCCATGCAAGCAACACGAGAGGTGGTTTTCAGAACATGTAACTAACTGTATTTGTAGCTATTTTAGCTTCTTAGTCACCGGCTTGATATTCTGAATTGCATCCGTGGCTAGCTATACTCTGAGTAACCAGTAGAGTATCAAAAAGTGTCTCTCTAGAGAGAAAGCAAGCCGAACCAGCAGTGTCAGTCTTACACTAAAGCACCAAAATAAAATGAGCCCAAATTTTTCAGAGGTGCTGAGCACACTGAACTCCTAGCGTACTTCATGGAAATTAAACCTTTTTTTCTTCAATGCATTTTGAAGAAAGATGCCCTGTGGGTTTCTGATGGCTCACTTCTCCACAGGGTCTAGAAGTTCTTCCCCCCTCACCCCTTATAGAGTCCCTTCTTGCTTCCCTTCTAGCCCTCACACCAGCTCTGGGGCCAAACCCCTGACATCTGTGAAGGGCTCAGACACTGAAGTTCTGTGCTTCTGGGAAAACAAGTGGCAGCAAACCATCTCTTACTGGATACTGGGGGCACCTGACAGGTCTTGCACATCTCTCTGCTAAGCCTACCATGGTTTTAATGCAAAAGCCTTTGCTTGCACTTCATTAAGGTGCCTAATGAACACAACAGTGTGCAAGGGTACTCTTTACCAACTGGACCCGGTCTGGAAATCTCATACCAAGCAAATCCAATGTAAACTTTACCAAAGACTGACAAAAATATATTCTAGGAGCAGACATGAAATGCTTCACTATGGTAGCATTAAATAAACATACTTAAGCAAGAAAAAGTTATGAAGTTCCAGAGAAATCTTCTCTCACAATAATGTTATATACCACAAAAGAGCCCTTAGTAATAGTATTGCAAGGACTATTTCTCAGATATTACAACATAACCAGAAGATCTCTTTTTTCCTCTTCCCCCTTAAACAGATACAACCTGGCTTCTGCCCCCTCTTTGGAGCGAGTATTTCTGTTTGGACCCTTGTTTAACTTGCAGAATGAGAAGGTACACAGCACGATGTCCAAATGTGTCCCCCGGCCCCCTGCTTTTCCCCCTACACAGCCTTGCAGGAAGAAGTGCCTCTGTAGTGCAGTTCACTGCCAACCCCACCATACAGCAATTAGCCCAGTTCTCTGGTGCAGATTTCTGGCTTAGCTCTTAAAAAACGTTTCATAAATATTCGATGGCCTTTCCGACAGGGTAATGTGCCTCTGTGACATTAAAGAGGAAACTCTGCGAAGGGGAGGGATGACAACAAATTTATCCACCAATAGCACACTCTTTTGGCACAAAAGCACATTCTTATCTTTACATCCCATAATGAGAAGGCAGGGACGGGACTGTTGCTACAGCTCTCTGGGTGGGTAGATGTACAGTGTAAGAGAAGGGTGGCTGTAAATTGTTAGATATTTCCCGGCCCCTTGCCTTTGCAAACAGAAGGACCCCTGCTTGCTTTCCTGCTGTGGTTTTCCTAAGCTCCTGGTGAGGAGGACTTCTTGCATGATGTCTGACTGCGAGGGACTGCCTGTGGGTAAGTGCCAGATTTATATTTACCCCACTGTCCTGCCGACTAGTTCACATTCTCAGATTGCAAAGTCACACACGAAGCCGCTTGCTTTCGAAGGGAGCCGTAGCCGTGGCAGACAGAGGAGAAACTCCCTGCAGCTACTGCAGATCCTGGTGCAGTTCCTTCTGAGTCCGTGGTACAGGGCTGAAGGGGGTGGTAATGCCTGGATTTTCTCTAAAGGCACAGAGGCTGGATAGGAGGAAGGGTTCTGTAATTCAAGCAGATGGTCTGAAGTGTCTGTGTCTGGAGGAATGATGGTATTGACATGCATTGGCTAGAGCTTATGAAGGAGAGTTTCTGGGGATGGGTCCTGCAGGAACAAGCACGCTCTGTGTGCGTTCTGTTTGTGCTTTGATAAACATTCTCAGATGGTAAAAGACACAACAAGGGCAGATAAATGTAATGCAAAAGGTTTATTTGCTGAGGGGAAATAGAAATGTACCTTCTTTTCCAAACAAGTTTTTTATGTGTTTTGCGGATATCTGGAAAGAGGTCCTTTACTAGTGCTTATGGCTGTGTATGTTGATCTTCATTGAGCAGGAGAGCATGTCAGCAAGAAGCATGTTTCTCAGCTATTTATTTTTTCAAACTTCTATAGGAATTGTAAACATTCACTAGTCTGTCTGCACAAAAGGAAACTCCTGTTTCTACCAAGTCATTTTACTAATAAAGGGAAGAACCATTGAAAACATCTTTTTTGTTGCTTTTTGCCATGGCAAGTGTTTCTCTTTTCACACATGTATATATACATAAATACACACACATGCTGAGTAACACTGAAATTTCATGGGCCTGTGAAGGTTCATCAGAGATGGGGGTCTGGACTAAAAAGTGGGGCTGAAGAAGGAGAAGGCTGCTGCACTGTGGGTTTTTTTCCCCCCTCCCCTCTCTGCTTCTATCTTACAACAACAATAACAAGTCCAAAATTGCACACTGAAAACCAGAGTGGAAAAACATAAATTATGTATATAGTGCAGAGCAAACTGCACCATGCGCAATTCCCCGTGCCATTGCTATCGTCTAAAGAGGGGAGAGACGAATATCTCCTGCTTACCTTCTCAAAGGGCTGATCTGTTAACCAGCAAATCTTCCCTTCTTCAGGCTTTGATTTTAAGGGCCTGACCTCAGTTTGCTTGTTAAGCACTCTGAGTTGTTGGTGGGATATTTCAGGGTGACAGTGACAGTATTTAGCTGGCATCTGATATTAATGATGAAACTGATATTGGGCGTGCGTGGCATGTTGTGTGCAGAAGTTACTGATATCTCAATTACCTCTGCTGCTGAAAGGGCCTTGGAGGTTTCCTCTAGAAAAGCATTCACAAATGCATGATTTGAGGGAAGAAAGCAGTTTGTTATGGGCAGGATTGAAAGTTAAAGATGAGATGATGTTTAGATACGGTTGGGGATTGGAACGTGCCAGCATACGCAGAGGAAAATTTGGTTTCTCTCTGCTCCCCCAGAAATCCTCCTACATCGCCCAGTTGGAGCTGGTCCTGCCCCCTGCCAGCAGGGCTCATCCCACCTCCTGCTGTTCTGCCCCACACCAGGAGGGCACAGAGAACCTGGTACAGCCCAGTAGTCATCTGCTGCACATACCTTGAATCATTTTCTGGGCCATGTATGTATAGACACATGTGTGCATATGTATATATGTATAAATACATGCAAAACTCTCACTGGGAATCAGGTGGTGGCACTTCTGCACAGATATTAAGCAATTTTAGTGAACCAGTTGCTGACAGCTTGCTTTTCACATCAAACTATTTTGAAACCAAATAATTCTTTTTGTGGTTATTTCTCTTTTACTAGCTAGTTCAAAGTTTAAAACTTTATCTGTAAAAACCGCATTAAAAGGGTTGCAAAAAATCAGCATCAAAGGTTCTAAAAAAACCAGTGTCCACTAGTGCAAAAATACCACTTTGCTAAATCAAATAAGCAGACTAATAGTGGCATTGTACTTTCTAAATCCTTCTTTTTTAATGTGTCTAGATAATACAGCTGCAAAAAGTTGTTGTAGTGTCAGGTATCGCTAGCACCACAATGTGGCTAGAATCCAGAGCCCTGCTTGTAACACAAATTGTACAGACATCTGCATGCATCTGTGTATACGCAGCTATAAATAAGTTTAGCTAAAGTACGGTGTTAGTGTTAAGTGTATGTATTGCTTCACCAGCAGTCTCTTCACAATGGGTATGGCTCATGAACAACTCAGAGAAGTGCAGTTTGTAGTCACAATAAATTAACGCCAGGATTTCTAGCCTGTTTTCAGCTTACACAAGAATGCAGTGAGAACAGCTGCATAATTGTCCCCTCAAACAAGCATCCCAGAAGGGACTGATGAATATGATCTTTGAATTAAATAGTTGGGTATGAACGGGCTAATATAGCAATAATTTTTCAACAAGAAGCTTTATTCAGTAAGGGTATTCCACTTCTACACTGGAAATGGTTATGCAGTTTGTCAAGATGAAAGCATTAAGGCTTTTGTAAAATCTGTGTTTTATGTTCAGTTCCAGCATGGCTGCACCCTTTCGCTGATGTGGAATGGAAAAATAGACGTGATGCAAACAAAGTTTTATTTTGCCTTTTGAACGTAGTACAGGAGACATAAAAAAGGATGCTAGCTGTCAGATTGCAGATTAAATGTAAGCAAGTGTACAGTTATTTTGGACTGAATTCGTAACAAAAAGGCACTTGAAAGCACTGCTATCAAAATAATATATTAGTGAACAGAATTCTAAAATCTACACTATTAACTTCCCATTGTAACATGGGGAGATAAAGAAGAAAGAAAGATCAGTCACTTCAGGACAACTGCACTTGTATTTCTTCCTCATTAGCAATTATTGACATACTGATTCTATCCATTAATGCCGGCTACATAGATTTGCTGTTATTCCTACACGCAGATAAAAGAAAAGCATATCAATTATTTAAGTTCTTCCTCTTGTGTATTATTTTTCTCTTGTAAGGAGACATAGTTCAGTCTCTGTACCACTGAACAGCTTTTCACACACACAGCATTTTGATTAGGAATATATGAGTCATGATGGTTCTGGTTCTTAGCACAATCTTTTTGACTTCAGAAAAACCTCTGAAGTCACGCAAAGGTTCTTAAAGTGACTCTTCCCTTATTTACTTGTTTCTTATTTCAAACCACAGACTGAACGGAACAGGTAACTTTTTGTGGATAACATCACTGTTGCAATATGACAAGATGTTCAGCTGTAATAGTTGAAGATTATATTGCTGAAGAAGGAATAGGTATACAGATGCTGGGAGACTCATATGTACTTACTTTCTCTGTTATTTACTACAAGAGGGCTAAGATGGGAAGAAACAGGACTGATACAGAGTGTTCTGTAGCAGGTGGTATGATTTTCCTTAAAATTCCTCCCACACGTTTATTGGCCTCATTTCAATAGAGGAGGAAACAAGACCTTCTGAAGTATGTTCCTGACTCATTAGCTAAATACTTCCTTTCAAAGCTAAAATTACATATTTCAGACATGTCTTTCAGACAGACTGCAGCCAATTTGCTAAAATTGGTGTTTTCAGAATCAGGATATCCCAGAACCCCACAGGAATTTTGATTCCCTGAATTTCAGCACATATTCTGCACTGTCATGGGAGGTCCATTTAGCTCACCCGGAGAGACTGCTAGTGTGTGAGACCTCTGTCTCCCACACTGGATTGTCTCTGAACAGCTGCTGGGAATGAAATGTGACTCAAATGTATTTTTGTAACAAAAAATCATTAGAAATGACTCAGCACATGCATGAGCGGTACTTCTGTCAAATAAAATTGCTCCACTTCAATGTACTCTGAATAATATAAGAGTATGCTTTAAATTAATATTTCATTGGATTTGGTGAAAAAAAGTCTTCCTTTTTGCAGAGAGCTCTGTGTCCCCCTCAGGGCTGGAGTGCCTGTTTTGCTTTGCAGTCTTGACCTTAGATAAAAGGTCTTGACTCAAACACTAATGCTGTCATGCGAATGGTCCCACTGAATACTACTGTTTGAAGGGGGAGACCTTAGGTGAAAGGCAACACAATGAAATCATCTTGCAGAATTGTTGTGCAGAATGAATTTAGTGCTCTAGGATAAGTAGGGAAGTGGTAAGTTTTTTTCAGTGTATCAACCCAGCTACCTGCTGCAGGTTAGAAATGTGCTGGCATGCGTTAAGTATCTCAAGAGAGCACTCTGCAGGATGAACAACAGCTCCTGACCCCACTAAAACTTCCTGGCACTTTGTAGAGTGCTGGCTTGCCCTCTCAGAGCTCCCTGGGAGCATTCCCCCTGCCAGAGGAAGATGAGGCTCAGGCTTCCATGCCTGCAGATCTAGCTATAAAAGTGAGACAGCAGCAATCTTGCAGTGAATACTCTTAGAAATAAAAAAAATTATATGAAACTTTCTTCTTTGTGGAAGCATGGGGTGAAGCCCAAATGAAAAGTGTGAATGACTGCAGGTCTAGCACTGTCACTTTGGACTTGGACATCACTGTAGATTAGATGAAGTCTGCCTAGGGATTTGATTTGAAGATCTGCAAGTCCAGCCTTGCTCTTGTCCAGCTTGCTACATGCCATGGCCAAGCCACTTAAAGGTGCTCTCTGCAGTTGGAATGGGCATGGTGGAGTCAATCATCTTAAAGAGGGAAGATGCAAATGTCTGACACACAGTATGAATCCTCAAGAGAGAAGTATTTCCATATACCAGCTTTTACCCCATTTAGTGGGATATGCTCTGACTTTGGCCACTGATTGGTGTGGGCTCACTGGGGAAGACATCACCCCTCTGCACAAAACTTTCCATAGGAGAGCATCCTATCCATGCAGCAGTTTCATCTGATTTGGCTCAAATTCCATAAGATTCCCTGCAACCTGCATGGGTTCCTGCTGCTCTCCCTTCTTTTCTCAAGAGCTCTTCTGCTGTGATTACCAGGGCCAGCAGCCTGTCTTCTTGCATGGGCATGGGCAAAGCCCTGCCCCAAGGAGGAACAGGGAGGATATCCCCATCAGGTCCTGCCCTCTGCTTTCAGGAGCTCTGCCCACTCCAGATCTACATAGAATTATAGAATCATTTAGGTTGGAGAAGACCTTTAAGATCATCAAGTCCAAACGCTAACTTAGCACTGCCAAGCCTCAATTAAACCACGTCTCCAAGTGTCACATCTACAAGTCTTTTATATACTTCCAGGGTGGTGAGTCAGCAGTGAATATTTCATACTTCCCTTACTGAAACATTGCTAGATATGACCAATAATTCACACCCATGTGTGGTACTATTCAGTTTATATACAAGGGACTGAGGCAGCACAAGATTAAGCCAAGACCAGTTCTCACTGGTATGGGTGTCTAATAGAAGTTGCTGAGGAGTTTTTCTTTCAGAGCAGTTAGTACTGTGCCCTATTTCACAAGTTCAAACTTTAGTTGCAGCTGTGAGCATTGGGCATGTCTGTAACTCAGATCTGCAGTCTCTGATCTTGCACAAAATGATGAGGAAGGTGACACTAGTGATCATTTGTGAAAAGCTTGGTTTCTACAGTTGTTCAGTGGAGCAACTCTTCTCCCTCTGGCAGCTGCTCTGCAGCTGAGGCACAGATGCAGTCCAGTTCCCAGAAATACTTTTCAAGATGACTTAGTGTGAAACCATCCTTGATCTTCCCGGAATCACATTCCTCAGCATGTTCAATATCTGTATCATTATCTATATCATCAGATATAAAATACTCTGAAATCTTGTAACTAGATCTCTAGCAATAAGTATACTTGTTATAATAATAACTTGATACTTCATCAATTGTTTGGAGATACTCTACAGCGTCAATAGTCTTGCACACGAGCACCTCTGTCATAGGCAGCTCGCCCCCAAGACACTAAATCTATCATTTTCTACAGCTCTTCTACCCCAGATCAGAGGCTGCCATGTTTGTCCTGTTGCTACAACAGTCAGCTGCCTTCTCACACCCATCTGACCTGGGCACAAGATTGCAATCCATTTGTGCTGCAGGCATATGGACCACATGTGGAAAGGATTTTGAGAAGGAAAGCATTATTTCCTGCATCTATCATAAATTCCAAATGGTATATTCTGGCATAACTGTTTGAAAACAGACGATACATTGATGAAATGGAACCAATTTCTCTGGGTAATTTCACCTAAAGTGTTTGATTCATCTTAGTGCTGCCAGCTCTTTGATGTTTATCATGAGCCTCATAAGATTTGGATTGTTTTCTAAAGCCAGGTTTCTTGGGTCATGACTTTTCAAGGGTTGTCAAGATGTCCATGTACCTTCTGTTTTCACCCAGTCAGCAATATATGGGAAGTCTTATGCCACTGGAGAGTGAAGATTTTTTTTCAAAGATTTTTTTTTTTTTTTCACATCTAAGATCTAAACATCTAAGGCACAGAGACAAGCATCATGTGGGAAAGTGTGAGAGTTTGTGTAGCACCTGGAACAGATACAGCAGGCTGAGATACATACAGCTCACATGTGTAGGCTGGAGAATAATATTTCCCAAACAAAAACTGTCTTTTTAAAATCCAACTGCCTTTCTGCATGTTTTAATTTTGAGTCATTTAATGAAAAAATTGGAAAACCTCAGGGAAAGCATTCATTCTGCTCAGTTTTTCACAGGAGGAATGTTTATTTTCTCAGTAAACTCCTTTCTTACAATTATTTGGTTTCTTTAGATCTTTGAGGAGCCTCCCTGCACATAAAGTAGCTGAAGAGTGGTTTTACTGCCCATTACTACTCCCTGCCTACACTGATGTCCCATAAAGCAGAAGGAGTAAGAAGACAGCTCTTCACTCTTCTCCCACTGCACTGGAAGGAGTCTACTGCTGAAAAGTGGCCAGATGACACATTTTTGTAAAAGCATGATGAGTCTCCCCTCTTTACCATAGGACCCTCACTGCTCAGATCAATCAAAACATAATCAACACCAGCAAGACTTCAACACTGTTTTGGGCTCTGGGTATACAGAACCTAAGTGAACCTCCCTGCTTTGTGCTGCCACCAGGACCTCAGTGTTTGATAGAAATGGTTGGACTCAATGATCCGGTGGGTCTCGTCCAACCTGGTTATTCTATGATTCAGCAGGGCAGAGCCAGTTCCAAGAGTACATGTCTCCCATGTCACATCCCTCGTTCCCAGGGTTTGCTGTCCTTGCAGTGGAGAAGAGGCACAGGAGCACCCCAATGGGCACAAGCAAACTCACTACTCCATGGCTCTGACACACAATTATAGCCTGAAGCCAAATGTATTTGTTTTTTTCTGGGGTGTAGGTAGAGGCTTAAAATCCCCTCTATTTTCCTAAGTTGTTTTCAGTTTCTCCTGTAGAGAAGTGTGTCAAAGTTGCATGTGTGTTTAACATTTACTTCCCTTTCCTAATGCAGTTCAGCATCTGGGTTATCCTAGATAACGCTGCCAAATCTTAAAGAGTTCCTTGTTCTGAGGCAATTGCTCAATTGGCAGTCTGCATCATTACTTAAATTGCCTTCAGGGAGAGGGGAGATCTGGAGGCAACTGGACAATTTAATGAGTTGATGTGAAAGGCAGGACAAGGCTGTAGCGTAAGTCCATCTCAGAATGGCTCCAAGCCTGCCCAAACAGCTGTATCTTTGCCACTTGGAGTGTTTGCATTCTTGGGAAAGAACTCAAGCAGCTTTCAGAATTGTTTGGAGTGACGAGCCAGCACAAGGAGATCAAATTTACTTTCCACTAGTCAACGTGCTGCCTTGCCACAGGCCAGCCTGTTTAAAGTTGGCTGCCTGGGGAACACCAAGGAGTGAATACAGCTGGGTAGGCACCATCTGATACAGCTTTTCCAGGCATGGTCTTGTTCCTCTGTGCCAAATCATTCATTACTAGCAATGAGTCCCAGACCTCTCAACAGACAATGGCATCTGATGAGCCCACAGAGATTCTTATGTGCTCAGATTTCAGACAACCACAAAAGGTGCAAAAAATCAGCGGGAAGGCTAATTCTTCACTGAGCTCAGTCTGTGGTCAGGAATAGGCCCAGGTTTCTGCCAGAACCTGGAGGTTACATTTAGTTCAGAAAAAGATTGTTAGATCCTAATCTCTGCTTCCATAGTTTCCCAAAAGCCACTTAGCAGAACTGAGTTATCTTCCTTGTCTAAATTCTCTGGCTAGTGATGATGCTTGGCTGTCTTCTCTGTATTTTCAAGGCCTGGTGCTAAATTTAGACAAGAAGGAGAAGTTTATCCCCTGGACCATCATTTTGTGGGTTACACATTGACTGCTGTGGGTACAAAATTATTTAAAATTCCCATTCGCTGCACAACCAAGTGGGCTGGGGCTAAGAAGACTAGTTTCTTCTTGCTACCTACTTGAACCCCACAAGCCCTTCATGTGAAAGGCATACCCTGTGCCCTGAAGGACGCTGCTGCAGGTTTCCAAAGAGTTAAGACCACATCTTCCTTTCTTATATATTAACTTAGGCAAGTACTTCTTAAAAATTTTCTGTTTTCAACTGCACATGTGGTTCTCAAGAGATCTTAAACGAGTGATGTCTTTGCCACAGTGCAGTGCTCCCTAGAGACAACCCAGTCTGGGTATCAAGGCCCTTCCTTGGTTTTTCCAGTCCTGCCCTTCTGCTGCTGCTTTCTTTGCTCTACCTAGTAACATGTCCAAGGACAACACCTTGGATTTATCCAGATATGAAATAAAAATCATCAAAATATCAGTAGTAAGAATTTTTGGGACTGAAGTTTTTGCACCTGAATACTCATGAAGTAGAAATGTAATTTACTGCTTCATGGGAAGATTAGAAGAAATTCCTTTGTGCTCATTAGAGGAAAGTACCTTCTACTAGTTACACATCTTTAATAAAGGCAGTTTTATCCAATTCTTACATTATAAAGGTGTAAAGCATTTGGTGATGATTAAAACCACAATAGTGAAATATGAACCTCTTGCTCATGTCACTGAAACCTCAGAAGGGAATTACAGCCTTTAGCAGGGTTCATTTAAGGTATACTACTTAAGGTAATAGGACTGGACAATCTCATTAAGATTTATTTCCCCCTAATTTAAACATGGGTTCAAAAGTACAGCTGGAGCTGTACTGGCTTTATCTTTGGCTTATGGAAGAGATTGGAAAAAGAAGTAAACAGAAAACAAAACCAATCTCTCAATCTGCTGGGCCATAAGGCTGCAGTATATAGTGGACACAGACTTGTATTCAGCATGCTTGGGGTTGAAAAATCAAAAGAAACTTCTGGTCTTTTTACATTGCATAAGCTTTTGTTTTGTTTTGTTTTGTTTTTTTTCTCTCACTTACTGAGGGGTTTATGCAAAACACTTGCCTTTCCCAGTGGTAGTTCATCATGCTCACTGGACTTTTTCCAGACCTGAATTTGTCCATACTCATTTGAGAAATGCATGGTTTAGGAAAAATATATTTTCAAACATTTCAGCTTGTGTTGCAAATTCCCTAACTAGTCTGAAATGTTTACAAAGCTTCCAGCATATCAGTCTTACCCTCCCCCTGATAATGATATGTGGCTACAGTAATCCTTCTATCACACTCTGAGCACTTGTTCTTGCTTCTGTTGAAGTCATCCAGATTGTGGGTTATTTGGAAGCATGTATTTTCTCTACTTCTTCAGTATATAAGAAGAGGAAGATCTTTCTACCTGGGAGAGGAGAATTTGCTAGACAGCAAATGCAAAATCCCACTATATTTGCTGCGGTGCCTTTCTGGTAAGTGGGAGCAGATATACTTGGATACCTCAAATGCTAGAGAGAGGCTGCACCTACCAGAAGAGACTCCTGGGGCCTGTGGCCCGAAGTCCAGGGACTTCTGTGATCAGACACTTTGTAATTCACTGGCCAAGCTCACCCTGCAAGCACAGTCCAGTTTCTCTTACATCTGGCAGCAGCGGAGCCATTCTAGAGCTCATCATTGCAAGAGGATGGACTGCAGGGCTGCAGGGCCAGCACCAAGGGAGGCTCCAGCTAAGAGATGGTGCAAACAGCGGAAGACATTACCTCAAGCACATCCTTGGCAGCTTAGCCCTTCAGTTGTGAATGAATTTTCTTGTTTGGACAAGACCCATTGCACTTTCATCTCACACAGATTTAGACCATCCTTTGTGGTTTACCAAAACTCCAGGTTAATTAGTACATCCAGAGGACCCTGGAGACACTAGGGCATGGAAATGCATTTGGTGTCCTACCACACTTTCAGTGAGAAACTCAGCTAGAAAGTAGATCTAGCACCACTGCTCTCTCAGTATAAATTCTTTGGCACTTGTTTAATGCGTAAAAATGCATATTCAACAGTGCCATGTAAAACAGGAAAAAAAGGTCTGCATGTTTGGAAGAAATCTAAAGGATTGAGTAGAAAGAAAAATGAAGTCGACATTTCTAAGGACCCATCACCATAGTATCAAACCACAATTTACAAAACGTCTTTGTGAAGAAGTTTCCACAGGCTCTTTCCTTCAGTTTCGGTTAAACTCAACATAGTCACTACTCTGGATTTAAACTCTGCTCTGAAAGGGCTGTAATCTAAACATGGAAACATTTAAGTCATGCACTAAAAGAAGAACATGAAGCTGCATGGAGTGATCCAGGGCTGTGTGAGGACCCCCATACTGGTGCTCATGGAGCTGCAATGGCCCCATCACACAGAACAACATCCAGGGAACCCCTTGTGCAAGCCTGAGAGCTGCTGCCCGAGGGGAAACCTTTGTGCAAGCTCAGAGCTGCCATCCTTGCTAGAGAAAACGTCTTTCAAGCCTCAGAACTGTTGTCTTTGGATGAAAACCCTCATGTCAGTCGCAGATTTGCCATGCTGTGGGACAAAACCCTCATGCCAGCCCTAGAGCTATTAGCTCTGGCATCCCAAGGCTGGGCCAAAACTAGCAAGAGCTTCACAGCAATCTGGTGAGCCAGGTTGTACTGTGGCCCTTATGTACCTCTGCCTCTGTGTTTCCAGCACTGCTCAGAGCACGCATGCACTGTCCTCCCTCCTATGATGCAGGGGTGCTCCAGCCTGAGAGCAGCAGAATAAAGCCCCATCTGTATTCAGTGACTGAGTTCTGTAAAAAGTGGTTCAAACCCTGGCACAAAGGGGAGAAAATTAATTGGATAGTCAAACTTCATGCTGTTTTAATCTGGAATTATTAAGGAAATTTATATTTTTAAAGACAATGTTTAACCTGCCAATGTCACATTAAATTGCTTTATATAAGCTCATTAGTATCTTCTGTACAGTATCATATTTATTGCAATTAGCAAACATTAGTGGCTCAGCTGAACCGTATGATATTTTTTCAGTCCTGCTACCCTTTTGTTCCTCCATCTCCTGGCTGTCATAAGCTAAGCATAGTCTAGATTAGATCCTTTCACACATCAGCATTTCTGTCTGACAAATCCTAAAGAAGGAAAAATAAAAAAAAAGGAAAATAATTAGAAAATTAACCATTAGGAGCTTTTGAGAAATCAAAAGACTCTCTTAGATTAAGTTTCTCACTAGTGTCAAGGCTAGCAGCGGTGCCAGTGGCATTAGTGGCACTAAGTCACTTAATTCTGATATGATTCAGAATCATTTGTAGCTATCAGCTTATTCAGAGTAAATCCTCTTCCTCCCAGGTCTTTTGTTTGCAATCTTTTGATAAGCTACATTGCATATAAATGAACTTGTAAGAAATGTGAATGAGGGGTACGTTTTCATTTGCACTGAAGTTTCACACATGCAAATGCTACTGTGGAAGTACTAGTAATGAATAGTATTAATAGTTAATTAATTCAATCCTTGTTTTAGTTTTGTTTCAGGTTTTTTGAGCCCTTACTCAGGCACAAAATATGTGAAACGAAAGGCAGGTTTCCCTGAATGGAGACAGATGTCCATTTTTAGAGATACTTTGACCTTGCTCCATTCAGTGGTGAAAGGTGGCCCAGCTGACCTATGTCCCAACCTGGATCCCATGGGATGGCTGGAATTTAGCCTCTGAGGTCTTTCATGGTTCATGTGTGAATCACAGGCTGCTAAACCACTTCAGGCCCCCAGAGAGCTTGGGTTTCCAGGAAGAATCAAAGACTAGGGTACCTGAGTCTCAAATCCTACCATGACCACTGGACCTCCACTACAACTACCAGCTCAGACCTTTCAGTCCAGTTTATCTCTTCCATGTGTACCCACAAATGCCTGAGCCCTTCATTGCTGAGCAGATGAGCACTGGTACTTACACTACAGCTTCTTGAGAGGATTCAAATCTCCTAGAGGAGACCATCCTAACTAACTTGACTGGGATGCTGTGAACAGATGCTGTGAAGCATTTAGGAGTGGTGTAGGAATCGGTACTAGACCCTCCAGGAGAGACCTTGACCTTTTCCCTAGCAGTGCCCTGTGGCTGCACAGGGAAATGGCTCCTGATCCTCTGCCAAGCTCCAGCCCTACTTGGCTTGTTTTCAAGCTAGATGTTAGTGCTCCTTCTGTGTGCTAGGCTGCACTGCCTGTGTTTGCTGATAGATGGAAAATAAGTCTGATTTTATGATGCTGTTTTAGAGGGGTTTTTTTCCTAGAAAGCGAGGAAATAAAGGTGCCTGTGAAGCTCACTTTTTCACTTAATAATTGTATAAACATGTATGCAATCATTGTCCTCTTTATTTGGCAAACTCACTTCCCAAATGCCAGATGTGAAGCAGCAATTAGAAAAACCATGTTTCATTTACTGTAAACATCAAAACTACCACATGAGATTCAGAGATCAGAGTTACGAGATTTCATACTGGGAATCTGAGCAATGAAGATCCATGTTTAAAGGAGATCCATTCAGCAGCTATTAATAAGCTAGGTTCAAGGGCAAAATTCACAGATGTTTTCTAGTTCTGTTCTCTTCTATTGGAGTTGTTTGGGTCTCTGTATTTTTCCTCAGGTCATTCTCATTCCTCTTAATGGCCTCCAGTGGGACATCTGGCTACACTACTTGGAAGCTAATCTCAGAGTGTTTCTTCCAGGAGAGGTACTCAAAGTGCACTGAATACACACAGACATGTGTATGGCCTGAAGGCCATAGAATAGTGCTAGATATCATTGCTACAAGCAGAAATTAAAAGTTGCAAGATGCTTGAAGTTAGTTTCCTGTCCTGTCCTGTCTGGAAATATTCACCCTGAGTCTGTCTCATTCCTCATTTAAATATTTTCATTTATTTCAGGGACCATAACTTGGCCTTTCTGTTATGACTCAATTTAGGCTCCTAAAATCTCAGGATCTCATCTATATTTTTCTTTTACATTGTTTGACTCAATCATGAATCAACTGAAGCGTATCTTAGCTTTGTTGTGTCTTGCACAAATGTAATATTTATGCATGTATTGGTTAGACCAAAAAAATACCACTGGTATTTGACTTCCCAGGAATGGATTTAAGACACATTCTAGAGATTAATGCCTTGGTTGACAGAGAGGAGTATTGAGACTGTGACAAAGACAGGGTCAGATTACATAAAAAGAGAAACACTAGAGAATCCACTACTACACAGAAAAGAGCAAAATATCTCATGGTAATATCTCACAGTATTTCAAAGCTGGTTCATCAGAGATGAAGCTGACTGCAGCACTACAAACTAGAGTCCATATTCCAGTTTTGTTAGCTGTGATCTTGCACTATTTGGTTCACAGAAAAATTGAAAAGGAGGATAAATATAGTCTATAAACCCTATTGCCAAAGAAAATGCAAGCAGTATTATTTTCAGCTGCTTACTCATTCAGAGGGAGCTACAGCACATGAGTCTTGCTGTGTTTTTTGGCTGCTGGGAGCCAACAGCTTTCCTCTTTGAGTGTGAACTGTGCAAGCCTGGCTCTTGAGGGAAAACAGAGTTAAATCATGAGTTTTCTGAAGTTGCCTTGTTAATATGATGTGTTTAGTCTAAGTGTGTGCAGTAGGGATCATGAACGTGCTGTGGGAGGGTAAGTGTTTGGGGAAACTTTTGCAAATGGGAAGAAAAATATGCTGGTACCTTTTGTTGTGCATCAATAAGGACATGTAGTATTATGTGCAAACTGCACATAAATAAATCTCTGCCTTTATCAATGGGAATGATGTTTCCTAAAGAAGACAGGTGGTATCTGCAGAGAAAATTAAGAAAGGTGACTGATAAATAGCATCAGTGAATGTATCAAGAAAATACTATTTATGTTTTAAAAAAGCATTAAAATGTCTAAATATAGGAGACTATATACTCAGTAACTAAGTTTCACTACCCAAAGGATTTATTTATTATTCCCCAGTTACCTTACTGCAACTTAAATACTTCACAAAATGATCCTTAGCAGCAAAACTTAAACCAGCTATATTTAATTAATTACCAGCTAGTCTTCACATCAAAAGATAAAAAGATCTCAAATGTGATATTCCATTAGAAGAAAAGAAGGAAGGGAAGAAGGAAGGAAGGGAGGAAGGAAGGAAAGAGAGAAAGCATCACAGCATCACAGATACATTCCTTCTGGAGCCCACAGTCATGGCCACACTGAGTAGTGAGTGATAGATTCAATCTCAGGAAAGGCCTGGCTCAGACATGCACAGCTGAAGGGAGATTCTGTGGGAAAAGCAAGTTTTGGCTCCTCTGTCTTTAGAAGTCAAGTAAGTAACATCCGTATATGCTCTCTCAGCTAAAACATCTCTGATTTACCTACTCTTTGCATTGGAGCAGACATAAAGAAGCCCATAATGAACTGAAGAAGCATCCCACATTCTTCCTAGGAGCTGTTAGTAATGGGTAGAGATTACAAAAAACGTAGAATAGTTCCTGCAATATGGTGATATTGTAACAACTATTAAAAAGTACAACAGCTCCAGACAGAGTCCATTTCAGATTCAAGATGACTATAAATAAGCTCAGTTATAAATTCATAAGCAGTCACTTGCACTATCAGGATGTCACCAAAGGGCCTGATTTAATTTACTCCCAATCCATGGCAGTTTACAGGGCTGTGATTTAAATCCTGGTCTTACCGTGAGAGTGTACATTTAGGGGAAGGGGAGTCAAATTACGTGAAGTTTTCTTTCTCTCACAGAACTAGCTGTACCTTGAGAAGTTACTCAGCTCAATTATTAATTACTTACATAAATCAGACCAAGGCAAAAAGTTCTGCCACTGAAGTTTAATGGCATATTCCTGTTTCTGTTACTGTTGCAATATATCTAACCAGAGAAAAGGATGATTCCTTGCTTTTGTTTATTGTGGGGGTTTTTTTGTTTTTCATTTGTGCTTAGGTTTTTATTTTTTGGTAATGCTATACACCCCCAGGGAAATAATAGGCAGTGATTTATTTATGACACTCCTAGAGCAGGAGGAAGTCATACTTGGGTCTTGCTGCCATGGAGAGAGAAAAATACGCTGCCCTAATATATTTAGCTAAAGAAGATATAAACCTAGGAAAACAGAATGAGCAAAATTGGAGAGATGTACACAAGCTGGCACATGAGATACTAAGCCAGAGAACAGACTGTTTAGATAGAGGCTCTTATGGGTACTCCCCACCAAGAATGAATCATCAAAGGCATAACTGGTTATTTTTAGCAGCAATGCCTATGCTTCTTTTGCCTCTTACCACGAGAAAACTGTGAAGCACTACACAGGAGCTATTAAAAATCTATATGGAGAAATGCTTGTGTCCTTGTGTGGATGAGCAGGACTCAGAATGCCTTCAGCTTGGCTGTACAACAGGTCATGGCAGACACAGGTTATATACAGACACGTGTATATAAATGTGTGTATGTGTGTCCATGCAGAATTAGTTAATCTTCCCAACATATGTCCTCAAGTAGTAAGGAGAATGGGGATGCACAGGCACCCTTTCTGCTGCCACCTTCCTGCTCCCATGCTTGCCCCTCAGTTCTCCTGCAGGGATCAGGGAGATTGCATCTTCTGATATCCTAATCATTGCTCTGGGCATAATCCTTTGATTTCAGCCCTGGAGATCATTATTTAATCCAATAATTTAGCCCAATAATGGAAACCAGTGGATTACACAATGTTTGTTTTTATCGTTATATTCACCATTTGGAAGTAACAGACTGCAAACCCCTTATGATTTGTGTCAGGGCATTCCATTAACACATCTACAAAAAAGCAAAGATGTTTCCATTGACAGCACTTAACAATTTTCTCTATTACTTTGATGACAATTCACTATGAATGGAAAGTGCTTTTCCACATCATTGAGTCATAGTTGGTGTATAACCTCCAAGAACTCAGAAATGCTGAGATGCTACAAGAAGGAAGGCTGAAGAGAGCCCATCCAGTTTTTGGCACATGCTGCCTGGCTTCAGACCCCGAACAGCTCAGTGCCTGCAGTGCTGATGTATCATGTACAAACCGGGATAAAATGTGCCCTGTGGAATCAAAGGCGGAAAAGAGCTATTTCATCTGCCTTCCAGTTTTGCATGATTACCAAGTAGAATTTACATTCAATTCCTTGTATGAAATTGGTGGTAAAATCTATGCAGGTCTAGGCTTGTGTCCTAAGCTTTTGTCAGATAGCAGAAACAGTGTGTACTTGCCTGTCAGTGGGGGTTATGGAGGCTGTAAATTGTGAGGTTGATGCTCAAATCCAACAGATCAGCATAAAGCCCTCAGGATATTATTCTTGCTGCAATTACGAGTAACAGCTATCAGGAAAAGAAAGGGTAGGAGACTACCATATAATGAATAAAAATGTTTCTTTCAATTGTTTGTATGAATACTGCAGACAAGGATAAACAGTTGTTACTGTAAAGCTCTCAGTGACAAATTGATCCCCATCTGTGTCTCTAAGCAGTCCTCTAGATTTTCCTTATGGGAAATATTGGTGGGTCACCAATGTGGTCATTTTAAGCTTGGCAAAAAAAAAAAAAAAAGATCCTGATTTAGGAGTCTCCTTGTGTGACCTTTGCTTATATTCATATGTGCTTCTCACACAGCTCTACTGATGCTGATGCTAATAGGTAGATGGTAGAGATGATTTCCTTGTGACTGTTAGAGACTGGAGATGAGAAACAAAAGCTCCTTTCTGAGAGCTGCCCATCCATCTTGATTGCTCTGACTCACTCCACCTCATGTGGGACTGACTGCTTAGAAAAATCAACACTGGCATCTTTTTACCGTGTTTTCAGGATCACAGCCTTAAGATACAGAAAGCATTACTCCATTAATGCTGAAAACACAGGCTTGCTCTTATTCTGTATGAGCCATAAGAAAAGCTTCTCTGTGAGAGGATTATGGTTATAGTTCAGATGTTCAACATTTCCTAGCAGAAATATTTCACAATGAATCAACACCATCATTAAGAGCTTGATTTGGAAAACAAGCAGTTTGACAAGCCCACACAAGGCATCCCACACAAGCCCTCCAAACTATAAATTCTTCTATTGCAGGACATGTACTCTCCCTTTCCAGTGACCTTGCCATCCTAAGCAGATTCTTATGACATCACCTTAATGCTGTGGCTTAAAAACAGCTTAATTAATTTAGTGTCTATGCATTGCTGTCTGCTGCCATTGTAACCTTCACATAAATAAAAAGAAGATAAGGCACCTAGCTGCCTCTCATGCAGAGCCCTTTGAGTCCTGGACATAGCCCACCAGCTGCTCCAGGGGCATCGCTGAGGAACATGAAGTCCATCCCTGAGGAACCAGCCCAGGCAGAACCCAGTGGAGCACCAGAGTTCTGTGCAGGTCACTTGTTTCTTCCATTACTTAATTTCACATTGCTGTTGGCATGAGGATTACCTTGTATTTTTTAACAGCTGGGATTTTAGCTCCATTGACAAAGTAATTAATTTTCCTTAAGTGTGATGGCGACTTGGTGTTAAGTAGTAAGTAGACAGGGTTACTACAATGATGTTTAGTCCGGATATGAAATTGTAAGACAGCATCTGTTTCTGTATTGTCTGATTTTAAATACCATTCTATAGCAAGAAAAATTGTTCTGATTCAGTGTTGATCTCTGAAGGGCTCATAGACCTGTTTCTTTTTAATCAATAACTGTTCACTGTGAGTGTTTTAATGTGAGTTTATATTCAAAAGCAGATTTCCTTGTCTTTCAGTACAGTCTGAGAAGTAGCCAGGTGGCAGTAAAAAAGGGACTGTAAGTCTAAGGCAAGCTGTAATGCCATTAATGGTTTAACTTACTTTAGTAAGAAGGGATTTGTTGCTTAGTAGACTGAGATTACACATAACTGTGCTTTCAGTCAGTAAGGAAAAACCCCCAAGCAATCAAAACACCTGATTTTAAATATATTTCATTTTCGTAAGGGGTAGACTTGTAAATATTTTTCCATTACTCATTATCTAACAAAAGAAATCTCCATCCTGAGGCATAGCCAAGAAAATCCAGGATTGGGGTTCATGCAGAGATTAATCTAGTTAGATTAAATAGCTGTATTGTCTGCTTAGTATAGCTTGGTAGCATGCACCAAAACCAGATAAGAAAGAGAAGAATGTTCCATTCCTCCCCAGCCCCAGAAATACCAGCTCTGTTGTATCAGGGTATAGCGGCTGCTGTTTGCACATGGCAACGACTTTGTGGTCTGCAGGTATAATCCCAGGAGGTGCTGTCAGCAGTTGCTCTACTCTGGCAACGCCCTCAACAGCATTTTGCTTCACAGTGCTCCATGCTTCAAAGCTGCCTGAGTCTGGCATCGCAGCAGCAAACAGTTTTATCTAAATTATGGATGCATCAAACCTGGGCTGTGCACAGTGAGAACAGGTTCAAAACCTTCTTCCAACAACCCCAACACTCTGTTACATAGCAGATGACTCATTAACTGTGAGCAGCTGTGACAGCCCAGGATGCTTTTGGAGCTGGCTGCTTTGTTCAGAGAAAGCTTCACGGAAATATTATGCTTGCTATTGTGGAGTAGGGTCAGGCTCACTGAAGACGGAGGAGATCTGTTAAGGAGCCAAGGCATTTCATCCTGGCACAAGCCAAGCATAGTGCTGTATTTGACATCTAGGAACTATTGAAAGACAGAAGTACAGCAAGATCTCTGAAGTTATCTGAAACTATCAGTCTGGGAGGTGTAATGCCAGGGTTTGTGGAAGAGCAGATATATTTCCTTTCTAACAAAAATCTTTGAGATGATCCTGGGTCATGTGTTGCCCATAGCCTATTAGAGATTGAGTGATGTATCTATCCACATGGATTCTTTCTTCAAAATTAAGAGATAAGATAGCTAGATGTGGATAAATGATACTACTTTTAAACAAACTCTTGGAGTTCACATTGCCCAACATGTGCAGTAAGGGAACTACTAGCATGCTGGGAACCCAGGGGAGGTGGAGACAGTGGATTTGGTGGGTACCACAAAGCTTCACAGGGAACAATCATGCTGAGTTGCCTCCTGCACATATTCTGGTATTGACACTGAGCCATGTGTATGCCCAGGCCACTTCTCTGGGTTATACCACATTCTGATCTTCTTCCCAGGGCCATGTCGTCCTCAGATGCTTTTCCATCTCCTTTAATCAGATCAACCAGTTCTTCATGCTCTCAGGACACAGAGTCTGTGGGATGTACTTCACACTTCGGGCTGCCTTGCCTTCATATTTACCCCTTCAGCAACTGCAAACGAAGAGCAATGTGGATTGTATCCAGCTTGATTTGCTGGGGCAGTTATAGTCTATCTTCTGTGAGAGGGGATCTTTTAGTCACCTTGCTGCACCTGTGTCCCCTCCAAAATGGTACCTGAGGTTCCCTTCCCTAGGCAGGTGGCAGGGCAGACCTGCACCATCTGCTCTGGACTAGTATCAACTCCCAAAAAATTTTAAGGCATGCTTGCTGATAGAATTGAGGTCTTTAGGTCCTTAAGGGTAACGTTGGGCACTGTGGGAAGGTGACAAGTGATTGAGTCAGGATCTCTGAAGAGGGCAAGCTGCCACCACAGCTGAAGCTCATGCTTTTTAGCAAGGAGTTGGTGAGGAGTTAATTTGCCGCTAATTTGATGTAAATATGAAGTAAATTGGGCATGTGACAATGACCATGAAGATTTCACATACTTCATGGAGTGTGTTTTCTTACTCTGATGTTAAGATGATATATGTCCAGTGATGTAAGCCAACTTTTTCATTTGCGTCCACACTCCATATATAGCACTAAATATGTACGCTAGCCGATGAATAAATCTTCCCCGTAATGTGTTTGCTGGAAAAAGAACCTAGTAAAACTCTGAATAGCATAAAATATATCCAAGCTAGAACACAAAAGGCTTTTCCATAAATACATGCATTTTGGGATGCCTCTTACTCTGTTCCTGAAACAGAATCAGAGCTAATTGCCAATGAAATCAGCAGTCACCATACCAATCAGATGATCAGCAAACAGCTAACGCAGTGTTTACAGGACAAAGTCTGGGCTTTGCTGTGCTCTGCAGCAACTAGAAGCAGTTGTCACCACTACTTTTCTAACTCTTATTCTCCAAGATCTTCCAGCTTCACTGCAGCTGGATTGTGGAACAGTAATTAATATGAATACACACATATTTTCCCTCATAAATTACTTCTGACACGTGTTTTAAGTAGGGCAGCAGAGATATATGAACTATACAAGTTATAATTGTAGTGTTGTTTTTTCAGAAGCAACTTGGATTTAAATGGCAGGTATTTTTACTGTTGCATCCACTGCCACACTAAAATATTGATTTTGTCCCCCTGAACACTAAATAGCATTTTGAATATAAGTTTTTCTGGGTGGAGCTAATATCTGTGATGCTGTGTTGGTTGCTATATTGTTTCTACAACATAAATCAGCTGCAGAAGATAAGATAAGGTACCTGTACCCAGCTCCTACCCTCATCATACTAGAGCAGAAAGCATGAACTCGTACATTTGCTGCACTTGATTTGCATAGCTTTTGCAGTTTCACTGTCTGGTTTTACATAGCCTTGTACTTGCAGCACTGTGCTGCGGATATATTAGCACATTAGAAAGGCTGGATAACTGGTGACATTGTTACCACCCATGTGCCCCATTCACTAATGATAAGGCTGGTTTATTTTTTGAAAGGAAAACCATTATCAAGCTAGCAAGTCTACTGAAATGCAACCATCTATATTCAGAATTTTTTTTCCCTGAAAACTACAATGTTCAATGTAGTATCTATTAAGGAAAAAAGGATTTTTTAACCATTTTTTCTTCTAACAATCACTGAATATTGTTACCAGAAACAAACAGTGACACAGAAATTTTTTCATTTTGTAGTCTGAAAAGCCTTCTGGAAACATGTGCTTGTGTTGGAGCATTTTTCAGAATATTTATTTAGATCCATGTGTTAAAAACGAACGCTCTTTTATCTTTTTATATGTTATGGGCCTAATTTGACAGCTTTTTCTTTCCTGTTGTTTCCATTGCCTTTCTGAGATTTAGATGATACCGTATAGGAACACTCCCTTGTACATTTATTTGCTGCTTTTGGCTGATGAAGTTTTCCACATGACCATTTCCAGGCTTATGAGCATCAGTATTTAGAAGTACTGGTTCCAGAATGTATATGTTGACATACTATTGGCACCTATTCAGAAACATTTCTGCCCCCTCAATCTTCTGTACTCAAGTCACTAAGAAAATTCAAGCTTCTTTCATGTTCTGATTAGGTACTTATTCCATGTCTCTTTTTAGCATCCTTTTCTCCTAGATGGATGTGGCAGTGTGCCCTTACATTCCTAAAAAGTGCTCAGCTGACTGGGGTGGGAAGGAAACTGCAAAGCCCTGCCCAGCAAAGCCTTGATTCTCTCCTGCAGTACAAGAGAACACCCTGACATCCTCCTTCCTGAATGGAGCCATACTGTCAGCCTGAGCATGTCACCTCATTTGAACTCCTAGGTTATATAAAACGAGGAAAGAGATTTTAATTTATCTAAGAATAACCTCATGAAAGGAGTTTTAAGCCATTTCACCGATTATGAAATCTCAGCCATGAAATTCTTATTCAAGCAGAACTATTGATGGGAATATCCCTATTACAGCTAGAATATTTTTTTTCCTAATAATAATGAAATCCTCACTACATATTATTACATTTTTAATGAGGTCTTCTAATGCAGTAGGGTTTTAATGATCTTGCTGCTGCCAAGTTTTGCTTTCAAGTTCCCAATGAAACTTTTTCACCAGGCCTATTAGGTAATGCACACAACTATCTCCTATTCAATGTCCTCACACTAGACCTTGTCAATGACACAGATGTTCTTTTTCCATAAATTCCATCAAGCATGGTCTGGAAGACATAGTTTTCATTGGTCTGTTCATCTCTGCTTTGTAAGCATTTGTATAGCTCATCATTATCCTTTAACAAAAAAACTTCCTGTCTAATTTAGCTTCTTTTTAACATAACATTTCTGAGTCAAACAAAAGAAATATCATTCTCTTCTGAGGGCTAGTTTTGATCCCTTTGTAGGCAACAGGAACATCTTCAGCTTTTAAGATGGGGAATTGTACTAACCAATGAATACGGAAATATTTTTTTTCCAAATCTCAGAACATGTCAGTTATACAGATTTTGCAATAGTTCTTTCTTACAGACTTATTTCTAATGGGATAGTTCACATTTTGTTTGGCCAAAAGTAGAAGTTTCAAAATTTATGATTTTTTTCAGCTGCTACTATCCATAAGGCATTAAACATTTTGTACTTGGACTAGAAGATCCGATGGGTCCCTTCCAACCTGGTTGTTCTGTGATTCTGTATTTTTCAAAGATTCAAAGATCCCAGGGTCATAGTATTAAATACATTTGACTTCAAATCAATTTCATGGAAGTATTGCCCTAACAAAAGACATAACTTTAACAAGCAACTGAATCTGGGCTGACTCTCCAGTCCTCAACGATTCCCACAGAGAGTCTCAGCTGGGGTGGGAGCCTGAGGAACCATCAGGGCTACTGGTACTATTTAAGTCTCACATTGTGAATTCTCTGCCAGTTCATCTCTTTTGTGGATCCTTTGGTCATTCCGGTTCTATTACCTTTTTTTTCAGTATTGCTTAAGAAATAGTCCTGTACTAACCAGAAGATTAATGACATCACCTAATTGGTTTTGCTGTCCTTAGAGATGATGGACCAAATTAATCCCTGTTGAAGCTCCATTAATCTTTATGGATTTACACCCAAGATTAATTTGTCCCCGTGATACTAATCACTTGCTGTGTGGCCTGTGGAAAATCACTTAACTTTGCATGTTGGTCTTCCATCCCAGCTGGAAAATGGGGGCAATAACTCTGTGTTCAGTGAAGACAATTGCTTCAGACACTCCTAGATTTGCTTAAAATGGAAGACACTTCTTAAGAAAATGTACATTTTATTTCTGAATGTTAGTTTCAGTTTGCATGTGTTTTCTTGCTTCTTAGTGAAGCTTGAAGAGAAACATTTCCTTATGGGTATATGGATGTGTCTGGTATTTATGCCAAGCAAAGTCTTGGCACTGTAGAGCTCGGTCAGAATTTACGTGCTGATTATCCCAAGCCCTGGGTGTCACACTTCAGGTTATAGAGAAGTCGCACACACACACCCAGAGGCAGAATTTGGCCTTTCACATTTCTGCTTCATTTAGGCCAATTTCTACAGCTGTTCCCCAGTGAGAATTTCACTGAAGATCGCAGGAATTTTGCTTAAGTAAGGATTACAGGATTAATCCTTCTATCTCCACTCATGTTTATTTTGGCAGTCATTTAGATTGGAGATCTCCAGAGCTCCCTAGCTCAGGTTCTCTCCATTCCGCTCACAGATACTCATCTAAACGTGCCTCTCATGGATTAAAGTAGCAATTGCTTTTACCAAGGGGCTTCTATATTTGCAGAAAAATGTTCTGGTAATGCTACCAATTAGATAAAACTGGGACTTCACACAGATAACGGAAAAGAATCTGCTGATAAGAATTGGAGCAATTTATTTTAGCTGGGGCCCATGCTAGAGGTGCATAACAACCCATTAATCAGTTAGATGACGAAAAGTACACTTGAATTCTACAAGCCATTCTCTTTCAATAACCCCAGGCACACTATTATTCAACCAGGGTACATATATGTTGAAATCTGTTCTTCTCTATTTATGCATCTTTAATGTGTCAAATTGTCTATGTTAGTGAATACATGTATAGTAAACAAGTTAAAGGATCAGTCATTGTAGTCTTTTCTAGTTGGAAATTACACAATAAGAGTTAATTATTTTTTTGAAAAAAAGTGCCGTGTGTTCAGTAAAGAAATAATTACAGTGTTTTGACATTTATTTGGTACAGCTTCTTTGAGTGATTTACAAATTTCTATCTAAGAGCAAGTATTTTTCAACTATGTATTTTATTTCACAGCCAGTATTAGGTTTTTTTCTTTATCCTAGATATATAAAAACTGTTTTATCCACTTATTGGAATTCCAATAGACAGGCTAAATATACACTGAAATCATCGTCAATTATTTATTTGAGCTGGCAAGGAAAAATATTTTTAAAGTTTAATGAAGCCAGCTGTGATACACAGTTTCATGTTGCTGAGCAACAATGCTGGTGGCCAGGATTTTTAAGGTAAAAGAATACAGTATAATCATGTTGATGCCTCAGGGCTCCACTGCAGCTCCTACAGTAAAACTCGGGGGAGCAGGATCAAAGGGCGCAGTGGTCTGCTTCAGCTCACTGAATTTCTTATGAAGAAGCAGTGGCTCGCAGGTCAGGAGGGAAAGCTTGGGGACAGCCCCTGAACTCCACAGGTCCCAGAAACCCACAGGGAAGGAAGGTCTTACCTCCTTCAGGGTAGAAATGTTCGAAGAATTTGAGTAAATTGAAGGGGAAGTTTGAGAGGGATGTAGGAAAAAATTGAGCACTATAGAAAGTGTAGTTAATCTGGCACTTCTCAGAGTTCAAGGGCAAAGAGACATTAAGCAAAGCAAAAGGCAGAACATAAATTCAATTAAAAGAAAAGCTTTCACACAGCGCATAATCGATCTGTGGGACTAACTACATCAGAGTGCAACCGAGGCCAAAAGCAAAAAGGATTTGGAGAATGACTAACACTAAAACATGCCATGCAGTGATAGATAGATAGATAGATAGATAGATAGATAGATAGATAGATAGATAGATAGATAGATAGATATTCATGCTTCCTGGGAGTAAACAGCAAAATCAGGGAGAAAATTCTCCTGAAGAAAAGTGATTTTATAAATGTTTCTTGTGTGTCATGCTGAAGCTCATCTGGTTCTGAGCCAGCCAAAGGCAGGTGTGGGTTAGCCTGCTAGGTCTTCACGTGAAGCTCTGTAGTGATGTCTCCCCATGGGTTGGTTCTTGCTGTGAGCTATTTCCTTTGCATTTAGGCCAAATCCAAATCCAAATCCAATGGGACCAGGGTCAGTGAGATGTGAGAGATCATACAGGGGCTTCCACAAGCCTCTCTGACTTCACAAGCAAAAGGAGATGCCTTTCCTCTTGCAAAGGCCATGGAAGTTACATGCTGACTTGACCAAGTCTGTCCTAACATGTCCCTTACTGATAAATGCAGCTCCAGCCGCATGTCAGTCCTGTGGGGAAAGGGACAGGGCTGGAGCAGAGCAGAGCAGGGCAGCATCATTTCCTTCACTGCCAGTTTCTGTTTCCCTTGATAATAAAGAGTCTGAAAATATGCAGCACCACAGGTCCTTGTTTATTAACTGCATTCCCAACAAACACATTGATGCAAAGCATTACCAGATCATCATCCTGAATTTGTGTGTATTTTTGAAAAGTGTACCCTGTGCCTACTGGGAATTATGTTTTTGAACATTCCTTTTTCTGTACTCTCTGAGTCATATTCCCATCATTCCTATACCTCACAATATTTTCCCATTGCCATAGCGACTGACTGTGAGGAAAGCACAGCCAAGTAACTTCAGGTTTTTACTGAACCCAACTTGCCTACCAGACTGGACCTCTGCTTGAGTTTGTTACACATCAAGCAGGCTGTATGAACTAAATAGTGCTATTTTTTCTTAACAGAATGATCACTCCATCCTGACATAGAGGTAATACTGTCACTTGTCTGACCTAAAACTCTTTAAACCAAGTCATCCCATCTGGCTAAATGAATTGAATTGCAATAGTAAAGTATATGCTGTTCATTTGCATTTATGTGTGCCCCCCCTCTCCGAATTCCTTAAACTTAGAAAGAGTTTGGACCAAATCTGTGTTTCTGACCACCTCCCTCTGTTGGACACAGATCCAAATGTCACAGCTTTCTCAAATGTCACACTATTAGCTAAGCAAAAGGGCATACCTGAGTTTCATAAGTGTGAAGATATAATTTTAAAGTTTGTGGTTTAGGTTGTGGGATATATAAAAGATTAATGCATTTTATGACTTTAAATGTGCATGTGAAGGATGAGTCCAGGAAATAGATAGTCTAGCCTCCAAGGTTAATGATAACTTTCAATGCCTGCTTAGGAGATTGTGGTGCTAAGAAATTAAATAAGAAATTAAATATGGGTTATCACTCATTTATAAGGGGAAGGGGGGACAGTTTGTACAGAATGCCTTTGAGTGTAGGTGTCTGTGAATGCAGAGAAAAGAGAGGCATAAATGCCTTTCATCTCATACAAGGGAATAATATAAACACATTTCAAAATTCAATTCTGTCCTTAGCAGTACTTTGTGATATGAAAACAAACAGGCTGAGCTTACTTTAAAATATTTCAGACATGCTGATTACAGATGCTCAGGAGAACTAAATCCAGAAAGAGCTCTCCTTTCTGTAGAAGCGCATGTTTGCCTGCTGAACAGCAATTAGACACTTGCAACTGAAAGCAAATAATGCAGTCAGTCTGAACAGCCTTTTCACTACATTGGCTTGTCCATTTGAGCAGTATAGAAGTGAATCCAAAAAAAAGAATGGAGTAGGAAAATGAAATCCCAGACATGTCATGTATTGTTTTGGAAGTGAGGGCACATCAGCCCTAATGCTTTCTCATGCTTTTAGTATTTCACTATTGAAACAGTGATGGTAATTTTTTTGCCAAGATTTGACTCTACTTTGGACCTTCTCGTACTAGGGAAAGGGGTGTTAGCTCATTTTATAACAAGCACTAGTGGACTGTGATTGCTTTGCATTAACCTGACCTGACACATCAGTGACATTCAGAATGACTGATTCTCCGTAACTAGTCCTGAGAATAGTAGTACCATACACGAGTGTTCAGAAAAGAGAGTTGATTTTTTGGTATATCAATCAACTTTATTTTCTGTTACAACATTAATTAAATTGTTTTCTTCATCAGCAGCTCTTGATTGTAGTAGGACTATACTACCAATGACCTTAATAGAGGAAAAGGAACAGAAACATGGGGCAATTACCTGATTTACCACTTGATAGCAACTAAGAGAGGTTTTGTAAGTAAACTGGGATAATTTCACAAAATCATGGAATTGTTTAGATTGGAAAAGACCTTTAAGTTCACCAAATCAAACTGTAAACCACATTTGAGGCAATTTACCCAATTACTTGCAAACCTTGTGTAAGAACAACAACAGCTACTGTTCTCCAGAAAGCTTAATGGGCAGGACAATAACCTGGTAAAGTGGATATCAGGAAACCCACATAGGAAAAGACCCTCAGAATTCATCTACTCAAACTGATCCAAGGTAGGACCAGTTATAACACATCAAACTGGATATATATTTGTCTAAAACGATCCTAGAGACATTCCATGGATGCTCTGTAACTTCTCCCAGTGCTTTATTGCCCTTACAGTTGGAAAACTTTTTACTGTAATGTCTAACCTGAAAGAAAATCTTTCTTGGTAGTATTTAAACTGGACTTAGTGCCCTAACTGAGGCATTATCAATGCTGGTTAGGTTGGAAGGATTTCTTCATACGGTTTCACTATTATCTATCCTTTGCAGTATGATGCATGCCTTTTCCACTCTGCATAACAGAACTGACTCAGTGTTTGGTTTGCGGTCTACCCTTGGTTGAGCTATTTCCTAACTAGTTATTACCCACTTTCCAGCAGATAATTTCTTTCTAAATGTAGTCCCTTGTACTGGTCCTTAGTACATGTTATCTTGCTGCAACAGGTAGTTCTTTGAAGTTGCCAAGGTATTTTTAAAAAAATTTTAATCTGCCAATTGGCTAGCATACTTGCAGAGCTCTGAAGCCTGACCTGCATGTTTATTTCTGCTCCCTTTTCCAGTAACTAAAGAAAATATGGACCATAATGGGACAAAGGGCAAAACCACCCAGGATCATATTTCATATATTCTCCCATCTTATGTTTTAGGTGTAACTACCTGGGCAATCTTACTCTTGTTAGAACAGGTATATCAGGGTCAGCAAAGCTGCATTTCCTTGTTTGCTTATAAGAATGTCATGAGTGTGCAAAAAGCCATCCTGAAGTTGAGTTACATGACACAAACCATCTTTCCCCTCTCCACAGTACAATACAGTCATAGAAAGAACTAGACTGGTTTGACAGACTTTGTTCTTAAAACTAAAGCTGAATGCCACTCATTTCCCCTATCTTCTAGGCACTTACAAATAGTTTGTTTCAAAAATCCTAAATTTTGGGGCAAGGATTGAAAACTGATTGATAATCTCCTAACTCCTTCTTTTCTCCCCATTTTAAAGACAAAACCCATGCTTTCCTGTTTCTGATCCTCTGATACTCTATGAATCTAGTAATTCAGAGGCAGTAACTAGCCATCTCTGCCATTTAAGCATCATAGGATGAAGTCAACAAGTATAGTTCATTCAAAAAAAAATTATCTGAATACACTACAGATATGAGATTAGTCAAACTGCAGAATTAATTGATCCTAGAAACAATCATCTACTTGCTAGGTTAATTTTCAGCTGAATCAGTTACCCTATCCAGATTCCTGCATGACCTTACAAATCACAGTGGCAGGGGGATGAAGGAGGGCAGTGAGGAGGTGGGAATGGAATGGAGCAGGGAGGATATAACTACATTTTTCAGCAACAGCATCGACTTAAAAAATTTGTTGAAATACAGATCTAATGAAGACAGATACAAAAAAGCCATTTATCACTTGTACATTCCCCGTGACATCTGTCAATAGCTGCCTTTTAACTCCGGGTAGCGGACCAGTCTCTCCTGGCCTTCTTCATATGCATTTATAGAATGACATCTTGTAACCTCACTGTCCCGGCTTGTGTCTTATTTTGAGCTTTTATCTTTCTGATTTTACTTCAATATACTTTCACCATTTATCTATACTTATCCTGAACAGTTCAGTTCCTTTCCATATACCTTCTTTAGGTCAGGTGAGGAAGGGGCTTGTGATAGAGCCAGAGACTTCATTACAACATTTTCTCTCCTTCCTCTACACTGGGATAACTTGACTTTCTGAGTTTCGAAGGAAAACCTACAGGGATGGAAAAACCCTGGGTTTCAGTTTTTGTATGCCATGTTTCCTAATTTTTCATGGAAAGAAATGGTGAATGAATGACAGAGCAAACACTCTTCATCAGATGAATATAAAAAATACAAAATGCTAAATCATATCAAGGCTATCCCTTAATAGTATTGAAGTACTCTTTATTCCTTATTTTCAAATGGTCATCAAGTAACATTTAAAAGAGAGAAGTTGGCAGAATGTCTTTTTATACCATCTTACACAAGTTTCCTTTAAAAAATCTAACTGATGTGAAATGAAAGCCATCAGCTTCTTTAAATGTATTCTTTTTCTTAATTAATTACATGGCACTGGATTGCATCAATATCGCTAAGCTTTTTTCCCCTGCTGAAATAGCTGCTTGACAGAAAAGATGTCATGAAGCAATCGGGAGATGGTGGAGATATGTAAATCTGAAAAATCTAGATCCAGAGTTTTGACTTTGCCAAAAAACTGTTCAGTTGAATGAAGTCTCTGATGAGCATTAAGCAGCTAGCTAGTTTTTTCGTAATTATTTCTGTATATAGCACTGTAAAGCTATATTAACACTTCTTCTAATGAAGAAAAAGCAATAACATCAAGAATTCAGCTGAAGCTGATAGTGCTCTGCAAGATTATAGCTGATGAAGACTTGGCCCTTGGCCTACACTACTCATCCCTTAGTCTGGGGAGATCATTCACCTTCATGTGGAAATACTTGTCTGAAGGAATGGTTTGGGCAAAAGAAGCAAAATTCTTTGCAAGATTGAGACACATACCTGTAAAATATACCACATCTATATAATATACCACAAGCTTGTTATGGCTAAAACATTCATTAAACAGTTACTCATACATAAAGGAGCTAATTAAGAAGAAGAATGTGAGAGAAAAGGTAGCAAGTCCCTGTGTGACAGGTCTGCAGGTTGATGTTTAGAGCAAGATCCCAGCTTGGACTACACAGTGGTCACATAGTGTCCCTTGGCAGCCTCCAGCCATTCATCAGCCAGTGCACACTGTAGGGGTTAATTCTTTCATCCATGGCTGCATCTGCTTGTATAATTTATGGCACATAATACTTATTTTTCTTTTGAAATTTATTCTGTTCTTTATTCCAGCATTTATTCTGTTGGAAAGTGGTAGGACAAGGAGGGGTTACCCGGCATCAAAATTTGAAAAGATCTTGCCTTCTTGCCCTGTTTTTCTTGAATTATGGCTGTGCTAATGACAAAATCCTTTTAGTTTCTCTCCTTTTCCTTATCTGTAGCTCTGGTTTGTTCTTGCTTCTTTGAAAGCTTGAGAGAGAAACATCAGATGGTGAAATACTTAAGAATTAAAGGGCTGAAAAAATTAGATGACTTGGTATTCGAAACAAATGCATGATTGTTCTTCATGCTTGGATGGCTGGCAGCCAGGTGGCAGGGTCTAGGGTATTTCTCAGGGCTTCATTCAGAGACTGTCATTATTGCCCCTATTACTTTTTACTCTGTCCCGGACTCTCTTGAATGCCACCACCAAAGTGAAGAATGCCACGCATGGCTTCCCCTGAGGAGGATTAGTAATCCTACACCTTGTGCTGGCTGGTACAGGCATTTTAAGAACAGCCAGCATTCTTTCCCCAAAAGCCAAATATTTTAGTATTGCATGGACCTGATCCTGCAATTTAAACCTCAATGTTGATTCACATTCCTGGGCAATTTAGTGAAGGTTTCTTTGGTTCAACCACTTACTTCGTTATGATTTATTTCTTAGGTTTTACATGTCTAAGAAGATGAAAAGTAGAATTTATCTAAATTTCTGGATACACTTGTTATGAATCTGTAGAAAGAAATTACTCTGAAAAGGCACACATAACAAAATCACTTCGATCACATTGGGGCCTTGGGTGATTGCACAGACCAGAATAAAAAAAAAAAATTCTTCCAAGCCAAATTCTGTTCCAAATAAAAGAGTTTAATTCAAAACAAAACTATAGTTACCCACAAAAATAAAAGCTACAGTCCATACTGGAAAGTAGTATAAAGTAAATGTGCTAAATACTGTACAAAAGGACTGTTCCCTATTGCTTTTTAATTCAACCAGCCAAGTTTTAATCATCTGATGATTTTACTGTTCTCTTCCATCTCTATGTTGTATCCTGGGATCTTGTATTGGGAAAGCATAAAAAGGACTGAGGTAGCAAAAGCACTGGAGGGATGTAAGGACTCAGTGTAGATGGTCTTGGATTCTAGCAGATCCTAGAGGAATCTATAAGTGCAGTAGGCTGAATTACCTGAGCATCATTCTGTCTACCATCTTCTTGCTCCTCCAACAGTTTAGGAAAAGCTCATGGACATTCAATGAGTTTGGACCAGTGGACTTCTTATTGTCCCCTGCAGAAATAACCCACATGACACAACCAGAACATTGTCTTATTTCTTCCCTTACCTCTTTTTTTTTTTTTTTGTATAATTAATACTGTATTTAATGAAAGAAACAGGAGAGAGAGAAGCAAAACATTAAGATAGCTTAGTTGAAGAGGTAAATGGGCATATGTGATAGCAGGAGTTAAGACTAGGGGTAAAGTCTCTGCAATTACTTTCTATGACTTGTTTGGTAGCTCAAATTAGCTTTTCCAATAAAGTCCTAACTAAAAGCAAGCATAATGTACGAAATCACTAACAGAAATGTGGTATTTTTTATGTCTCTCAGAAGACACCTGTTATAGTTCATTTTCTGTATCTGGACAAATTTCCAGTAACACAAATTATCAATTTTAGTTCTTCTTTCAAATGTAGAAAGTTACACAAATGAGATTGACCAGCCTCCTCTAACATTAATATATTGAATTGACATTGTGCTTCATCTTACACATACTTTTTTATGCGCCCTTTATTATTTACATAGCTGACAATAAATTCTCCTAGTACACATCAGTTCCCATGAGATGCCTTTAATTGTGTTGGATCCCCAAAACCGTGAAGCAATGACATGGAAACGTGGTAAATTGTGAATATTGGGACTGAGAAGGCACAAGTTTAAATCACCATCCTACTGACTGGGGAATGTAAGAAATAATACTACGATACCTCCCTCTGTTCACAAGGTTATCTTCTCTCTCAGTGCAGCTGACATATATCCTTTGGATATATACCCTGTTTTCTGCTTCTGGGTTTTACATAACCTTGTACATTGTTGAAATGCTTATTCTAAAAGTTGAAGAGAATAACAGTTTTGGTACAACTGTTAAAAAGTGGCAAATTTTTTGTAGAACTTAGATGACTGATTTGCTATACTGTTATTTAAGTACTGTTTAAAAATCTATCTCCATTATAGTGTGCTCTTGTCTTATTCTGCAATATATTCAGAAGGCATATATTTATATAGTTGTGGCTTTTTATAAACCAGATATTAAATTATAACAAAATATGACTTAAATATATGCATAAAATAGATCCCTGGGATATTTATTGTCATAGTAGCATCTTTATAATCATAACACAAACATTTTACAAAAAAAAATGTCTCAGTTATGTGCAGGAAGAACATTGATGCAGTGCTAACCACACAAAAGCATCTGTTTTTCATACTCATTGAACACATTTCCTCCCTGAGGTTTCACTAGGTACAGGGAAGCTCCTTCTGTTGGGAGGGAATTCCCTATGTGGAGTGATACAGACCTTTAGGGACAACCCTCTTGTGCCCTGGTGAACTGGTGAACCTGTGCCAAAATGATTGTACAGGAAACCAGAGAAGCAACTCTACCAAGAAGTAGCATTTGTGCCCGTGAACACAAACACAGAGATCCCAAAGAGCCTCTGCTACTGGAAGATTTCAGTCCCCCTTTAGGACTCAAGCCACCAAAAATAGTGTTGCAGATCTTAGCTAGAAATTAAAAATTTAAGGAGTAATTTTGAAGAGTGGATGGATCATTTCTTCCTGCAATGCCATCCATCGCTGTGCCTCTCCCCATCAATATCACAGAGTACTAATATCTTTGGACTCGATGATCCAGTGGGTCTCTTCCAATCTGGTTATTCTATGATTCTATGATCTCAGAAATGCTGTTCCCATTAGCACAGATTGCATAGAAGGTGGAAAAGGAGTTGCATTCCTGTGTATCTGTAATATGTTTTGTTTCTCATCGGTTTAGTATCATAAAGTTATGTCTGTAGGTATGACAAGTCCATAGGTGGCCACTACATATGCTAAAGTGCACTGGCCCAACTTACTAAGAGGCCTTATGAAAATAAGGGCATTTCCACTGCAGGCACTATGTTTGAAAGCATTTCATAATAAGTCATACGAGTAATACCTTCAGTGTCTGTAGGCAGGGGTAGTCTAATGGTTAGTGCACTCAGATGGTAGTTATTCTGGTTTGATTCCATCACCAACTTCCCAGTGTGATTTCAGTTGTGTCATGTTTTCCCTTATTTTCCAAATAAGTAAAATAAAGACAACATTTATTTCAAAAAGGTGGTGCAAGTCTGAAAGCACTGCTATTTGTTGAGCAGTCTCCCATCTTTGAACAGGAAGAGTCATAGATGTGCAAAGCATTATTCTTTTCAACTTCAAAGCTTTCTCTTTATATTTACAAATTAATCAATCCACAGAGCAATATTTTTTTCTCTGAGGGAGTATGATTAAGAATATTCTGACTAATTATAGGGAAAATTCTACAGTTCCAATATATGTCATTCAAAACCACATTATGTATACAGACATATTGCAACATATTTTCATTTGGATTGTAAAACATGCATACCTTTGATAGTTTCTTCCCACATTTGTTATATTGTATTTTTAATGCACTCAGACTGAGCTGGCATAATGGTGATCATCCCCTTATGCTCCATCTTTCCCACATGCATGAAGCATGCTTTGTAGTGACATTCATGAAGACCCCTGCTGTGGCTGAAATGCTGGAGTTTTGCGATTTAGAATGAGTGATTATTTCAGCAGTTGAAGTGTTTTCACAAAGAAGACTGGGCGGCAAGAGCTTCTTCCTTTCCTTCCCCACAGTAGGAGAGGAAATCCTTATTTGAGGCTAAGATAGGACCCTGACAGAGAAGCCCACTCTAATACTTGGAGACTGTCTAGTCGTGAGGAAAAGCCACTTCTGAAGAAAAAAGACGATTTATTCACCACATGAAATTCTCTATAAAAGAAACAACCAAAAATTCTCTGTTGCTGCTGGTTGAAGAGAAAGGGCAAATTAAAAAAAAAAAAAATCTATCTAAATCAGGGTTTCAACAGACCTTAGGCAGTTAAATCCAAACCTTAAAAACAGAGTCTCCCTCTGCTAAATGCCAATCTCATCCTGCAAGAGCCTAAATCCCAGACACTGGTTCTTCCTTCCCTGGGGCTCCTACCATGCATAGCCTGCTGCTGTTGGCCATGGCAGCTACCCAGCACTGGCTCCCGGGCTGCTGCCAAAGCACTGTGGCTTCCAGCGCTGAGGCAGAGCATCATGCTAGTGAAATGAGGTCTGTGCTCTGACACCAGCTTCCAGAGCACCTTGCTCCCAGCACTGGAGATGAACAGCTGGAAGAGGTGCCCATTTCTTCTTGTTTTAAATAAGTGATAGATTATTCAGGGAGAAGCACATGCCTGGTACCTTGTGTTTTGTATTGTAATCTGGGGCCAGGAAGCAAGTTTTGGAGTGCTTCTGTTTTTAATGGATGAAACCTCTGACTCTCGGAGGAAAAGCAAAACTTGAACAAGCATGCAACCTAAAACCTTCCAGGCTAGAGTAGAGATTTACTACTGCATTAACTAAGATTGTAAATGGTGAAATGGACTCCTAGGACCTAAATGGAAACACAGTGAGCTACAGAACTGAGCTCAGCTCTCTTTGATCATGCTGCAGCAAACATGACCTGTCAAATGATTGTCAAAGAGCTTGAGGGGCTCTTCAAAAGTTAATTACAGTAAAACAGATGCTATGATCATATCCACTGATATATTTTAGGGAAATCAGCATATTTGCTGATAGTGATAGATGCTTTGCCTGTTGAAAATTTACTCAGTTACAAGACACATTCAGTGTCTAAGCTTTCCCAATCTGTTCAGCAGACATGAATAGACTGACCCAAACCTTCCAGCCTCTGTGGTGAGCTGAATCTTTGCCTTCTGTAAACTCTGCAAAGAAGGGCCTACTATACCTAATAACATCAGCAGCTCTGCACAGCAAGCTTTGCCACTGACACACAAATATCATAGAATTATAGAATCGTCAGGTTGGAAGAGACCCATCGGATCGAGTTCAACCATTCCTATCAAACACTAAACCATGTCCCTCAGCACCTCATCCACCAGTGCCTTAAACACCTCCAGGGAAGGTAACTCAATCGCATCCATGGGCAGCCTGTTCCAGTGCCCAGTGACCCTTTCTGTGAAAAACTTTGTCCTGATGTCCAGCCGTAATCTCCCCTGGCGGAGTTTGAGGCCATTCCCTCTTGTCCTGTCCCCTGTCACTTGGCAGAAGAGGCCAGTTCCCCCCTCTCTACAACCTCCTTTCAGGCAGTTGTAGAGAGAAATGAGATCTCCCCTCAGCCTCCTCTTTTCCAGGCTGAACAACCCCAGCTCTTTCAGCCTTTCCTCATATGGCCTGTTCTCATGCCCCTTCACCAGCTTTGTTGCTCTTCTCTGGATTCACTCCAGCATCCTTCTCTTACCAAGTGCCACCAACTCATTCCCTGAACAAGCTGGCTGAAGGCAATGGTACTCAGCACAGACCCACATGTCAGGTATGAAGAGCAGATAGTCCAAGCTGTCACCAAATGGTGAAAACAGCCCGACACTGTCAAATGACTGAGCAACAGCATGAAACAGCAAAGAAGTCCTTCTCTACCACCCATGCAAAACACAATTGTATTGGGATTTTTTTTCTCAACATTATTATTAAATGCAAGCAGCACAGGGGTAGGATTTATAAAATCAGTGCCTGCGATATTAGTGGATTTTAGAAGGAGACTGTAACTCAGACTTCTTTGTTTCGTATTGACATGGTGACTAGGAGAGCTCACTCTTGACTTGAACATCAACATTATTTAACTACAGCCTATTGATAGGGAGTGAAAGCAAGGCTGCTTTGTCCTAAAACAGGAGAATTAACTCCTGAAAATTCAGCTAGAGATGGGTAAAAGCTCTTTTGCTCTCACTTATTAAATAGCCATTTGTATTACACTACTCAATACAAATGAAACTTAAATCATTAGTTACAAAATATAGCTTTCAAAAACGTAACATCATACAGAGTTTCTGACACTGACAACAATAACTGTGCACAAACATGAGTCCCATGATGTGGTTTGGGATGCCACTTTCCCATCCATATATTTTCCCATTTTCCAATATACTGACTTTAATCTGTACAAATGATTAAAGCCTAGTTTACTGAAAAACAGACAATAAAATGAAGTGTCTACATTGTTTCACTGTACCAGCAGAATTCCCAGAGATACATTAGAGCATCCTTCAGATCCATTGTCCCATTGTTCCCACAGCCAGACAGAATTTCTTTTTCATTTTGTGCCTTGTGATGCAGTTCAGTGTAATAAGACTAACAGGTCTTGAAATCATTGGAATTAAATTATGAAACTGTTTTCCTTTTCTAACCCTTGCCCTTAGAATAATGGCATCATAACAGTGTCTAGAGGCTGTAGCTGAGACAATTTTCTGTCACATCACTGAGATGATTTGGAGTGCAGTGAGCTGATAGGCTCCACTGACACCTTTGCAACTGATTTCAATGTGAAATCTATTGCAAGGTTTTAGATGTTGCATGACCCTTTAAAGATGCTGTGTTCAGATTGGGTTTAGATTGGAGTTTCTAAATGGAGTTTCTACTGTCCAGAATGGAGCTGCATTTTTTGTCTTTTCTTCTGATTTGTCAGACATCGTAGAAGTTATTGACCATTTACTTCTCTTACCTTTGTAGCACACTCACTGATGACACAGTTTTTACAACAGACATAATACTTCCAGATAGCATAGATTTCATAGATTTTTTTTGCCAAAACTTGGACATCTGAAAGAGGTATAGGTTAAGCTGACATTGACATCTTACGGAGACAATGCTAATTGTTCTGAGTGTCCCTAGCTGATGGAAAATTAGCATATTAACACACACCTCAGTCTGAAAAAGAATAATTTTATCATGGCAATACTTTAAACTAAAAAAGTTATTAATTAAAATTTGTATTAAAAATGAACTTTACTTTTCTATTACTGTAATTTCTCTGCCAAAAATCCCATGCATTTACATTTCTGTGTGTACAATTTTTTGGAACAATATGGCATCCTCAAAATTTTGATGCCTTATGAATGAAAAGGTCATGAGAAAACCCAAAAGGGCTCTGCATTAATTTTAAAGACGAGAAAGAATCATGGTTCATTTAAACATTAAGACAATCTATTGTCTTTAGTATTTTAGAAGTTATTTTCCCTTTCATGTGTTTTTTTTTTTTTTTCTGGAAGTAAACTACCACAGATTTCTGGTATTTTATAGCTCACATCTGTAAAATGCAGTTGTTTTTGTCAGATACAAGTTAAGCACCATCAGGCTGGGTAAATACAAGTGTTGGAGATGACTTCAACTCTACCAATATTGGCACTTGCAAATCAGGAGAGAGAACTTTTCTCTCTGATTTGATATGGAACTGATATCTCTGCCTAATTTTACAGCATATTTTTCTGTTAATATTGCTGTGGTTTAGTGTTTGGTGAAAAGACTCGCATATACCAAACCTATGCCTACAAATGGATCCATATGATGCAATCGTATTGCAAAAAGCTCCTGAAAGGACTGAGACCTGAAAGCAAGCATCCCTAAGTGCTTTGGAATTTTTCAAGATGAAAGGTGCTATAGAAACGCAACGCACTATTTATTTTGTGTCCCTTGATGAGCTTGAAATAGGCATATCTTTCAGTCACTGGACACTTCAAGATCTCTAGCACAGAAATTGAAGCCTGTAAAGTATAAAAATAATTTAACCATAACCATAGATAGCCACCAGTTTTGTATCATTACCCTCATCAATGAAGATTGTGAAGGCTCTGGAATACAAATCTTATGAGGATCAGCTAAGATAACTGGGATTGTTTAGTCTGGAGAAGAGGGGGGTGACGGGAGACCTTATTCCTCTCTGCAACTACCTGAGAGGAGGTTTTAGTGAGGTGATGCTGGTCTCTTCTTCCAGGTAATAAGTGGTACAATGACAGGAAATCATTTACAAGTTGCGTCACAGGAGGTTTAGATCGGATATTAGGAAAAAATCATTTACTGAAAGAGTGGTGAGGCATTGGAACAGACTTTCCAGGGAAGTGGTGGAGCCATCATCCCTGGAGGTGTTAAAAAAGTGTGTAAATGTGCCACTGCAGGCCATTGTTTAGTAGGCACAGTGGTGCTGGGCTAACGGTTGGACTTGATGATCTTAGAGGCATTTTCCAATGAGTCTATGATTCTACAATCTTATCATGAATGACCATTGTAAACTTATCTAGATAAAGAAAAGCATTAAAACCAGTTGAAAGCATTTTATTATCCTGTATTGGAAAAGTGTATAGTATTTGTCAAACTGAACAGTTAAAACTGTGTAATGAATGACAGTATGTACTTTTATTTTGTTGTTGCAAGAGAGTATAAATTACAGTTTACCTTGACAACTCAGTCCTGCCTTGCCACTGACATCAGTGGAGGACACGGGTGCCATTTCTCACTCTCCATTGCTTCAGTGGAGGCAGTAAGGGCAGCTTCAGGTCTATCTGCAATAAGCAGGGTGTTCCTGCAGCCAGGAGGGATGTTGATGCAGTGCCCAGCTGACAGCCTGCCCCAAGTCACTGCAAAACTGCCTGGAATTCAGAGACACCCTGAGCTGCAGCTTTGCTGCTTTATTACTCCTGGCTTTACCCCCCTCCATGAGGAGCCAGCTGAACATGAGCCAGCAGTGTGCCCAGGTGGCGAAGAAGGCCAATGGCATCTTGGCTTGTACCAGAAACAGCGTGACCAGCAGGTCCAGGGCAGTGATTCTGCCCCTGTACCCTGAACCGGTGAGGTTACATCTCCAAAACCGTGTTCAGTTTTGTGCCTCTCGCTGTAAGAAAGGCATTGAGAGGCTGGAGCGTGTCCAAAGAAGGGCAATGAAGCTGGTGAAGGGGCTGAAGCACACATCTTATGAGGAGCGGCTGAGGGAACCGGCATGTTCGGTCTGGAGGAGGCTGAAGGGAGACCTTATCGCTGTCTGCAACTGCCTGGGAGGAGGCGGTGGAGAGGCGGGTGCTGGTCCCTTCTCCCAACGACGGGTGATAGGACGAGAAGGAATGGCCTCAAGCTGCATCAGCGGAGGCTCAGATCGGACATTAGGAAAAAATTCTACACGGAAAGGGTTACCAAGCACTAGAACAGCTGCCCAGGGAGGCGGTTGAGTCACCATCCCTGGAGGTGTCGAAAAGACGGATAGACGAGGTGCTCGGGTACGCAGTTTAGTAGCCGACAAGCAGCAAACCACCGCATCCTTCACGTTGGAAGGGACCTTTCAGACCACCAAGCCCAACCCCCGGTGTTTCCCCTTCCCGCGAGATCCCGCGGCCGCGCCCCGGCCGGGCTCCCCGCGCGGGGGCGGAGGGGACACACGGCTCGGCCCCGCCCCCTCCCCGCCCCCTTCCCTCCCCGCGGCGGCCGCGCCCCAGCCACGGCGGAGCGAGCCGGTTGCCATGGCAACCGAGTGAGGCAGGCAGCGAGGCCGCCGCGGCCCCGACCGCCCCCGCTGCTCTCGGCGCGCGGGCGGGGAGGCGGCGGGACGGGCCGAGCCGAAGGGTTGGGGTGGGGGGGGGGAGAGGCCGGACGAGCCGCGGCGGCAGGATGGAGGACGGCTTCTCCAGCTATAGCAGCCTCTACGACACCTCCTCGCTGCTCCAGTTCTGCAACGGTGAGGGCGGGGGACGCCCCCGGGGGCCGCGAGCGGGGCCTGCCCGCGGCGCAACTTGGGGAGAGGAGGAGGAGGAGGAGGAGGAGGAGGAAGGACGCGACTTCACCCCCTTCAGCCTCCCCCGCTATGCGGACCTCGGCCCCGCGGTGCCCCTGCGAGGAACTTGTGCTGCACGGGAATACGCATGGATGGGCGCGCGATACGTGGATAGAATGGCTTGAAACGGCTTTAAATTGGAGGGGGGGAAGGTATAGGCTAGACGTGAGGAAGAAATTCTCCGCGATGAGGGCGGTGAGGCGCTGGCACAGGCTGCTACAGGGAAGTTGTGGATGCTCCGTCCCTGGGGGTGTTCAAGGCCAGGTTGGATGGGGCTCGGAGCAGCCTGGGCTGGTGGGAAGGGTTGGAACTGGATGGGCTTTGAGGTCCCTTCTAGCTTAGACCGTCCTGTGATTCCAGGATTCTGCGATTCTCTGTGTTAGAGAGAGACACACGCACGCACACGCGCGCGCGCAGCCGGCCGGCCCGGGGCGCGCAGTGGCACGCGGTGCGGGTGCGGTGCGGCCGCGGGGCAGGTGTCCTTCCGCCTCCCCGCATCCCGCATCCCGCTCCGCCGCCTGCGCCCGCCCAACGGCGCTCCCCAACGCCGGCCAAGGGCAGCCTCGCCGCTAGGTGCCAGGTGCCTCTGCGGAGTTGAGGGAGTTCTCCAGCAGTCACTGATTTTTCTTTATGTTTGTTTATTATTATTTTGAGATAGGGGTTATTAGGGTGGCAGTGTCACCTGGGTGACCGGGGGGCTGCTGGGTTGCAGTGACAGGTCATAAAAAAGGAAGGAGGAGGTGAGGATCTGCCAGCATCCTCAGAGGAGTTATTTGGAGATTAGCCTGCGAAGTATTTGGGATTACTCAACTCGTTGATATTTACTGTTATTGGGGGGGGGGGGGGGGGGGATAAGTCTGATATCCTAAACTGTAGAAAGAGTTTCTGATGGTAAACTTTAGTCTCAAAATGCCTTATTTTGCTTCTTATTTATTGCCTTCTAGCAGCAAAATTGTAAGCATGCATGACCTAGTATTTAATTGAAAACTGATTTGGGGTTCTCTTATTCTTCCAAATCTTGGTAGTGGTCTGGGTTTCTACTTCTGTCTGAACGGCTGGAGTCAGCTTTGTATTAAATCGCTTCATGACAGCAACTGCATCAAATATAGCTGATTCTTTTCATGGAGGAAATGAGGATGATAAATGTTACATTATTTTCTTCATGGTAGAGTGTAATAAAGGGACAGGCTGGCAGAAAATTCTAATGCATTTGGACCTTGAGATTGAGGGAACAGTTTTTCAGGGCATGATGAGTTGTGATGGGCTATGTATTGTGTGTATTCTCAGAGCTTTTCAAGAGAGAAAACTATGACTGTACAAGCATTGCTCACTAGTAGCAGATGCCTGTTTCGCCTAAACTTAATAAATATTTAATTGTAAGTATTTTTAAAAATAAAACATACAGCAGTGTATTTTAAAGTTTATACCCTTAATCCATTTATAAGCAAGCTGTCTTCGTACCAAAATTCCTGGCTTTGCTTATACAATGTTCATGTTAGTAGCCTGCATGTGGGAGGAATAGGAGTATCGGCACTTTCTGAATAGTTTGAACAAGCTTATTTCTAAGAGCTGTCACTTGTGTTGATTTTGTTACTCTGAATGCCTATTATACATAATGGAAATAAGCAGTATGCATTTATGCTGTCCGTAGGTTTTAAAATCTTAGTTAGTCCTTAAGTCTTATATTCCAGAATGTGTAAGTGATGAGATTTCTAGTCTGTCATCTCGTTGTAGATAGTGAGCTCAAGGGATGTTTTAAGCATATTATTTGGTATTTATAAAAGAAAGTGGTTGAATTCAGAAGTCTTTCCTTTTATGAGTTATCCTTCAGTGAGACTATATTAGATGGGATGAGGAAGAACAAGAGGATCAGGCCTTTGAATATTGCCTTGAGGTGATCAGATATTGCACACATGCTTGTATGAACCATGAGATGGAGGATGCAAGTGAGGGGTTTGAGGTTGAAAGAAGAAAATTACTTTGCAGGGAGGTGGAAGCAAGTGTAGTAGATAATTTGAGAAACAGTGTGAAGTTGGGAGTGGGGCAGGCATAAAGAAGAACCAGAGCTAGCAAGTGGTGAAGAAGTAGAGGAAAATGTGATTTTGGTATAAAATGGAATACAGAAATGGCTGACAAGCACTCAAAATTATCACTGTTACATGTTTAGAGGTTTTCTGTTCTGAACATAGGAAAAAGGATAAATTTTAGTAAATAATTAGCAAATAAGTTTACAAGTAAAGACATAATGGAATTTTCTGATAGTTTCAAACTTTAAAAGTTATAAAGAGACTGCCTATACATGTTATGTTTGGAAGGATGAGGCTATAAAGCCTGCACTCCTGTAAAAATAAATGCATATCACCTTGTAGGGCAGCAGCTGAGCTCTGGCCTGCACCCAATGGATGGTTGTGGTTTCTTCTGCTTCCCGGTCTCTTCAGCCTGGCCAGGGCCAGAGTAGGTGACAGCCACGGCAGGGAGGGAGAAGGAGGAGAGCAGTGGTAGGCAGGAGGTTGTGATGGATATGAGGGAGCAGGATGTTGGCTGTTGAAGGACTTGGTTATGGAGGAGTAGTATGAGGGCAAACCGACCTCGAGCCTCCTTTTCTCTGTAAAAAGGGTTCTGGAGTCAGAAGAATTTGAGTAATTGTTTTTTCTTCCTCTTCTTCACTCATCTGCAGATCTAGTCTGCATGATTGTCTTATAACACATTTTTATGGCTTGCAATGCGTAAAAAAGTAGGGTAAATGTAGAAGGAAGGGAGAGAAGAAAGAGGTGAGGAAAATCTGTTCATATTGAGATGCATGTCTAAAATCTAGGGCAAATATTTAGCACAGCTAGTTCAAAGACACCTACTTTCTTCAACTCTGTTCTACAGAACAGTAAGAGTAGGTTTGGCATCTGAGAAATGTGTTAATGAACACAAATGTCAGACTGAGATAGCATCAAAGCAAGAAATACAAATTTGCAGTATGATTTTAGGCAAATTATTTTATTCTTGTTGCCTTAGTTTCCTTAGCTGTAAACTCAGGAAAGTGCACACCTACTTTGGAGAAGTTTATTGCATTCATTTGAAGTCTCCCTCTGATTTTCAGAAGGTGATCTCTTCAGATGCACAAAATGTTTACTAGTTGTTGTGCCTATTATGTTTGTTTATGTTTAAGAAAGGCATTAACATAATTCCTCTTACTGCCTGTCTTAAGGACAGTTCTCAACTTACATCTCTCTCACTTTCACGGTAATGAGGAACACTTGGTTTATTTTGCATGTTGGAAAGTAAAGCTTCCATAATATTAACTGTGCCTGGTTATAGATACCTTCCTTGGTACTAATGTGACTTTTAGGTAGTTCTTGGGTAGAAAGCCATTGCATTCATCTGCAGTCAGTCAGGGTGTTAGTAATGTGTTATTTAAGCTGAAGGCAAAAGTATTAGAATACTGATAAGGCAAGTTAGTGTTGAGGTTTTTAGCGTTTGCGTAAAAATAGTTGGAGAGAACCATGATGCATATGCAGCTTTACAGAATAGGGAACATACTGCAATTGTAGCTAGTGCTCATCTCTCCTCCAGCTGATTTATTGAGTCGCAAGAGTGATCAGTAGGGATTACAGGTAGGTAGGGGAGTCATGTAGGGTGCAGGCAAAGCTTCGTGGGTCCTCTTACTTCAGTTTCCTATCCACTTACGGCTGTATCGATGACCTAATGAATGTGGCCTGCACCACACTAATGGCCATGGGCAACATCATTAGGCATGAAGAATGCAAGGGGTAGAATCTGTGATTCTTGCGCTCTGCAAAACATTTGTATGGACTTTGAGAAGGAAGTGAGAATTTATCCTTGATTCATTTGCAACTTGTAGAATCTTTTTAGTATTCTTCGCTTGCCTAGTGGAAAAATGGTAGCTGGGAAAATGGCCTTTTCTGCAACCACAGAGGCCTTGTTTGACAGAAACTTCAAATTTAGAATATCTGAGTAAAGCAGTAAAAAAAGCGTAAAACAAATTCTCTCATAATGAAACTGATTTCTTTGGCAAGGGATTCCATAATATTAATTACAGTTTTGTTTAATTATCTTAAGTGTAATTGCTAGTAGGAAAATTTAAGAGTTTGATGGAGTTTCAAAGTGATATCAACTATATCGACATTTCTTAAAAAAAAAAAAAGAATTAAAAAAAAACCCTCTTAAAAGTTAACAGTTCCTTTTTGCTCCCTTCCCACAGGATCACTAAATTATATTATTAAGATTTTTGACAGTTAATAGTTTTGATAACATGTCAGTCACTATTCCTTTTAAGTAATGGAAAGTAAATTGTGTGAATCAGTCAATATACCAATTTTTGGTCAGATTATTTGCAATTTGAATCTTCTGCTTCTGTAACTATATACCATTCCTGAAAATAAAGTGGAACATACATACCTTTTCACTCTGACTTGCATGTCTACACATGGAGTGATACCCTGTTGATAAGGAAGTGAATGCCACAAATAGGAAACCTTTATGGACAGTATTACTCTGGCAGTCGTCTCTTCTTTCCCGTTTGACTCTCACACTTCCTCTCCCAAACCTTCCAAAATACAGCTGGTTACCCTTTTCTTACAGCTGCAGCAAAATCACACAATAAAGTGTGGGTTAGGGAAGGAACAATAGGAAGCTGAGCCTTATAGCTTTAAGGTCACTAGTTCAAATCTGTCAAGGGTTGGAAGAGACTGTGATTTGTTTTATTGTGATCACTTCCTAGGAGTAATGCAAAGCAAAATTGCATTTTATTTGGTTCTCACTGGGCAGGTTCACACACTGTGTGTATGAAAATATGTTGCAAGCATGTTCAGAAAGATATTGCAAACAGCTTAAAAGCATTATTCATGTTTGTTGTTGTTTTCAAAAACCTATAACAACATGGACAAACAAACTGAGGTTTCTCATGTTTCACCTCTAGACCCATTCTCTCCAGAACAGCAGCAGGCTTTGAACTCAGGAGCCAACAGGATAACCTGACATGAAGCTTCTCAGTTTTGTAGGACAGAAGATTTTATTGCCCATAATTGCTTGGAGACCATTTTCTTATTTTTCCTTTAATTGAGATTTGTTCTGCCTCTTAAAGTCAAACCCTTAAATGTAATACAGGATTAGACTCTACTAAAAGCATCTGTTTCACGTATTTTGGAGCAATATAGAATATAAGTTGATTTTTTTTTTATCAGCTTTCTTCTAGAGCTTATTTTCTCCTATCCTGGAATAAAGGGGAGGAATGGCATACAAAACCACATCTTTTTGCGTGTATGGTAATTGAATGCAGAATAAATCAGTACACTGTGAATTAAAAATAACTTACAGTAATGGGCACTTTCACAATATATATTGTTAGCCTATTAAAGCTCAAATGATTATTTTTAATAAGACACTATATAAGTAAAATTATTTTGTTGCCCTTTAATTAGCCATGTATTTCCAAATGATGAATTATTAAAGGTCATTTTAGTAATGAATGTCATGAGTTGTAGTTACTGGAATTTAATTTTTTGAGGGTTTTTTTTTAAAACTGAACTTTTAAAACCAAATGAAAATATAAACTAGTGATGAGAGAGCCCTTTGTTGACCATCAAAGCTCAATAGAGAATTTATGTCAGTGTTACAAAGAAACTGTAACTTTCAAGTATTTTATCATGAATAAAACAACACACAGAATTGCAAATTAAAGCATTGGACTCTGAGAAGAAAAACACACTTTAACTAATCTTCAAGGAGTTTTTAAAAAATTTAGTAGTACTTTACAGAGCTGATAAAATGTGTTTTAGGTAATAATTAAGAATAGCAAACTTCACATTCTTTTATTGAAGCTTGAACCACATGCAGACAATTCAAGTAAGGATTAAAATTATATTAGAAGTATATTATTAATAAGTGAATATGTGAGGAGGCAGAGAGTGAGTATGCCAGTCAGTGACAGATATTTCAATAGGTTTTATCTTGACTTCCCTTCTGTTTCTCCTTTTCTTAGAAATTTAAGATAAAGAGTTTAAAGTTGATGTTGCAGTTCTTTTTTCAAAAGAAATTTTGTGAAGCTCTAATGAAGAACCTGTCTTTTGATCATTAAAGTCGCAAGGAAGGTGTGAGAGGATAAGCAGGAAAGTTGTGTGAAACAGTATAACTATTTTTTTGTGAGGTGCTTGCTGTTCACAAATGACACCAATTGTGCAACCATAAGGAATTGTGAAGTCTTAGAAGTAATGCAGAAGGAACTAAGGATGACTCTCTTCTTCCATGAAAAACAATGTAAAATGTTCATCCATTACATAATTAAAATGTGGAAGTAGCTCCCTGTGGTTTTTAGGGAGATGGGGTGGGGATAATGATATGTTAACATGATTTCACTAAATTAATTCTTTGGAAAGTAATTAAGGGAGATTGTCCACACTCCATTACTTCCCAAGAGTAAAATCTGACATGATCCATCATTTCCTTGTCTTGCTTTGAAATGACTGATTATTGAATAAATATAATATACTCGTTTGAAAACTAGTATTGGAGGTCTCCTGCAGTGGTATTGGATATTGCAGAATGTAGAAACTAATTGCCTCTTTAGATTTTAAGTCTGAAACTAGCACCTTACTGTGATAAAAACAGTTTGCATTTCTTACTAGCATACATCCTGTATTTGGTTGGAAACTTGTATTGTTTCCTGCAGACAGGAAAGAGTAAGTATTTTCTGGTTTTAGGTGTAACTTCAAAATCCATTGCAGGTCAATATATGAAACATTGGTTGGCTTGTAGTCATTTGAGAATTGTATGTAAACAGGTGCCTGTACTAAGCTTCAGTAAGATTCCTAAGATAGAGAATACAAGGCATGACACAAAAATCTCAAAACTGACCTAACAGCTTGTGAGACAAAGAGTGGGAGGGAAGAGACAGAGGTGCCTATATAACATCTAACCTGTCACAGTGAAACAAAGCTCAACTCAATCAGTTCACTAGGAGTGGACACATGTTCAAGTAGAGATGTTTTCTTACCATTGATTGGAAAAATCTCGGTATGCGCCACCCCACAACACTTTGTCTCTGAAGCAGTTTTTAACTAACATCATCGCTGTGCACCCACCCTATTCATGAGACCTGGCTCCCTGAGATTTCTGCCTCTCCCGAAAGATAAAGTGAGTGCTCAAAGGAACCCATTTTTTGTATACAGAAGGTGTGAAAGCAAAAATGATGCAGATCTTCAACAGCCTTTCTTAAAATGATCTATGGAGTTGCTTTTAATATTGACAGCATTGTATGTAGCTGTGTGTCTGCTTAGAAGGAAAGTATTTTGAAGGTGATTGTAGTTGATTTTCTTGATTTTTAAAATAAAGATTTCCACGCACAATCTCGGTATTTTCTTGTTTTGGACCTCATAGATAAAGCTGATGAAGGTTCTGGAGTGCAAGTTGGGAATTGGGATTGTTTAGTCCAGAAAAAAAGGGGGCTAAAGGGAGATCTTAATGGTCTCTACAAGTACCTGAATGGAGGTTTTAGTGAGACAGGTGCTGGTCACTTTTCCCAAGTAGCGAGTGATAGGATGAGAGGAAGTCACCTCGCATTGCATCAGGAGAGGTTTAGATAGGATATTGAGAAAAATTTATTCACCAAAAGGATTGTCAAGCACTTGAACAGGCTGCCCAGGGAAGTGGTGGAGTCACCATCCCTGCAAGTATTTGAAGGATGTGTAGACATGGCAGTTAAGGACATGGTTTGGTGGTGGCTTGGCAGTGCTAGGTTAAGGGTTAGACTTGATGATCTGAAAGGTCTTTTCTGACCTAAATGCGTCTATAATTCTATGATGTTAATATGTAACTAGAAAAGACAGATAAATAGTTATTGTTTCAAACTAGTAAAGGCAAATCTATTTTAATGAAAACTTTGTAAAGAACCTTGTGTTTCATGAATCCTTGATCATTACTTTTCTTACAGCTGTGGTGGAAACCACAAGAAACAACTTTTGAGATTTCCTACTGCAGCTCCTTTACACTCAAATGGAGATGACTGGGCAGTGATGTCCAGCATTTCCCTGACACTGTGGAAGGTTTCTGTACCATGAAATATGCAGCATTAGGAGCACTGTTTTTTTCCCTTGGTAAAGCAGTGTGGGGAAAAGATCCCCCAAACAGTCTGTGCTGCCAAACAGTCAATTTCATATTTATTTTATGTTTACTGAAGCCAGTTACCACTCTGTTGCTTTTCCCCTTTGCTGTCCAGCATTTCCCAAACTATTTTACACAGGCCTATTGCTGTCTCAAAAGCATCCTTCTAATCCCGAATTGGACAAACTGCTTTAAACAGCTTCTGGGATCCAGCAGGTGAGTCCATCCTTCTCCTGACCTTGGAGTAAGCACATTAGAATTAATGTTACATGGCATGGTTCTACCGCTCAATGTCTAATGAATTGCGTGCAGGCAGTGGATGGCTTCTTAGAGGTGAGTGAGGTCTGAGGCTAGATGGGTGGTCTGGCAAGGATGGCTGGTCCACAGAGGTCAATAGGGTCTTTATCTGAACTGATAAAAACTTGACACCTATTGGCATATCCTGAGAGTCAGGCCACTCTTTATTCAAATCAGTGTCTGCACTCCTGACTTTTTGCTTTATGTCTGCCAGCTATAGGCCAAAATAATAGGACAGTTACAGCCAGAACTGTGCTCAAGTGATCTGAAAAATCAGGCCATCATTTTTACATACCTAACTGTCAACCGAAACATTGAATTTTGAATTTAATTTTAAAATTGAATTTAAGAAGTATATGTCCATTTATAATATGAGGCATGAATATAGAGCATATTTAAAGTAGCTCACTGTAATACAGTAAACAATTGCTGATGTGATCTGGGCTAAGAAACAAAATCTTGCTGCTGTGAAGGCAATAGGAGTTTGCTGTGTCCTTCAGTAGGACCGAAATTTTGAAATCTGAAAGCACTCATGGCAAACTCCGGTACAATCTAAGACAATTAGCATCCTTAGAAATTTTGGCTCTCATAGTGAAAAATATGCAACACTATAATGTAGATAATTCTATATTATAACTATCAGGTATGGAAGGACGTGTAAATATAGGTTTTAACCTGTTCTTCCTTTTATGCTAGAATGTGTGTGTGAGATCCTTGTGATGGCTGTAGTTCAGACTGGAAATAAGCAATGTTTTCTGTGTTCAGATGTTTTAATGAACTAATTAGAGATCCTTTCGAACAAAAGATTTTATACATAGAAATTTTAAGTTAAGCATTTATGTTTGTCGAGGCTTGAGGCCTTTCTCTACTGAAAAGTAAGAAAAGATCAGTTTTTTTGAATTTGGTGATTTGATGTGTGGTCTGGCAGATGTATAGACTAGTGTCAGCTCTGGGTAGCATGGTAGAAAAGGTAGTTAAAGCTTTTCTCAAACGATGTGCTGCAGGATCTGCAGATGAAGGTCAGAATGTTTTAGAAGAGGTATATGTAAGCTGCACTAGCTCTGAGATGTATTTTAGCACTATTTCTACATTAGCAAGAAAAGTGGGACAAGAAGAGGAAATCTGTAAAGCAAACCAGTTTGAGGTGGGGACTCGGGTATCCTAACAACTCTGCATTTAGCATGGGCTAGCTCTAGTCTGATGATGTGTGCCAAACACACATCAGCAGTCAAGCTTCTTATGTGTTGCTAGAATGCACTACCAAGACTTGGTCACAACATGAACCAAAAAGGGGTGAGTGGTGATGATAACTGTATGAGCACGCTCTGGGTCCAGGCTGAAACATATTTCAGGAGTCAGTGGTTATAACAGTTAGCTGGCAGTGCTGCTGTGGCAACAAGAGCTGGGTCAGTTGTACCATTGTCTTTGAGAGATGTTATCTCCGAGAGATGTTGTCTCCCAGTCTTTAGACTCTTACCGTCATTGTTTCTAATTTGGGAGGATATATGGTCGCTATACTACTCCTGAAAAGTTGCTTACTTGTTGCTTTTTACAAGGGCATGTAGTGACAGGAGGAGGGGTAATGGCTTTAAGTTGGAAGGGGGAAGATTTAGGTTAGACATTAGGAAGAAATTTTTTACGATGAGGGTGGTGAGGCACTGGAATAGCTTGTCCAGGGAAGCCGTGGATGCCCCATCCCTGGAAGTGTTCAAGGCCAGGCTGGATGGGGCTTTGGGCTGCCTGATCTAGTGTCAGGTGTTCGTACCCATGACAGGAAGTTTAGAACTGGATGGGCTTTAGTGTTCCTTCCTCTCCAAACCATTATATGATTCTGTGATTCTTCTACTCTGTTTTTCTTGAAAAGTTTCTTAATACCGTGGACAAGGGACCGACCGCAGGACTTGTGTTGGGCTTTAGCACTTCTGTAGGTCTGAAGACTCGTTAATGGTTTGTTTATCAAAAAACTCATTATGGACACTGATAATTTTCAGAACTGAAAATTAAAAACTCTTGACTTCCTTTGAGCAAAGCTTAATGGATCAGGCAGAACTAAAATGAAGGCTTTACATTTATAACAGTTCTGCTTTTATTGAAAAGTCTAAGCCTGGTCATTTTAAAGGTTGCAGGGAGGGACATACACAGGACATAGCAGGTATGTGGCCTTAAGGATGCAAATAGTAAGGATTTTGGTTATAGGCTTCCCCCTCAGCATGACTGATTACTATGTTGTGTGTTTTCTTTAGAGTGGTTGTGCTACGTTTGACAGTCTGTTGTCTGAAAGACTTAGAATATGCATGTTATCTGCACAAGTCTGGAAAAAATGTTTCTGACTATCACACCATTAGTCTTTCAGAACATATTTATAGCTGAATTAAATAGTTATCTAAGCTGTTTGTCAGCTTTGTTTTATGACCTGGATGTTTTGTTTTGGGTTTTGGAAACTGTTAAGAAAGTGAGTTATGAATTAAATATTCAGCTATGGAATTGAAAAATGTTTGCTATTATGTTAAGCAAATGCTTTATAACTAAAATTCACGGAAGCTGGAAAATAAGACTTGTTTGTAGAGAGCAATATATCTGTATATACTTGGGGTTTTTTAATGGAGTTCATGGTTGTAGGGTATTAAGGTGAAACTTTACATCAGTGTACAGAGTAGTGTGTATTATTCTGCTGTTGTCTCGTGTAAGTTGAGAGATTCCATTCTGTGGCTGTCATTCCTAGGGTTCCAGCAAGAGTATCCTACCTAAACTCTTAGATAAGAAACAAACCCCTGCGTGATTGATATGCTTATTTCTAAAATTTGTTCAGGGAGGAGTCAATACCAGGGCAACACTGCAGAGTGCTGACTTTGAAGATGAGTAACAGTATGTGATAATGTTTCATGTTTCAATTAACTGAAAGAATACAGTGTAACATAGATGGGAAGACTGAACAAGGGATTTTAAAGATGACAGGCTCAGTCCTTCAGATGTTACATGGTGAAAAGGTGTATAGGGTTGCTTAGAAATAAAGGTTAACAAACCAGAGAGCTGTGGGAGCTGAAGATAGTAGTGTAAAATTCAGGATATTCAGGTTAAGTAGGTTCTGGTCTTAGGGGCAAACATGATGAACTGCCCCTCTTCCCCGCCCCCATTCATTCTCATTTTCAGGCTACAATAGCTCAGATAAGCTAATAGGAGATAACTAACATACACTGTGCAGCTGCTGGGGAGGAAGGTCCCACATCTCTGTCACTGTGGTTTTACCCACTCAGCACTTGACAGACTAATTTGTCAGAGTTAATTTAACATGCTAACCCAACAGAAGAAAAAAAAAATCTACACAGTGTTTGTGTGGTGCTTTGGTTTTGCTTTTACTGGGTTAGTTTTGTGCTACAATGAAGAATTACATCAGCTTCCAACGGCAGCAGACAATAAATTATAGGAGTAGTGGATGCTGCAGGCAGACTGGGAGCTTCTAGATTGGCCTTTGTGTCTTGTGGAACTGGACCCTTGCTTTTGTCATTGCAGCTGCTTGTGGCACCATGTGCTTTACAGCATCAATAAATTAATCCAAGTTAGAAGCAATGCCCATCTGGTTTGTATTGTAGCAGGTAGAAGTGATCTTCTTTTTTGTGAATTGTGCCAGGCATCATGGTAGTAGGCAAAGTTTTGAAACAATTTGTAAGGCAATACAGGGAAAGGCAGGCAGCCACTAAAAGACTGTAATAAAGGGGAAAAGTACTTTTTGACTGCTTTGAGTGTGATTTATAATTGAATTAAAAGTTCATATAGGTGGGAAAACTACATATGCATCATGAATTTAATTTTCAATCTAGTTACAGCACAATGGGCTAACAATTTTTTTACCATTGAAATTTCTGCATTTCTTTGTATGTTTAGCTCTTGTGGTTGCTTTCCTGCGTGCCTGTATGTGTTTTACTGTGGTGCTTTTTCTTCCTGGAAGCTATGAATTTCCAATTTTTTGTAATTCTTCTTTGCAGAATATGAAATCACATTTGATTCAAAAAATGTGATAGCCCCAGGTGCATAAGTGTACTCACAGTGTTTCTATACACAAGTTTTAATTCCTAATCCCGTAACAGCTACTTATTTTCTTGTATTTTCAAAGTTTGCAACTATGTATTTCTTAGATTTTTTCTTTTGTGCTTTTGAGAGAGAAGTATCATTTCTATCAAAAGAACTATAATCTCTGGCCAGGTTGGATGGGGCCTTGAGCAGCCTGGTTTAGTGGGAGGTGTCCCTGCCCATGGCAGGGGTTTGGAACTAGGTGATCTTTAAGGTCCTTTCCAACCTAAACCATTCTATTATTCTATGAGTCTTCTTCCTTGTATCACCTTTCTTGGAAACATACTAATATCAGAGGCACACTGATCAGATTATTCCACAACTTTGCAAGAGGAAGCATACCTTGAAAATAGTGTAACATAATTGGTAACAAACATCATTGGTGTGATGCTGCCACTAAGTTCTCAGAATAGAGTCTGGGTAGATGTGACCAAAGCATTTCTTTTAATTACAGCAGAGTTGGCACTAGGAGAAGATAATGATCCACAAGATCTGTACATTGAGGAATTTAAACAAAAATGCTCCTGCAGGAGCTATCAGTCATCTTCAGTGATGACTGGGTCCAGGCTGTATAGGAAGGCCTGGATTAAAAGCCTTGGGCTGGAGAGAGCAGTTGTGTCCTGTTTGTTTCCCTGTCCTGTTTAAGTAAGCCTGAAGCAGCTCCAGTGATTCCTGCAAAGCCCTGTAGGATTTTGCAAAGCCCAGAAACCATTTAGTTGATACTGGGTTAACCCTGGTAGCTGTGACTCAGAAGGTTATGAGAGATTTGTGTGCATATTGTTCCAGGAGGGTGTTACTGGTCTTACTTCAGGGTTTTTCCTCCTTTCTAGTTTTTATTTTTGAGCTTTTAATTTAAAGAAATATTTAGCCTCAGGGAACCCTCTGAATCTAAGCCTTTTACTGCCTCCTGAATTTGGTAGTTGCTTCTCTCAGTTTAAGTCTCTAGGCGTGTGCAATGTGAAGCTTTGAAGTAGCTGCTGCCTGGCTGAAGCCTCTCTGGGGACAGGGAGAAGGATAATAAAATCTGTGCTTTTGACATTTTCTTTCTTTCCAGCATGTATTTATTTTAAAATGTGAATAAGTGAAATGGCTGATTTTTAGTAAAAACCCTAAAATTACAGAATTGCAGAGACAGTGTGTCTTTTGTGGTTTGGTTTTAATTTGGAACAATCGCTAAAATCAATGGTGGGGAAAAACACATTTATTTTTGTCAAAATTTTAGTATCTAGCATGAAAAACTGCCTAATCTATTTAAGAAGTGAAACATGAGATTCAAGGGAGAGATACTTTGTTACAGCCCATCTTAGATGATGTCCCGTGGACCACTGACAAGTACAAGAAAAGATGAGGAAAGATATTTGGGAAAACACAAGCTTCTGGATCTTTGTAATTACGGTTCTACGTAATATATGCCAGTCCCATACTCAGCTCTGTGAATAAACATTTGCTAAATTCTTGACCATCTATATCCCAACAGCAAGCATGGGAAAGTCTCTCTGCCTTCACTTTTCCTAGCAGGGCTCTTCAGATGTGATATCAGCACTGCTCGTATACTTCCCCCAGTACTAAAACATGCATAGGCCACCTTCTTGTGGCTATCCCTAACTTGCTGCAGTCAGGTGCCCTTAAAGAGAAGTACCTTAAGGGAGTGGATTAGAAGTAGGACAAATACCTCAGGGAGGAGAGAGAAGCCATTTTGAACATCTTGACTGTGACAAGGTGAAGGTCTTTCTGTTTGCTTGTTAGCTGTGGCATGGAGCACTTCCTGCACAACACTGGTTAGTATTAACTAAGATTACTAGGTTTAGTATTGGCTAAAATATATAAAGTGTGTTTAAAACAATTAGTTTTATGTACCCTTTGCTCAGTTTACAAGACTGCCTGGATTTGTCTGCTGCAGAGACCCAAGCGGCGTGGGGGGCCATTTTGACAGTAGTAAAGGATATGAACCATGTGCAACAAGGAGAATATGCCCTGTGGCATCTTGTAGAGGTACCAATGTTGTTCAGACTTTAGTTTATTTAATCTATTCGAGCCATTTGGTTCCAGGTTCAGTAAGGCAACTTGTTCGGGTTCTAGATCAAGTTTCTTTTACTGTTCTTTACTGATCCTTGATGTTCAACAGAGCGAATCCTCATTTTGTAAACCAAGGGAAAAAATTGTCTGTATGACTTCTGTGCACTGTGGAGGCCTTATCATTCTGTAAATATAGTGTTAACTTTTTTTAGTAGAAACTGTTTATCTTAATAGTGTAAATGATCTGTTTTTTACTTGCAGTTTATTGTACTACCTTTTGTTCTGCTGCATGGATATTTATTTAGTTTCTCTTTGTAAATAACCATTTGTCATACAAAAATTAAATATTAGTCCTGTATAAAAATTTAAAATCATTCTGTGCTGGAAACAGCAGTTCTGTGACTTCCTTAACAAGTCAGCAACTTGTGTAATTGTGAAATCCTTCCTCTTTTTTCCAGTTAGAACTTGGAAGAATTGACATGTTGTTCTGTTACCTGTCCTTTATAGAGCTGTGGTTAAGAGCTGCATACTAAACCTCAGTTATCATGCTTTGTGATCTGTATGAGTTGAATTCTCGCTTCCATGGCTGTGGCAGTGGAAACATGAGGCAGTCCTTCAAAGGCTCCTCCCAAGGTGGCTGATGCAGAGTGCAGTGAAGTCCAGGGGATTCTTTTCTGACCTTTTGTTGGCACAAACTTGCTAAGCAAATGAGCATTGTTAAGTGACTATGTATTTCAGAATTTTTTGTCATTTTTTGATTTCTTTATGATAAAAGTAGAAACTGAAAAAAAAAAGCTTTTGACACTTTTGACAGGCTTCCACATGATAATTACATAGTAAAAAGGTGTGCGTTGGCAAGGCATTAGATATGAATGATATGCAAGTGTGTGTTTTTCTTTAAGCAACATTGCACTGAAGATGAAGCCTTGTGAACAGTTGTGTAAAGCAGAGTGTTTAAAGTGAAAATGATTTGTATCTGTTTGAAATAATCCAAGAGAAGCTGGAGAAACCTACTGGCAATCTCATTTCTATTTCTGAATTAACTCCTATGTCTAAGTGAGAAATTCTTGAAACAGCATATCTTGTGTATTATCTTAGAACTGTGTGCATTAGCTTCCAGTTATACCCAGTGTCCAATTTATTCACTTTCAAATTAAGTGTCTGGAATCTGAAAAGTCTCTGCCTTTTTCTTGCTCTGTACTTTCTGAGCATTACTTTTCTTGGTTTTGCATCCTGTTGAGGGTTCAGGAAAGAATAGCTGAAGGAGAAGATGGGTTTTGTAGTTTGTGTCAGGGAGGAGGAAGAATGGACAGAGGAAGGGAAAATGAAAGAAGGCCTTGATACAGGTGTAGTGCATGAATTTTCTAACTACTCCATAGGAAAATGCATTATGGGGAGATATGCACAAGACAGAAGAGAGGATTTTGGGGAATCTGACTTAATTTTGGCAGAGTGTCATCACCCCTCTTCTGCCACACTTTTGGCTGGATGCTTTGGGTTTTATGCATGTTCTGAGTACTGTACCTGCTTGGAGCCTAATTTCATACTTTCCACCTGTACACTAGACTCCAGTTCCTTCCCAGGACAAACAGGGACCTCTCACACTTGCTGAAGCCCCTTGAGCTCCTAGCCTGGCAATGCTGCCAGGTCTGTGCATTAATTACTGGTGGGAGGCACTCGCCCCATACCTTGTGATCATGACTCCTGAATGCAGCTCACACAGGGGATTGTGATTGTGTCCCTGCATGTACTGACTTGAAATATGTGACAATCTCTTCTATAAAGTCAGTAGCAGCAACAGTTGCCTGTGTTGCAGGGACTTGCCCATGAGCAGTTGTGAGGCAATTGTGAGAGCCTGGGTGGAGCTGCCAGTTTTTAAATAGTGTTTTCTCTGCAAACTTTTAGCACCATTTTGATTTCTTGAAAGAAGGTCAGGCTGAGTTCTGGAGGACTCATCACTATTAGGGGACCCGTTTTCTCACCACACCACTGCTCTGTCCCATTTACCATGCTGCAAGTCTTTCAGAAATCAAATGTGAGCTACCGAAATAGCAGGTGATGTTTCTGCTCTGCATGCTGCAGACTCTCATAGCACTGCTATTAATCAGACTTCACATAAAGATCTCAGCAACACAACTGAATGTCCTCCAGCCACTGTTCCACCTGACCGTGTGATCTTAAGCCCACAAAACAGCTAAGGAGACCCTGACTGAGACCTGCAGATACAGAACTGAGTAGATTTTACCTATGATGAAGGCAGGGATATTGTCCACTCAAAGCTCCATCCAGCCTGACCTTGAACACTGCTAACTGATGGGGCACCTGCAGGTTCTCTGGGTAACCTGTTCCAATGTCTCACCAGACCCAGAGACACCAGAAGAGCAGAAGCCTCCAGAACCTGCACCATGAGAGCATCATCCCTTGTAGCGATAGAAAGGAAATGCAGATTTCTTAGGTCTTGTCTTTACTGTGCTGTAGGCAGTTGTCTATGAAGCAAAATTACATTCTGGTACGGATTCACAGATGCTAATACACTCTCCTTGCTCTCTGTTTTTCCTGTGGATGAAGCAGCAAGCAGATGAAAAATTCCAACATCTCTAGAAAAATAATTAAGTGTTCCTTTATAAACTCTGGGAAGTTAGAAAATGTTAGAACTAAGGCTTCATAATGAAGCTTAAAACGTGACTGTTTATTCATGTGTTACAGGATTTAATTGTTTCATCATACCTTATAATTTTCATAGGAATTGTACCTCATTCGTTTCACAAAACAGACTTTCACTGAGTCCAGTTAATCCAATAAATGTATTTAATGTGGAGTTGAAATCCAGTAAATATAAAGGCAGTAAATTTGATATCCAGTTCAAAAGCCTTTTTCTCTGGCAGAGAGCTAGTAAGACATAGAAGTACTTGCAAGATAGAAAAAAAATATGTATAAATTAATGGTATTTTTCTATGATCTTTTCAATCAATAGGGAAGTGGGAACAATCACGCTCTGAATGACTGCTCAAAATGTGTTCTGCAAAACACATCCTGCAAAACTGAATGGTATTTTGAAAAAGGCATCCCCTGCCTGACTTGACTGGTTTAGAAAATTATTTTCTGAACTCTGTTTTCAGTGAAGTAGGGAGAAATGTTTCAGCCTTTTCTCCACCTCTCATAAATCTTATGATTTCCAGGTACAATATGTTGCTAAGCTTACTGCTGGTGGAAATCACTGCTTTATGCTACATTGAGGAAGTTTTCTATACCTGGGTGCCTTTTTGGGCAAATCTTATCACTGAAATAATCTTTACATACTTGGAGACTGCTAGTCTGTGTTCAGGACTGCTTTTAAAAATGTACTTGTTTGAACTGTAAATGAAGATTTTAATGTTAAAGGATGTCCTGGCATGTTTTGAATTTGACTTCTGAAGTTGTAACCTACAAACAATAACAACAACAACAAAACAAACAAAAAAATCAGAGGGAAAGGTAAGTAATTAAATGAATTCCTAGTTCACCAGTGAGAACTCTGAAAATATTAAATTAATTCCATTCAAGTGGCTATACTTGCCCTACTTTGTGTCTGTACACTTGAATACAAGGATCTGACCTATGGGAGATGCACTCACATCCAGAGCTAAGAAAGCTGTATGGCAGTATTGGCCTTAATGTTTGTCTTTACTGGTAGGCTTCAACTTATCCTGAAGGTTGAAGCTCAGATGTTTTGTAATCAGTGGGTGACAAGTGCTTTATTGGCCAGTTTGTTCGCACTAGTACTTCAACTAGATGCCATTAGGAGATGGCTTTTTTAAAAGAATTTGCTCTGCATAGCCTTCATCCATCTAATCTCAGGTGAAACTCATACAGGAGAAGTCCTGACTGCTGCCAGAAAGCAATCAGTCCCAGAAAGTCCTTGAGGATGAGGAACGGTTGTGAGCCAGGCTGTGCTTGGACCTTGGCCTGCGACTTGCTCCCAGCCAAGGGCGGATCAGTCATCTGCTGGCTCTTTCGCTTTCACTGAGGCCTCTCTGTGTAGCCTTGGGGAGATATAATTCTGCATTAGTTGATAAAAGCATATTTGTAAACTTTTTGACAAACATAAAAGCTATAAAATAGATTATCTCTGTCTCCTCCTCCTTTTCCTCCTCTATGAAGACCTGAATTTCTTTTCAAAAATAGGCCACGTGCATGTTGCTGTAGCATTGCCAAATACTACAGAGGATGGAGCAAGCCTTGGAGTACAAGTCCTTTGCTCTCACAGGGTGGCAGGACTACGCTTGCGAAATGTGCTCGGAATGGCATCACAGCTGGGTGAAATCTGTGACAATGGTATGCATCCCACTGTGGTAAAAATAAGAATGTGATCTCATGCTAGGGAATCCAGTTAAAAATAAAAAGAATGTAAGTTGTCTTCAGTTAGAGGCATTGCATTTTAAACAAAATAATTTTTCACGTTATGTATGTTTCTCTCTTTCCTGAAACAAACCTGATTTTTTTGCCTTTAAATGACAGAGAATAAAAGGATTTTCTTCCTTCTTTGTATCCTAAAAAATCCTAACGTAATCCTCTTCCTGGTTATTACCAGGATTTCTAACACTCTGTCAAATGCAGTGTCTCTGGCTGTACTTGAGTCATTGGCAAGGGCAGTTTGTTCTTTCTGTATTAAAGTCAGTAAAGATTCTTTGCCAAAGAATGGGGATACGTGATCTGAAGATTTTAGAGTAAAAAAATATCTTACTTAGCGAAAATTATTGGTTTACTATATATCAAAACTACCATTCAAAATTATTTTATATCTCTCAGAATTAAATGAAAAGAAGACTTAACCCTAATAGAATACAGAGATGGACAACACAGGAAAAATTCCAGTGGTGGATATCCTATGTGCTTTTTTCCCCCTCTCTTGTCCAAACAAGGCTGTCAATAGTAAATTCAGGTACTTCTTACAAACACTATGTTAACTGGTAATAGTGAAAAAGATTTTACTGTGGAAGACAGTAATGAACAAGACAGGTTTTAAAAGAAGACTTAAAATAGTTTTTAAAATTTGAAAGATTTTTTTTTCCTTTAAATATTTAGATTGTGATTTGTCTATGTGACAACCTGTAATGAAACCTAATGATACGTGGCGTTAATTTCAGAAACTAAAGTATTCATGAGGTACAGAGTTCTGAAAAAAAGTCAGACCACTGCTGGAAGTAAAGCTATTAGATTAGATAAGAACAGAGTTTGCAAAAGAGGTGAATCTATTTCTGACATCAATAACCCCTTCTGCAGGTGCAGGAGGAATATTTTGATCTCTACAGAAAACAATTTGAGAAGTTAGCAAGCCTTTAAGAAATCTTAATGCAGAATATTTTTGGTGGGATTATATCTTAGAAATATATTAATTAGAGGCTGAGATTTTCCGATTTTTAATTCTCGAAGGATACATTTATGAAATAAGACAAACATACCATTACTAATTGATAACTATGGATTTCTTGCTATTTATCTAGTCTCAGTTTTAGTAAATGTTTAATTTCTTAAATGGAAAAAGTTTTTTATTTGCTCATGCATTTTGAAGTTTAATAGAGTTTTCAAGTTGGCTTTTGAAAACTTATGCATAAATTATTGTATCTTCAGTTAAAATGCAGATTATAAGAAATTAGAGGTAGAAAGTTGGTGGTCCAAGTAAATTTGATTGTCAATTGCTTTTATAATATTGAATATGAAAGTGAAGAAAAGTAATTTCTTATGTGTTCATATAGTGCTGTCTCTACTGTAACTAAAGGCTACGTTTAGTTGCAGATCAACTAGTGGCTGATATGTCTTAGTGGTTTCTCACCTCTGTGAGTCAACTTTAGTCTAAGAAAATAACTTAAGAAGTACTCAACAAACAACATAAAACAAAATTAGTTTGTAGCACATTATTACAAGGCTGACATCAGTAACTTTTAGAAGATATTTAAAATTGCTTTTCTTGCCTTTTAGTCTATCCTGACTGCATGTAAAAGTAAGTGTAAGAAAATATTTTGTGTGTACCAGTGTGTACCACTTGCGCAGGGTCTAAAACACATTTAACAGAAGCAATCTTGCATCTCAGTTCTTTTGGTCTAACAGTGGTGAACAGCAGCTAAAGTCTTACTAGTGTACATCATGTGACAAATTTTAATTCATCACTTGCTAGCTTTTTGTAGGGTGACTTGAATGTTGAATAGCTGTGGTGTGGACATGAAACTCCTCATAAATGTTCTCCCATGTTCTACATATCTGCTGTTCTTCTGTTGTTCTTAAGGATGTGATACAGGCATATCCTCAGTGAGTGGAGAAGATGATGTGGAGAATCACAGCCCAGCTCTTCTGCCCTGAGATACCTTGATTTGTTACTCTACCGTTTCCTTTTGTTACAAGTTTGTGTTAGACTGTATCTTCAGTTTCTTCCCTGCAGAATCCTGTGGTGTCTTCTCTCAAGCTTGTGTTAGCCTTAGGCTGCAGAAGGTTGTCTTTATTCTCCTGGCTTTTCTTCAGTGTGTTGGCCTATTTTGTGATTATGATGCACATTGATCAGAGTGCAATGAGTGATCAGAGGAATGATAATTTGTTAAAACATTTTTTATTGATTCCTGTGCTGAACAGAGCCAGCACAGTAACTCTGAGCTTTAAAGAATAGCCCTGTTCTGAGGAAAATTTCTCTAATTTATTGATGTGTCAAAAATTTCTTCCACTTAAGTACTATTGGAGAAGATGATTTTTAATTGATTGATTTCCAAATAGACAGTCATCTAGCACCTGTTAGGGAAAAAACAGTAAGCTGCCTTTATAACTCCACAGCTTCAGGCAGGTAAAGGGCACATATTTATAATTTAGCCACAGTGATTTCTGAGTAATTAGCTGCAAGAAACTTTCTGAAAATTTTCTGTTAGGATTATTTTCTTCTCTCCCATTTTGTTAATGAATACAGTATACCCAGTTGAGAGTCTCTGAGTGATGATTGCTATTATGGATTTATCCTTTCAAACTCTGCTTCTAATTTGAGGAAGTTATATTTTTTTTCTTTAGGTTTCTGGTGGTAAAACTGTAAAAGGACAAGTTATTCCTCAGCCAGTGTTGGGAAGTACAGTAATAAGATTTTATAAATACTGACCTACAATAGCTAGTTATATTAGAGGAGGGAAAATACTGTTTGCAAAAATAATTATTCATAGTCCATTTATAGTAGATGAACACATATTTGGATTATGGTGGGGTTTTTTTTTAATTAGAATGATTTCATAGTGTTCTGTCCTCACAGGATAATGCTTTACATTACTGTTACTGTGGTTTCCTTTAGACCACCAGTCTCTTGGATTCTCAGTGCATTCCAAAGTATGGCATTAGGTGGATATGTGGGATAGAGTTTTCTCCTTCCTGTTTCCTCCTACACATACATACCTCGTGAGGACATGGAAAAACTAATCTGGTCTGTTCAGATTATTTGCTGTGAGATGTGCCTGATTGTACCCAACTAGGGCATCTCCTTGCAATGCTAGTCGCTCTTAAGTACATACATTAGAATAAGAGTTGAACCGAAGAGTTGTTCTGCCTGTTCAGAGACTGTATATAGGTTTATATAGTAGATAGGCACGGTATTGTTGCTACAGCTATTTGGTTTAAAGATTAGATGTTATTTCTCATTTATCTCAATCAAAGCTCTTCAGTTAAAAAACGTACATGGTGCTTGCACTTTTATCCTATTATAGATACTTTTATAACAAAGTGCAGTTAGAAGATTTGACATAAGGGCCATTCCTTTAGTGTTCTGCTGGCTACCAGTTTTGCTTTCTGAAACATGGTTTTACATTTTTTACTGTAGTTCAAGATTTCCCTCTGATTTTTTTTTCCCTGACCACACAAAATAACAAGATTAAATAGGATAACATTATTTTGGCCTTTAAACCCACTTGCTTCTCACAGTGGAAAGCTCTAATCTGGTCAAATCAGGGTCTAGCAGACCAGTCCAGTATGTACCAGACTTTATGATAAGCTGATGCCCATATGTCTTGTCATTGTTCCCAGGAGACAAGCCTGGAAAACTGCTGTTCCAGATACATACAATGTTTTACGTTAAAAAAGTCAATGCTGGAAAGATATTTAGTCTGTGCAATATTGTCAACACTAATCTTTAAAACAAATTAGCTTGGTGCGGTGTTGTCAAGGGGAAACAAAACCTGCTGTTTTATTTTCCCATTGTTTTCTTGCACAGAGAGTCTTTTGGTTTGCAAAGGACTGCTGACATTTGTCACAGGAATTACTACAAGGAGAATACTTGGTACTTTCTAGGTCTTGGACCTAAGCCTGGTGATGGTGTGATGGCTGCATCCCCATGTTTATGTGCCACAGCAAATTGCTTGTGTTCATTTTGAAAGATGTTTTCATTTTAAACCTTGGATGGTTGTGTCTCTTCCTGATACTCCTTTTCTCTGTTGCTGTCAGTTCAGACAGACTGTATCTATCAAATAGGTTTTCTGGCTGACTTGTGCCCCAGACTCAAAGATGCATGAAATAAAGCAAAAAGGGAGGATAGGATTTTGAAGATGTAGGAGATATGTGCCACACAGGGTTTTTTTCTGCACTGTTAGAGTTTCAGGTTAAACAGATGGCATTGAGAGAGATGAAAGTTGGTGTTAGTGTGACTGCCAAGGAGCCTGAAGAAAAGAGTTTAAGTAATTTGATTACTTGCTTGAGATCTCAGTGATGATGTGGGCAGGAGAAGGTGAGGTTACCAAATGTGTTCCAAGTAACATGTGCTTTATCTGACAATTTTGCAGTGTTAGAGGAGTCTGAAAAACACAGGCCTTTACAAGTGGAAAACTTTTTCTGTAAGTGTAGCATCTTCACAGTTCTTAACTGCTTGCTAGTATGCTGGGTCAAATCCAGTCTATAGTTCTCCCTATTTAAATTCAGCGGCAGGATTGTGCTTTTTTGTTTGCCTATTCTTAAATAAATAAAAATAAATATTTGGTGTCAAGGGCTTTCTCAGCAGCTAATGTGTTCCACCATGCAGTTGGATGAATGCTGGCTGTGGAGAATTCCTTTTTCTCTCTGTGTTTCCTAAGGCTCTAGTAGCAATCCTGGAGTTCATAGCAATTTCTAAGGAGTGTAAAATTGTGGAATGTGATGCACTTACCAATATCTCTCAATGGTGGACAATATTTCTATCAATTATGGTCAATTCAGGCTTGTTGGCACAATCTGCACATTACTTTAAGATGCTAGTTGTAAAGTGTATTATGATAGCATTTAACAGCCATACCCCTATTGTGCTAGGTACTTTGCAAACATGTAATACATTTCCTGGGAAATTTTGGAATTACTTTGTGAGCAATTTAATCCTGTTAATTGATGCTCCAAAGAGACCATGTAGATGGAATAAACTCAAATTTGTTTGCCAGTCTTTTGAGAATCTGTACTACTTAATGTTTTCACTACATAACCATCTGCTGTGGTCTGAGCAAGATGCAATAGCTTCAAAATTAATGTCTGCATAAGGCAAAAATGGAGTATGTTTAATGGAGTAGTTCTTCTGCGGGTAACATGCCAAGTCTATTTTAATTCTAATTATTCCCTACACCATTAATGTACAATTTAAATTTAGGTTTTCCATCAGGTAAAATCAATAGAAAGTAGTATGCACTTTAATATGCTTCCTTCTCACTTCTGAAGTATGTCATTTTGCTGTAACTTACATACAATGAAATAAGATCGGAATCATTCTTGTAAACAGTGTACATGTACTGTTGTTGGCTTTGCTTTGGATGTTTCTTCACATTTGGCAAAGTTCAAGTAACAAATTGCTGAAAAACTGGAAGGCGTTCTGGAAGGAGATTAATCATCTAATTCGGTATTGTCTTTCAGTTTACCACGAGGAATCTTTCCAATCTATGAGATCATGGATTAGCTGGTTGGAAAATTTAAAGAGAGGCATGAAAAACATTGCCCTTTTTTTTGCTGCTTTGTCTTTCAAACCTGCAGAATCTCAGCAAAGCTTAAATGATGAAAAATCAGGCATCTGTATTGATACCTCCTCATTTGATCTAATTTTGGACATTGTAGGTGGTATTTATCTCATGAGATGTAGATTTATTGAGACATTGATTTAGACTTGCATTATAATGCATAAAAATAAATGAACTCTTGTAGAAAGTGATTCACTTCAGATTTCTGAAAACAGGTTGCATAAATTTCACTTTGAAAGTACTTTTTCTTCCCATTGATGAAAATGAGGCAATGATTAATTCTGACATGCTGTCAGTGCTACCTATGTAGGTAAGATGACTATTCTGTCTGTCCATGGGAAAAATGTAGATCTAATGCTTCAAGGGGAGGGGGATGAAGCCAGGCTTGACAGGGGTGAGCCTGGAAATGGCACTCCAGTGCCTGAGAGATGGTGTACTGGTAAGGACTTCCGGTGTGTCACCTTAGAGCGAGTGGAGCGAGTACATCTCATGACAGAAAAGATGTAAATGGCACTGACAGGTAAGGATCAGTCATTTGAGAATGAAGACTATTCCCTTTATGAGACCTGTGGGATTAACTGCCCAACTGAAGTGCATCTACACCAATGCACACAGCATGAGCAAGAAACAGGAGGAATTGGAAGCTATTGTAGGGCAAGGAGACTACAATGTAGTTGCCATCATGGAAAGGTGGTGGGATGACTTGTATAACTGGAGTGCTGCTATGGTGGGATATAAACACTTGAGGTGGGATAGGAAAGGCAGGAGAGGTGGTGGGGTAGCCCTCTATATTAGAGTGTGCTTTGATACCCTTGAACTCAGTAATGGTGTTGACAGGATTGAATGTCTGTGGGGAAAAATCAGAGGAGCCCCCAAGAAGGCAGATACTGTGATGGGAGCTTATTCTGCTCCTTACTTGGCACTAGTGAGACTGCACCTCAAGTACTGTGTTCAGTTCTGGGCCCTTCACCACAAGAAAGGTGTTGAGGCTCTGGAGCGTGTCCAGAGAAGAGCAACAAAGCTCGTGAAAGCACAAATCCAGGGTGGGTGGAGAATGGCTTGAGAGTAGCCCCGAGGAGAAGGACTTGGGTGTATTGGTTGATGAGAAGCTCAACATGAGCTGGGGATGTGTGCTTGCGGCCCAGAAAGCAAACTGTATCCAGGTGTCCATCAAAAGAAGCCTGACCAGCATGTTGAGGGAGGTGATTCTGCCTCTCTTTTCCACGCTGGTGAGATCTGACCTGGAGTGCTATGTTCAGTTCTGGGGCCACAAGTATAAGAAGGACATAGACCTGTTGTGTGAGGTCCAGAGGAGGGTTATGAAGATATCAGAGGACAGGAGCACCTCCCATTTGAGGACAAGTTGCGAGTTAGACTTCTTCAGCTTGGAGAAGAGAAGGTTATGCCTTGCAGTACTTAAGGAGGACCTACAGGAGGGCTGGAGAAGGACTCTGTATGAGGGCATGTAGTTATAGGGTGAAGGGAAATGACTTTAAACAGAAAGAGTGTAGACTTAGATTAAAGGAAGAAACCTTTTACTGTGAGTGGTGAGGCGCTGGAACATGTTGTCTAGAGAAACTGTGGATGTCCCATCTCTGAAGATGTTCAAGGCCAGGCTGGATGAGTCTCGGAGCAAGCAACCGATCTAGTGGAAGGTGTCCCTTCCCATGGGCAGGAGCTTTGGAACTGGATGGTCTTTAAGGTCCCTTCCAACTCAAACCATTCAATGATTAGTGACTTAAGTGTCATGAAAAGTAACGTGTATGGACATAATGGTATTCTTATTATACTGTAAAACTGCAGTAACATTTATGTATTTCTGCCAACGTGGATTTCCTTTAAAATCACACTCCTTATTTCCTTGGGTCTACCTGAAGTGTTTTGAGGATCTTTTCATTATTACTATGAAGTGCTTTTCTCTCCATTAATGTAACTATACAGCCAAAGCATGTTTGTAACCCAGCTGCCATGGGAGTGCATGTATGGACCATGGGGGAGAAAATGAAGCCCCAAGTGTGACCATCCCAGGGCACAGCAGTCAGCAGCCTCTTGGCACCCCATAGCCACCCTCCTTCAGAACCCCTGTGCCTTCGTTGTCAGCCCACTCTGTGCAAGTTTCTTTAGGACAGGCTTTATCCATGAGAAAATACGGAGCTAGATGCTATAAAATGTAGAGTCGCTTTAATATTGGCATTGGAAGAGTAGTAATAACGTGGCTCTACTCAGAATCTAAATTGAATTGCAAATGTGTGCTAACAATTTCCTTGTGAATGTTGTTTGCTGTGAGAATGAGTTGTTATGCTGCAGAGATGGTCTAAAGGTTAGGCTAACAATGTACCTTTTGCTCTTATGGGTGGAGTAGTTAACATCTACTGTGACTATTTTTGTTGTTGTTCGATTAGTTTATATCATTAAGTATTTTTTTTTCTTTTCTGATATCATACCACTTTGCTTATTTGGTTGTGTTGATTTTGCAAGTTTAATTCTTAACATACTCCAAAGCAATGATCTCAATGGCATGAACATTCCATCCTTCAATTGCATAGCAAACAGGTTATGCTTATTTTATTCAAGTTCTTCAGAAAACATAGCTTCATTATATTGTGTCTCTTATCTAGTTTATTTCTATATGCGTGCGAAGGGAAGGAACAGTGAAATGTGACTGGACTACAAGAAATGGTGTCTTCAGTTGCAATCTTACTCAAAGTTGTTACGAATTTTCTTCTTTTCTGCATCCTTATAAGGGAACTGCATCCAGTGAGGGAACTGCCATACAAAAGCAAGATGCAGGTGGCAGCAAGGTTGTGGGTTACATTCCAAAGGACCAGGAAGAATGGTGATGGTGGAAGGCACAGACACACTGTGTCCAGTGGAATGGTTTGCTGTTGCCTGTTGGTCAGTGAGTATGAGAGAAGAGTGGCAGCTGGGAGAAGGGGGAAGAAGAGAGAGATATACATCTTAAAAGTTATCAGTGGGAGTGATTTCTGACAGGATTTTAAATAAATCAGTTCCACCAATTTACTGCTTAAAGATTCATGTTTGGGGAAGGTTACTGTTTCAACATGCTTAAATATTACTGAAATTGATACTTTACTGAGAATGTTTTCTTTTTTAACAAGGAGTGCATCACTTTAATACTTACTGATTGCTCACTAGTTTTCCTTTTCTGCCTTGAATTTAAGAATTACCTATTACTTGTTAACTGAATTCAGAAGAAAACTGTGCCCTGTGGTATTGAATTTGGCAGAATGGCTGAAGCTTGAATTTGGCTTGTATTGCTTAAATCAAGCTTTTGATTTGGTTGCCTATTGTCCAGTATGCTAATCCATGTTATTTCCAGCTGAGTTAAAGTGTAAAGTCATTAGAGCAGTGTGGGCCTTTTGTTTGTATAAGGAAAGGTTAAGTTCTGCAGGCAGCTCATACTGCTGCCAGCATGGCTGTTAATTTGAGTTTGGGGACTAATTACCTGTAACAGCTGCAGGATAGAGTCCTGTGCTGAGCTGAGCTGTGATTAGGCCAAAGTTTGGAAAGCTTTATCATGGGAAAAGGTTTTTCATCTTTTTTCTGGAGCTTGAGTTTTGGTTTGACTTGTTCAGAACAGGGTACTTACATCACAACTATGCTTAGCATAATACTATCCTAAAGTTGATATTTTAAATATGCCCTGAAAATCCTATAACAGAGTTAACAAGCAATTTAGACTATATTAGTCTGTAGCTTATTTGTGGACTGTCGATATTATTACAGTCTTTGTTTCTGAGTTGTTTCTAATTCAGCTTTTGGTAACCATAGATAGCTTTTGGGGGTGGGAGGGGTAAGGAAGTCAAAACACAGCTTATGAACAGATTTAAAAAACAATATGTATTGGAGCAGTTTGGAGATGAATATATATATGTTAATTTTAAATGCAATTTTCCCCTAAAACTTTCTGATTAAAGGTTTGTATGTATTAACATTTTTTGATATGCTTTTAAATGCATTCAGAAGCTGTATAAGCCATTTAACTTTCATTTCGTGCTAATGTTCAAAAGAAATGGCAGACTGTGGTTTGGAATGGGGGAGAATTAAGTACATAAGAAATGAAAACAAATACTAGCTTCTTCACAAAGAGAGATCGACTTGAATGGAAGAAATATGTGCTCTGGACTCATGTTAGGAATGAGGGAGAAATCAATTATGATTGTAAGCAGGAGCATAAATATAATTTTTATTTGCCAAAGTAAACTTACTAGGTCTTCAAATGAAAGCTATAATCCAATCATCATTTGACTGACTACTTAAAATGATCCAGTAAGTTAATACCCAGGGTTTGTGAGGTTTCAAATCCACTAGTTAAATAAGACCTTAGATTTCTCCTCAAAAACTGCACTTTTTTTTTTTTCCTAGGAGGTACTGACTTTGACATCTTTGGCATTGCTTTTGTCTTCTTTTCTTCTTCTTTTTCCTAACTTATTTTTGTAAGAAATTACAGTTTTTCTGTGTCATAGGAACTGGAGTGGAACAAAAGTGCTCATTTAGGAAAAATATCCTTATAACTAGTTTTGTGGAAAGAATGTATAGCCCTCATAAGGGAGTTGCAGGCTTTAAGTTTCTATGGGTTATTTCCAAATAATGGGTGGATTGTATGCAAAATAATGACCTTTTTAAGTATTTGCAGACTACGAGTAAAATTACTGAGCAATTCTGAATTTGTTTAGTGTTTCTATTTCTGTTAGGGGGAATGTTCTCAAAGCTGCTGGTATAAATTAGGAGTTAGCAGATGGGATTAATATCTATTCTCCAGTCTGTGAATGGTAACTTGAAAAAGTATAAGCCTAACTGTTGCTTGTTTATGTCTAATGTATACATTCTGTCACATATGTGAAAGAATAATCTGGAAGGGTGCGTGGCATATCAAAAAGTATAGCTCTCTGCCTGAATGCCCATCAGTGCCAGAATGTCATGTTTAGCAGAACAGTGAAAGGTGATAGTTGATTGCTCTGTTTTAGACATGTGGATGATTGATAGTTGGGCCCAATTAACACTAAAGCCAACCTTGTTATCACATCTTACTTAACTACTCACCTTACTTATTTATTTTATTTCTTTCTTCCTTTTAGTCACTTATAAACTTTCTTCCTCAAGTGTCCTTTTGGGTCTGAAGGAAACCTTGTGTGTGCCTGCAGCTGATTATATAAGGTATTCCTTGGTGGTTATACATTGTTAATAATGCATCTTTCTCTGCTCTTCTATTCAGATGACAGTGCCTCTGCTGCAAGCAGTATGGAGGTAACAGATCGCATTGCCTCTCTGGAGCAACGTGTCCAGATGCAGGAAGATGACATCCAGCTGCTTAAATCTGCCCTTGCTGATGTGGTTCGACGCTTGAATATTACAGAGGAGCAGCAGGCCATGCAGAACAAGAAAGGACCTACCAAAGGTTTGCATTTCAGATGTATCTAAAATAGGTAGTGTAATTCAATGAGCATCTTATATTTATTAGAATAGCTTATTCTTTATATTTGAAATGCTCAAAATCAACAAATCAAATTAAAGAAAAAATAATTTTGAAATTTAGCCTGCTAAAAAGAACACACAAAAATCCAAGTGGTTAAATCTGTGAGACTTCAGAAGTGCCCATGAACCAGCAGAACATTTCCATGGTTTTGCTGCTTAATCTACTTCCTTCTTTTAACTTTTACTTTTAACTATGACTACCACTTCCAGACTTCAGATCAAGATTATTTTATAAACTCTTTGGGCAACGTATTGTCTTCTGTGAGTGAAACTCCTGAGATTTTTTTTTTCCTGGCAGAAAACATTAATTAATCTTAAGTAATATGTAGTTTTCATTTAATTAAAAATGTCATGTCTTTGGATAGTGCGAGCATAGCCAAAGACAACTCTGAGCTAGCACAGAGGTGACATGACCGACAAGATGGTGCAACACCAACTGCTCAGCTACAAAGGAAAGGTAGAGCTGCAGTTGGTTCCTGTTCCTGTTCCAGGACAGCAGATTCAGAACCTGCAAGGTGGCTGGTGTGACAGATGTTGCCACTAGCAATATACTGTGCTACACCTATATGCTGCAGCATGCTCTCTGTGTTTCTGCTCTGCAAGAATGGATTTGTCTGTACACAGATGAGAAAAGCTTAAGTTGAACACCCAGCACTTTGCAGTAGTAAAAGTTTATAAGAACCCAACTAGTGTGATGTACTGTAGTTTATGAGGCTGGGAGACAGCTTATCAGCAGCTTGGCAGAAATGCATGAAGTATTTGTGGGTAGTCTTAGGAGTGATGGTAAACTAGATATGCAAGGAAAGTATGGTTGACTTCACAGGCTCTCAGTTGTCTAAATTAAGAAATTTTTTGTTTGGGAGTCCTGATATATATTAACATAAATTTAAAACAAAACGTAAAAAATGTCATTTCACATTGGAATCAAATTGGAAGTGTGATATGTAATTATGGATTCACAATTTTCTTAGCTGGAAATTAGGACTTCCTTTCATCATGGTTACATACTTGTAGCTTTGCGATAGATATTTATGTTTAGGCATTGATTTACTAGAATAGGTAAGGAACAACCTTATAAGCTGAACTGAGACCTCATGTTTGTTACAATGTTTTGTGTCCAGAAAGAAGGAAAGGAGAAAAGGACAGAATTACTGAGCCAGATTAGACAATTGCATCTTCTGTCCTAAAACTGGCATGATATACAGTAAATACCTGTGATTGTGCTTCCCTGTTTTCCATTTCTGTTGTATTCTCATTTTGCCTTTTTCTGTTTGATTGCAAGACAAATAAATTAAAATTTCAGATAAATTAAATGTTAAATGTTACAAAAGATAGCCTCTGCTGTGATAGAATGTTCCACCAAATCTGGTTGCACAAGGGACTAAGACGCTTTGTGTTGCCTGTAAAATAGATACTATCTGATGATTGGAGGAAATACAGTCAAGTAATTATTACTAAGTTGTAACCAAATCAGTTCTGCCTGCCTGCTGGCTTTCCTTAGCAAAATACAGACCAGATTTTCATGGATTTCTGTGAGCAGAGTTAAATTCTAAATCGGGAGATGCTTTCTTGGTTGCGGCAGCTCATTAAAGCCATAGTTCAATTAACATTGAAGAAAAGCTGCTGTAACTCTGTCTTTCTGCTTTGTATGACTGGGTTTTGATGTTTTTTGTTTAAATGTGTGTATGACGTGGATACTTTTTAGTGTGTGCATGAAGTGACAGTATAAGAAGTTGTACTGTGATAATGCAAATGAAGGACTACAAAGCCAATTGCTCATCCCTTACAAATTACTGAAATGAGTCCTGATAATTGCAAACTAGGTCCAACAAATTTCTGGAAATAACTGTTACTGTAACAATTTACGTAAAGAACTTTTAATTTTACTATATACCAGTTGTGTCATTGGTGTATTATCAGCCTTATTAAACTTACTCTGTAACATAAAACAGAATTTGAAGTATCCTGGTTGTTTGTTTCTTCCAACTGTTTTGTTGAATATGATACGTTTCAGATGATGGCCTGTTTTTCCTCTAGTAGGCACAACTACTTTATAATGGATTGTGTGCATTGCATGCAGTTACGTAGCATAAGACTATGTTGAATTTCAGTATTAGAATAACATTACAGAGACATGAGTGAAACTGGAGCGGTGGCTTCTTGTGTTTTGCCATTTAGGCTGCAGGGGACTCGATGTACTTTCTTTCCATTGATTGTTTAATGACTAATTCCACATTCAGAATTGTAAAAAGTGGAACTTGAGCTCACAAAGTGTCACAAAAATTTGACCATGCATAGTTAAATTTGAAACGTATTGTATACCATTTCTTTCATCTGATCTATAGATGAAGTAAATTAGGATTAAAAGCATATGTGTGTTGGGGGAAGGTTTATGTTTTGGTAAACAGGATCCCTGTGTCCTGTTTAAAATCTGAAACAAGAAGCTTCATGGGACATAAGAAAACATTTTCTAAGTGCTTCAGACTTAAAATTGGTTTAAAGACTTAAAGTTTCAGATTTTGAAACCTGTCATGGAAAAAAGCTTGAACTTGTTTTTTGGTTTTGGGTGCGTTCTAGTTGTAGACTTGAGATAGACAGCTTAAAAGCAGCCTGCATAATGGAAAGTGAGCTGCTTATCTTGTCCATTTGTGGAGCTCTTTCACTAATGGTGTTTTGGGATTTCGTTTGGGGTTCCCTCCCCTTCCTTATTTAATTCAACTACTTGATGGAGTTGAGTATGGCTTCCTGACTTTGTTTTACTTGTGTTTGCTATTCTTTCCTTTTGCCATTTTTTGTTTGTTTGTAAATTTAACAGCCCTATTAATCCATAGATCAGAGTATGATTAAAAAAGCTGCTGCTGAGGCTGATAAACATGTCAGTCCTGCTACCACAGGTAAGACCTTGAAACAACAGAACTTCCAAAATAATCATTACTGACAAAGCAATAATACCAAACTGTTTGAGTTACTGACTTCTAACAGGAATGACATATATGGGAATGGTTATGTTAGTCACCACTGGTGTGAAATACTGTTGTAAATAAAACTAAATAACTTCAGAGTAAATAGTGGATTAATTGACTCTGTATAGTTTTCTTGTGTGCTGTGTAAGTTATTTGTAGTATTGCATTCCATACTAGCTGACCATGGGCCTAGGTCTTTAAATGTGCAGCTTCAGAAGTGTGTGTTCTGTATTGGCATTGCTTTGAAGCAAAACCTCTGTTAAAGATTGTAGGAGTTATTCCTAGCTGCTGCTAGTTGTGATTTCATAAGGTTAGGAGAGTAAACAGACTCCAACGACTTCATTCGAGCTACTTTTTATTAAGCATTTTTTATAACCTATAAAGAAGAAAAGTATTTTATTTATTTTTTTTATTTGACTTCAATTGTTCTGCTTTGTGATCTCATTAATGTTTTGTGAGCTACAGAAGCCTTGTCAGGAAACAAGCCCACAACTGCTCAGCTATAGTGATCTGTGCTTCTGTAGTATGCAAGAGTCAGTTTTTTAGATACAGATTATTTATGTCACTGCAGCAAAGCATTTGGCACAAAACTGTAAAAGGAATTGAATTTGGAAGAATGAATACTATAGAAGTAAACAGGATCACAAAATTGGAATCCTTTAATTAAAAAAAGTAAAAAAATAGAAGCATGTGAGGCCAAAGTACAGTTAAGTTTTAGGTGTTTTGGGTAAGCTCTAAAGACAGCATTAGATCAAGGAATCCATGGCTGGAAGGCATTATGAATTAATTTAAGTCTTGTTTAGCCTTTCCTTAAAGCTTTCTCTAAAATCAAAAGACACCTTGTTCTTCCTATAGTTGGTAAAAATGATTCTGTCTCACCCTATCAGTCTTCTGCAGTTACAGGCTCTAGGATCCTCAGTGACAATGGAGAAGACTTTTTTTTTTCTTGTTTTTTTTCTTTATTGCGTTATTTTCATGTAATTGTTCTGTCTTCTAAACCAAATAAGCTTCATTCCTTCAATATTTCCTTATGGGTTTTCCAAATTCTCCCCTCTGAATAAGTGACGGATACATGACAAACGTATATATCTTATCAAAGTTTCAAGACCAGATTTCTCTTGAAACTTGCATTCCTGAATAGACCATGTCTGCTGGCCTAGTCTCAAGGCATAGGCTTTCACAACTATCTTCTGTTGTTCAGTATATTGAAAGTTCACATGAACAAGTCAATAAAGGCTACAGTAAGTGCTATGATAAGGCACTATCATAATGTAATCTAGGACTGTATACAGTTGTTAATTTTGGGGATTTTTATTTTTTACTTTTGCTTCTTAGACTATTTATCCTCAGCAGTCTTTATTTGAAGAATACATTGTAAGGGTTTTTTTCTGCTGTGTTCTCTGAAGTTCAGTAAATTTGTTCTTGAGTTCTTAAGTGACTTGTGACTGCTGCATTCTCTGGAGTGTTGTTTCTATGAACCCAGAGACTTTTGACACCTTTACAAAGCTGGCTTGTGGTACACAGTACTGTCAAATTTCAGGTGGTGTATAGGGAGAGCACTAGTCGTGTTTGTGTTTGTGTTTCAGTGCATGGTCCACTGTAGTTTCCATGTTTATACTCACTGCTTACAGTTTTAACCAATTTTTTGGTTTGCACCTTATTTCTAATGTACTTTCTAATTTCATTCACTTTTTCTGACTAAAGGGTAGAATTCCTTTTTTTGTCAAACAAACCCGCACTCTTTGAAATGAAGGAATTTGGGGGGCAATAATGATTTCTTAATCATTTTCTTGTGAAAAACCTGCAAGAATATTCTGGGATGGCAGCCTGTCTTCAATTTCTAGCACTACTCTGAATGCTATCCAGATGAGCAACAGACAGACAGTCTTAATAGAGCAGGATTGGCTTGGGTGTCAATGACTACCTTTGCGCTTGCCAGTAACCTCCTTAAACTAGGTCGGAGTTTTACAGGTGAGGCAGGTTATAGAACTGTGTGCTTAAGCCATATGCATACCATATACATATCATTTTCTTGGAATGATCATAAGGGGAAAAAATGTTCCTCCCTGTTAAATCCCTCCTTGATGGTGAATTTGGCAATAGTGAAATAAAAACATCATACTACACAGGAATTTCAAAATTTTCTAATGTGATTTGCTGGGTAGAAATAAGCAAAAAAAAATGAAAGCAATGATTGCATCTTCTACTTGTTTTACAGCAAGACCGCTGGTACAAACCCTGCCTTTAAGGACTACTGTTAATAATGGCACTTTGTTACCAAAGAAACCAAGTGGCTCTTTACCTTCCCCGTCAGGATCCAGAAAGGAGACTGTAACACCAGCAGCAAAAAGGTACACGTCTATCACAAACCTTGTGATTGTGAAATTGAAAATATAGTACGTCTAATTTTTTAAGCTTCTAGATATGTAGCTTTTCTTACTTAGAAAGCAAAGGTCTGAATATTTAGTTCAGAAAGAAAAGGAGAGATCGATTCTATTCTAAACTTATTTGGTCTAATTAGAGTTAAGCTTTTACCATGAATACTGAAAGAATGCACAATGCTTGGTCTCCTTTTTGTTTTTTATTTTCTTGCTACTACCATCTAGCATATAGACAATAAAGGATTTCTACTGTGCTGTTATACAATGTGACATGAAAAGTGGTGCAAGAATTCTTTTAGTAGCTGGTAGAAAATGAAGTCTGTAGAGAAACTGAACTATCACTACAAATCTGAATGCTGGCTTTGATGGTTTTCTTTCACTAAAAATTATCATAAAACTTTATGTGCAGTGTTAGGAGCATCTTAGAGGAAGAAAATTCTATGCCTAGCGTATTTATGCAAATAAAAATATCCATCTTTAGATACCATATCATTTGCATGTATTTAAGTCTTTTTAAAAATTACTTCTCTGTCTTGATGTACTTTGTGTGTGTTGTCAGTTTTAAAGTGGCCTACATGTTTTGTACATCTAGGTTATAAGGAAAGCAGCGGATTGGATGCAGCAAGTTCAAGTGACATGTGACATTCATTGTGGTGCTAATCTCCTGTATGGTTTGCCTGTAAAAGATAATACTCTAGGGGTTTTTTTACCATTTCTTTCACTGTGTGTCATCCTCTGCTTCTGTGGCAATGATGCTATCAACTCTGAAGAGGGCAAGTTATGGAGATAAGAGCAATTAACCTCCTAAGACCTGAGGTCTCTTTTTTAAAGTGAATTTTTCATTAAAGGGAAGATGGTGGCTGAGGATGTGCTGCTCTTTGTTACTGTGTTGAAGGGGGCTAATTTTTCTCAGAAATTCCAGGTTCCGTAGTTATAGAAAAGAGAGCAACTACATTGTGCACAATTGAAATTGGGAAATACATATTTGTTTGTGTTGCACAGGTGAGTTCCTATGAACTGGGGCTTGCTGCAGCTCTAGGTTTTGGTAGGTTGACCTGAATCACCCCTTGAGACAAGAGGAAATACTATATAAACTTTCCGTTATCAGAATTTTGAAAATGAGTGAAAGAACTTGCCTTTTAAAAAAAGAAAATTTATTAGTGTTTAAAAAGAAGTACCATTTGGTATATACTGGATTTTTAATGAAATCTTTTCTTTACAAGTTATTTTTTCTTAATTATCATAATTTCCTTTTCACTAATAAAGTTTCAGTTGGTAATTATAAAACACATGAGAGACCATGAGCACTGGCAGACTTCACCTGTGAGCAGAGGGTGTTATTCCAGAGTTTCTACACTCCATCTCTAAGATTCAGCAGAGGACATCCTGCCCTGGAGTAGCATGTATGAAATGCAGGCCAGGATCATACTTCTGCGTTCTCTTTTCTGCCAGTGCTTTACATAATTCCAGTGGTCCATCAGGTGTTGCCTGCAACCAGGAGGCATTATCCTAGCTCAGGATACCTGTAGATAATTGACATCTTACGACCCTTCCCACCTGATCCATCTGCAGTCTGGATACCCAGAATGCCAGTGCGTGACTTCTTAGGGAGCATTTTTGGACTGTCTTGGTTCCTGCCTGAGTGAGTCTTCCACAGAAGATTTTAATGTCCTTTTATTATGCCTTTTCCACCTCTCTTTGCTGCAAAGGTAAAGCTGAAGGTGCTTTAATGGTGCAAAATGAAAATGTGTATTGAGTTTCAAAAAAAAAAAACCCACATGGGCAGGTTTGCTGAAATAGATGGATACTTATTAAAAATGCTTAGGAGAGCAGCATTATTCCTGAAAAAAGCAGTTATAAATTCATGTACTGTGAAATTCCTATTTCCTTCAAATGCTCTCGAATTCTTTATTGACAGTCTTTAATATGAAAATTTTGTTCTTCAGTTTTATAAATATAATTATATTAAAGTTAATTTCTGTGCCCTGCCTATATATATACTTCAAGAGGAAGAGAGTGGAATGGTAAGGACCTCACCAATGAATTACTGGAAAAAACTTTTTTTGGTAAATTATTCACTACTTTTATCATTTGATAATGAACCTTAAAATAACTGATGGGATTTCATCCTTTTATAGTACATTGTGTTCTGAATATTCAGTGTTCAGAGATGATTTATTAGCGTTCCAAATAGCTTTCTTGCAAATAGTCAAGCAGATTAATTCATTATGCATTTATTAAGATTAATTCATTCATGCTTTGTATTGATACTGGACCCATTTACCTTCAGGAACTGTATGTGTATACGCATGAAACAGTAATGGAAATGTATTGACATGATCAAATAGCTTCCTTTTTTATAAGGGACAGGTCTTGTTAATTGTGTTAGAACCTTCATTCAGTGTTGAATGGTTTTTAGGTGGCTGGCATGTAATTTTTTTTTTCTAGTTCTGATTTTTGCTAGGCAGTCATGTTCTTATGGTGCCTTTTGAATGGCTCCAGAACTACTGCTGCTTGTAGTGTAGATATTCTTTAGTCCAAAATATGGTAATAGAGCATAGCAACTCGGATACTTTTAATATTTTTCCTATGCAACATAGGCACAGAATTGAAAAATCTGAAACTTAAAAATATTAAAAAGATAGAATTTGAAAAGTAAAAGAAAATATTTGAAAAAAAGTAAGAAATAGAAAAATTGCAGTTGAGTAATCTTCTAAACCTTTGGTCTGCTATTGGAAATTACAAATATCTGCTAGGATTGCAATAGTATAAAATATCGTCTTCAATTTTTTTCTTACCTGTGACCATATTTTCAAGAGAAAAACCCCCAGGTGAATGGAATCCTTCCCAAATGTTTTACTGAGCAACCTTATGAAAGGGGGATTGCAAACAAATAACTTGCAATTCATTGGTTCTCTGATACGTTCACCATTTAGGATAGGAAGTGTATCATGTCCAATTGAAACAACGTCAGTCTGTTCCTTGAAACAGTAGGTCATGCAAATTTATATAAACACATGCAAATAACCTCTATGGGGACCAAGTGTGCATCCATACACTCTGCTGCTTAGAAGTAAATGTACTTACTGTTTTGTTTGCAGACACAGTCTCATTTCACACCATAACTGTTTTCAAATGTGTTGGTTAACTCATTTGAACCCACAGGTTGCTACACAGCTTATCTGCCTTGCTGGATTACCAAGGAGATGCAGTTCAGAGTTCACCATATTTTCTGATTTCCTATTTCGTATTTGAAATGGAAATGACTTCTTCTGGCAGAAATATAAAATGAGGTATAATAAAAAAAGCTCAAGGCTGAAAGTGTGGAACTAGCAGGCTTTTATTTGAGTTTTGCCACATATTCTCTCAAATGACCTTATGCAAATCATTTAACCTCTATGCATATTGGTTTTCCATATGAAAAATGTGTATCTCTGGAAATCAGTAGGTTGTTACAGGTCCTAATGTGATAATTAGATCCAGATCTTGCAAAGTGTTGGGTGACCTCAACTGACTCTGACTTCAGTTAGAATTGAGGGCACCAAACCCCCTTTCAGTATTCAGATCTCATATGATCAACACCCAGTTATCAAAGTAAAGGAAGGAATGAAATAACATGAATAGAGCAAAAGCATAAATCCTGAAGATTTTTCAGTTGAACTATAGAAATATATGGTGGTAATACAAAATGGAAAGCCTGGTGATACTGGGACCAAAAATTCTGGTCCAGCACCAAAAGGCACTGGTATGCTCAGGTGATGGGGTGCGCTGTGAACACAGCTGGGCAACTGCAAGCCAGCTAATGCAGACCTGAAGTGATTTTGCACAGGGCTATGTAATTGCCTGACACAGATAATACAGGGTTTTTGTAAAGTGTTTCAAAGTCATCTTAACAAAAAGCCTCTTCTCAGGGGGACTGATTTTTAATTAAATATATTTACTACTTTTATACTGTAGAAATGTGTAAGCAGCTTTGTGCTTAGAACAATAATTACTTGTAATTTTATTTCAGAAAAAGATGAGTTTAGTGTGTCATGAGTAGAACTTTCCCTCTGCGTTCTTCCTTTTGCTTGTAATATGGCTTGAAATTCACTGCTTAACAGTAAATTTGTCTTAGCATTTGGCCAGCACACAGTAGTAATGTTTTGTGTTCCCCATTAAAACCTAGGGGATTGTGACTTATCTGGGATATCTTTGTTTCTGAGAATTCATGGGGAAAAAGGAAAAATAAAAAGTAAGGGAGGAGAATTCAGACAGTACCTTTCCCAGTAGGGATGCTGCTGCAGGCTGGGGCTAGCACATACTTTGCCTTTCAGAAGGAGACAATCAGTCATTCTTTCTCTCCCAGCAGATTTCGAAGTATTACAATGGTGCAGAACTTTGACAGTGGAGATCAAAAGAAAGAAGCTGAAACAAAGAAAACATAAAGAGCTTTGTTTGTAGGGAGAATAAAATACTTTAGTATGATAAATTCCTGCTCTTCTAAACTCTAAACAAATGGCCTCTAGGAAGTTGTTCAGTCGCCCAGAATTAATGTTCTGCGTTCTGTTCTGTGGGCAGTGATGGTTTGTAACTGGCACGCACTCACACTCTGTATTGAACCTTCAGTTAAGTGTTCTATTTAACACTTGACTCACAAAGAAAATGTTTTAAAAGAAACAGAATATAAATTTAAGAGAAATGCCTCTCCATTGAACATTGAATGGCAAAACTATTATGCTGCTTCAGTACATCTCCAACAATTAAAGTTATTAATGCATTTTGCTCAAAGGCATAATGAAATTCTAATATTATTCTTGAATTTATTCTAGAGGCTTTAAATGAGGGTCAGAACAAGTGCTAGACAAGCTTCAAAATATTACTAATATAATCGATTGCTGTCTTAGGAGCATTGTGAACTATTCTTTAATTTACTTTTTGAAAAAGCTTTTTTAGTTTCCCTCAAAAATTTCTGAGTTAAGTATATATTTTTAAAAGATTTTTGACCAGATTTGTTCACTACAATTCAGTAATGCAAACATCTGAAACATTTGTGCTACTCAGTGATATATGTATTTATATATGAGTATTTAATTTCATATCTTTATTGTTCCTTTTTAAAATTGTCTTTGTCTTCTAGCTGGATCATCTGTCTTGTTTCTTCTGATAGCCTCTTTGATTTTCTTTTTTTTTTATTAATTGTTTTACAAATGTTCAGCATATTGGAGCTTTGCTGAGATTTTGTCATTCAAAGATACATTGCTGTTTTTAAATGTATGGTTTGAAATGATCAAACATCTATCTAAGTCAATGAGCACTGTGTTGTTTACTCTTGCATATGATTTCATATCTTGAAAGCATGCAATTATGTCTTTAGCATAAGCTTATTTTAAATTCTTGTTTCCATGTTTTATTGTTGCATTCACTTTTTATTCTGCTTTGTTTACGCACCTCTCAATCTGGATTAAGCAGGTCTGTGAATCTTCTCAATGCATGCAAACTGAAAAAGCCTGCTCTAAGGTGAGGGATCCTTAATAGCTTTGTAGTCTTGAAGCTGTTTTGCCTTTCTGTTTCGGTTCAACACAAAAAGTGACTGTTTTAGTACAGGCATTAACACAGTAGAACTGTATTATTCCCATTTTTAACATTCTCAGAAGCATATGCTTAAAACTTTCTCACTGATAAAGGCATTGCAACACTTACCATTACTAAAATTATTGTTAACTGTCTGCAATATCTCATACTAACGTAGTTTTTGTCATAGGAATGTTTCATTAGACAGCATTGCTGTCTCAACATTTGGTAACACAATTTTTAACTTGTTTATCATTTGAAATAATTGAAAATGCTTTCCTTTCATATCACTAATGTGGAAACCAAATTCTGGAATCCGGTTATACTATTACAAACCTGTAAGTTAAATAAATATCATCTGCCATTTCAAATTCCTGCTCAAGTGTCAGTGTTTCTACATGGTTTATAAGCACTGATGTTTAACTCTGTAGCTACCAAAATGTATATATGCCATAATTGAGTTAATATAATGGAGTTACAATTCTCTTTTTCAACCACCTGCTAGTACTTCTCACTGGGAAATTATTGGTGTTGAAAGTTTAAAAGAAAATTTGTCAGAAGATAGCACTGCTAATTAGTTTAAGCAGTAGTAGATGTAAACCAGAAGAGTTTAAAAAAAATGTTGTTCTTGTGGTAAAATTAGTTTTTATACTGATATAAGACTTCATTATTCAGAAAGAAGATAACATTGGACTTTCAAACTTTAATACCACCCATTTGTTTTTTATCCACCAGCTCATCTTCTGAATGTTGATAGCTATAAAAATAAAACCCCAAGCAACATTAAAATTAGTTTAGAATTGCATCTGTAACTTACATTTTCTCTAACATTAGCATAATTTGGTGATTTCCTTAATTTAATTTCAGTGCAGACTGATATTGTCTCCTCTCTTCCTCAACCGTGAAAAGATAACAAAGTAAAGAACTGATGCTGCAAAATCACACAGAGAGAATGTTTTTTGCAGCTATTGTATATAAAGTAGTGGAAGAACACATGCTATTAAAGCTATTGTATGTGGAGTAAATGTTTTCAACACCAAGGCTTTATTTTTTTTAACCGGGTCAGTATTTAATTAGATGATGTTACAAGAGGCAGGGAGAACAGTTAAATGTTAACACTATATTATTTAATTTACCAGAGGAGATTCTTTTCATGCGTTTGACTTTGAGATGATCTGGATAACATTAGGCTAGTGTAGGAAACACCCATTTCTGAAAGTAAGACAGAATTATGTTCTTTCAGCTGCCTTTTCACTTCTCAATGTATTTTGTTCTGTGCTTGTCTGTAGCTTTGCATTCTGCTTGCTCTCTTACATGGCGCTCTCCACAAAGCCAGTTTGTTTGTTTTTTTTTTTTTTTAAAATTCAACTTAATCATTTGAACTGTGCTTGATTTTTTCTACAAAAAATGCAGCCCTGAACATGTGTCCTACCATGGCACATTCCAGGAAGTTTTTGGTTAAGCTACCTGAGATGTATTTTAACATGCATCTGCTCTGTGGAGTTCACCCTGGATGGGGGCCTCCTTCCTTTTAGAAGAGTGCTTGCTTTGCAGAACAGCAACTGTTCAGTTGTTCCCGTTGTTTCTGTAACTGCACCTCAGTGGAGGTGTTGGAATGTTCCCGATGAGCAGGAATTTTGTTTTGGTTTTTTTTGTTTTGTTTTGGGGTTTTTTTGGTTTGAGTTTCTGGTTTGTTTTTTTTAAGGTGTATCGATGGTGGTGTACAGTTGATAAGCTGAATAGTTTTTGACCGGACAGAAAAGTCTGCCTTGTTTCCTTTAGTTATATAGAGCCAATGCCTCTCATTCTTACACCACACACCATGTGAGACACAGTCTGAGGAGGTGACAGAGAAAACAGGGTAGAGATCGTTGCTAGGGACTGATGGCAAGGTTTGGAGTAGTCCTCAAGGATGGTTGAAATGAGCCTCAAGGTAAGCTGAGCATCCATGGAGACATATGGAGGTGAAGGGTGAGGTGGCTAGGGATGGTAGGAGGTGACTGGGATGAGACTGGGATTTGAAGGAGCAAGAACAGAAAGAACTGGGCTTTTCATAAGATTGTGGTTGGGATTTAGTTGAAGGGGTGTGAGTTTGCAAGCAGTCATTTGTGTCTATGGCTTCTGGGTAAGTTTGCTTGTTGAAGGTGGTCATTTAGTTATGGGTATGTAATGGGTAAAGAAGATGTTTCTGTTCTCCTGTTTGGAGGTGAGAAAGCAGCACAGGACTCTGGAGTGAAGGGAAATGTGACCCTAACACAGAGTGCTGTCATTCAGCTGCTGACAGGGGCAATTCTTACCTTGGTCTCGGTAATGGTGCCTGCAACTCTCTGCTGCACAGGAGTTACAGCAAAGTGAAAAACATCACCCAGCTTGGGACCTCACTCTTACTTGCTCTCTGTCCTGCTATGAAGCACTGCTTTAGGGAGAGGTGTTTTGGATTAATGCATAGCCACAATAATTTGTTTATTAGGAATAAACTCTGGGTAGATTTCTCTTAACTTATTGAGAAATACTGCTTGAATTTTGGCTCACCTTTTTCCATCAGAGAAAGCTGGGTATCTAAGGGATGCCATAAAGTCACACATGAGCTCCCTGAGAGACATCTTGACAGGAAGGATGGTTGGTTGAAGAGTGGGAGAACAAGGCAAGCTTTAAGACTTTGAGAAACCTCTTTTCAGGGGATGTGGGATATCTAATCTATTCATACATGCAAGTAGGAACCATATGTTTTCTGATAAGCTAATGGAAAAAATGCAGGCTAGCTTACCATTAATTTCACTTTGGGTTATGTTAAAACTAGCTTTGAACTACAGAGTAATTGGTATTGAATGAAAACACAAAGTTAGCTTGCTACTGCTTAGATTTTAACCTACTTTTGGCACTCTCTGTAGTCTGACTGGAGGTGTCAGATAATATCCTTTCTCTTTAAATCTTGGGTTGTCTAAAGTGAAAAGCTCCAGAAGTGTGGAGTGGTAGCAGGTTTTGAAATGTGACTTGGAAAGTAGATATTGAAGCTTAGTCTATGATACCGGTTTAGCTCATGTTCTATTTTATGATCAAGGAAAAAGCTGTCTATTTATCTGTGTTGCACAAGGTACTCAGTAAAACTCTTATGTAGGCTCTTTAGCAAATGAAGTTATGATTAAAAACAAAATGTAGTTGTTTTTAGGGTGAGCATTCTACTTGATACATTTCTCAAAAATATCTGTCATATAGATATGTGCTTTTAAAAGTGTCGATGTAAACCTTGCTGCTTTTCTTTATTAGCACTGTTAAGAGAACCAGTTCAGCAGAGCGTGTGTCACCAGGTGGCCGGAGAGAGAGCTATGGAGATTCCAAAGGGAGTCGCAACCGCACTGGATCCACCAGCAGTTCATCTAGTGGTAAAAAGAACAGTGAAAGGTAATGTAAAATAAATATCTGTCTCCTTCTTTCTCTGCCTGCTACCCTAACAATGACATTTGTTTCTTTAGTGAAATTAGTTTCTTTGGCAAATATTGGAAGTTTCTTTTTAAAGTTGCAACAGTTTGACAAAAATATATTTTAAAACATTTTAAATAGTTTTCCATAGGTAGATGAAATTTATTTTCCTTATTCCCAAACCATGAAAAATGTGAAAGCCTTGAGTCGTTCATAATTATTAAGCATACTTTTTTGTTAGTGACTTCCCTTGGTCTTCAAGTTCCTAGTTTTGTTACGTTGACCCCAGGTGACAGCTAAAGCACCACACAAAATCACTGACTTTCTTCTCTCCACGACTAAGATGGTGAAAGGAAAAGCAATAGGGGGAAAAACTCATAGTTTAAGTGAAGGAAAGAGGACAAAAAAAATACTGTTGGAAAGGCAACCACTCACTACCTCCCCCATGCATATTGATGTCCAGCCAGTCTCTAAGCAATGACTATCTCAGACCGAAGGTCACATTAGCGAGAAATGTAAGAAACTTAGATGCAAGTGCTATCCAGTGCAAAGGTCAATAAAGGGACACCTGTCTCTTTCTCTGTATCTCTGACACTTCTGTGTGTGGCTGACAGTAAAAGAAAGAGCACATCTTGTCCAAGGGTTTCAGACTCAAGATGTCTTGAACAAATAGCTAATTCATTGATGCTTGTATTGAAGTCTCTGTATTGATGAACTGGTTCTTTCTCATATTTCCTAGACTTTAGTCTTGGACATTTCACTTCACCTGTGTTATATCCATTTCCCACCACCAAAAAGTGGTGTTGATAGTACTGTTTCACTGTCTCACAGATGATGTGACCATAGAAACAGAATGCTAATGAAGATTACATCATAATATAATTTCCCTGCTCTGAATGGGCATCAGTGCTGTCATAGGAGTCGCTGGGTTGCTCATGAGCCAATGGTATGGCACGAAACATCCCTTCTTTTTTATCCCTTCAGCATCTTTGCTAGACGCAAAGAGTGAATGATGTTGTTGTGTACTAACTGACAACCTAAATATGGATGATGAAATTATTAACCATTTGTTACCTGGCTTATATTTTCAGCTATGAAGCTAGACAGCAAGTGTGCAGAGTTTATGAAACCTGAGACACTTAGCAAATTATGAAAAAAAAGAATACCTCAGGGAAAAGTTATAAAACTGTAACCAAGGAAGACAAACTAAAAAATTTAGCTGGTGTAAAATTTTCTTGGGGATGTGCATCTATGTATGGGAATGAGTTTTATTTTTAAGCTAATAGAATTCTGCAGGCATGAACTTTCTGGCTCAGTCTTGAAATTTGATTTCATCCCAGCATATGATTATGTTTTCTTAACTTTTTTTTGTAAGACAACTATGAAAAACAGATGGGCATTTTGAAGATATGAGAATGCTGCAATGTTATCAAGTAGAGGTGGTTTAGTTTCGTTTACAAGATTTTTGTACTTTAGATTTCCTAAGAGAGTTTAAGGTGGAATTCTATAAAGTGGTGCAATAGGGCATAACTTTGTACAGCTGCATTGTCTAAGTGAATTCATTAGCAAGTAGCTGCTGTTTTCAGTACTGATCTGTTGAAGCTGACAGGTTTTTCTAAGGCTGATGTGTTTACTTTTTATTTTGCATATATGTATGCCTTCCTGCTCTACTGCATGTATCAAATTTTATCAACGGACCCTACATTGTGACCTCATTAATTCAGAAAACTCCACCTTATATAAACAAAAAACCTCTTAGGGAAACTTATTGTTAAAAAATTTAAATTCTCTAATTAGACTTTTGTTTCTGGAATCTGAGGAGGAAGTAGAGCTACCAATGGTGAAATATCATTAAATTTCCAATTAACTGTAATATTTATCATTTTTTTAGCAAAAATTTAAAATCTCTGAAAGGTGAATTCTGTGTGTGTTTTCTGGTGTAAGAAAAAACCGCTAAAATCTAAGTACAAAGCATTGCAAAAGCTCTTTTTTAAAGATATCCATGAGTTCCTACTACCTACATAAGGTGATAATATCTGAAATCAGATTTATATTAAAGCTAATAAACATATAAGATGACATTATTAATTAGATTGTTGATCATTTAAATTAAGGTAAGATATGACTAACAGCTACATAGATGTAGTGTGCCCTTTAAAAATGGATTCCAAAGTAGCTGAGAAATAAAAGCATTACAACATAACTAATGGTTATCTGTACCTGAGGTTGTTCAACACCAACTCCTTGAAGAGTGTCCTTATTCTGTGGAAGATGCTGGCTAAATACTTGCCTCATGCTTTCCGCTGTAGCTGGGACAAAATATAAAGCAAGAGTCATGGAACTAGAAATAAAAATGAGCATGTTTTGGTATGCTGAGGGCTAAGACTGTTCTCCTAGAGCTATAACTGTATGTGTAAAAGAGTTAGGAAGGGGATGTCACTTAACTATCAGCCTTATTGTTTGTGTCATTGATCCTTACGGGTCTGTTCCAGCTTGAGGTATTTTGTGTCAAGTCTGTAGAGGAAGCTTCAAGCAGAATGCATGCCAGGAATCTAAAAGGGCAATTGTGGAATTATGGTTTGTCACAGTATATAGAATGGTAGTCTTATGTAAAGCACAGTGCTGCAGAAAGCTTTTTAAAGAACTGTCATGGTTTAGCCCCACCCGGCCAAATTTCAGCAGCTAAAACTATGCAGTTCTAAAATACCTTCCCCCTGCCCCCACCCCCTAGGGAAAGGAAAATGAGAAATGAGAGGGAAAAGACTTGTGGGTTAGAAACTTAAACTACAGCTTTAATGAAACAATAACAAGAATTAGAAAGTAATAATATATGTACAAAAAAATGAGATCACACCCCCACCCCTTGATTACTACAAATGCTGCAGAGCAGACACGAGAAAGTGGGTCCATGACTCAGAGAGTGCTTTAAGAGAAGAACACTTAATGTTCAGAAAAATGAAGCAGCTGAGTTAGTCACAAAGCTAACTCTAATTTAGCTCAAACCACAACAAGAATCTTTAAGCATATAAGGAGTAAGAAGAGGACCATAATATTCCATGCTATGATGGAGTGTTGCAACTGCCTATGGCTATGAGCCAGGAGTAAGTCTTCCAAACAGATAAGTAGGAAGTGACTTAAGCTCGTAAAAAAGTAAAAAGGATAGTCAGAGCTTTGAGCTGCATGTGTGATTAGAGTTTGGATAATTAGAAAGTACACGATTTGCTTTATTACTTTCATGAATCAGCCTTTCATATTAGTTTGATTAGTTTGAATAAGTCAGTGTCATCTGTTCAGTACTAGACTCTTGTCTGTAATATGGTAGCATTTTGACTAGTGCTTCATTCCATAAACTTTTGTTTTCTAAAAATATCTTCATTCATAAGAGAAAACATTAATGTAACACATAGTGCTGTTTATGTAGATGAGATTGGATGTGTATACCAGCTCAAAGCATGAATTTTGATGTATGATTAATACTAAGACTGATATTATTAAAAGTTGCTAAATCAGTCCATAGGATCGTAGAATTAATTTAGTTTGGTTTGATTTTATCATTAAATTAATATTCTCATTGTAACTGTCGAATCAAGACAAGCAGAAAAATACTATAAATTTATTTGCTACAACTTCTATCATAGAGAGAATCTTTTATGCTTAAAAATTTATGTGCAAAAATCCAACTCAGTTTCACTACTCTTTTGGGTTTCTCCTTATCTGTCCACATCAGTCTAGGAATGGGTGACGAGATGGTGCTACAGCTCTAGGGATACTTCATGGTTCAGCATTTCCCCATCAGAATGACAGGACTTTTAACACTTTTGAGATCACCCCAGGAAACATACAATAGTAATCTGACCTTTCGAAAGTTTTACTAGATAGAAAATTGAACTGGGCTGAAAAATAATTGTGTAGTATGGTTTGTGTTCCTTCCATACTTCATCAGAAACACCATCCTCAAGCATAATAATACAGGGGCAAAGGACAAAGAAAACAAATGACTGGTATTTCTTGAGGAAGATTTCTTCTCTCTGGCCAGGGTACTGCTATCTGGAGAGCTCCTCAGCTTTTCTGCCTCTTCCTTCTCCATAAACTTCATGTATTTTTTCCCCTCAAGTTTTGCCAAATATTTTCTCAAGACAAAATGTCAAACTGTTTCAGATTGTCTTCCTGGCAGCAGTGCAGTGAGAAACAGAAAACATTTTGATCGTGATGGATATGTGCTTTCTCAGTTTTACCAAGTACCATCATTCACCAAGAAACAATTGGGCAGTTCCATTTTTTATGTAAACTTCTTAGAAAAGCTCAGTTCCAGCTTTGGTTTTTTCCTAAAATCCAGAGAGCCAAAGCCATGAAGTAAGTGAACACCCACACATGCACTGATAACAGTAGCCTTCCCTGTCTGTATGCAGACAGAATTTGTAGATTAGGATATAGGCCAGCTTTTTGTTGTAGCTTTGGCTGTCTTAGAATAACAAATCTCACTGACTGGAAACCAAAACTGATGCAGCTACTCAAGACCAGTTTCTATGTTCTTTTGTAACTAAATGAACTCTTCTGGAGTAGGAAATTTGGTAGTTAGTGGAGGAAAATATATAGTCTGAGAATGTAAAGAGAACTGAATGTAGAAGTTTTAACACCTGCCATCAAGGAACTACAATGTATGCTCATTTCAATTGCATCTGTCTGAAGATTTACCCTGTAAATAACTGCATCGAAAAAGTATTTATATGAACAAACACACACAATAATAATTAACATCCTTTATATTATAATTTTGATTTTATATTGTATTGCTAACTTTATATGTGCAGCCTGTCTGTGTGTGCTTTTTAAATTATTTTCATTACTTTCACAGCAAACCCAAGGAGCCGATGTTCAGTGCGGGTAGGAACTTTTAAAATTTTTAAGTAGATAACTGATAACATAAGAGATTCTTTTCTTGTTGTCATTTTTCCCCCTGTGGATATCTAGAAATTGGTATTGGGAATCTCAGCATGATAATTACAGGCTACTGATGACATATATTTAAAAAAAATTGATCGGTTTGCTCTGGGGTTTATGGGCAAATAGTTTTATTTTTATAGTTAGGATTCTTTGTAAGAAGACAAAGGAGAAAAAAGGCTGTGTCATCTTATGCAAAATGTCTTCCTTTTCAAAGCAGTATTAAGGTTTTGTTAATTAAAGCACATGCCAATTTCCAGCTATGAAGCTGTCATGTTAATTTAGTCATAAAAGGGAGCCATCAACTACTGTTAAAGAATAGCCACATCTGTCCCAATGGCTTGTAGTAAAATTTGTCAAGTTACAAATAAAAAGTCTTTGAGGTCTATCTTTAATTATCTGAGTAAAAATATTTCAAAAGTGAAATATTAGCTGTAAACAAAAGCAGAATTTGTCCTTGTCAATAGACAGCTGCAAACTTTTCAACAATCTCAATAAAGAAACACAGTGGAGTAGTGTATATATAACAGCTATTTTTGTTCTGAAATACCAAAGACAACTAAAGCAAAAGCTTTCTTTTAACAAAATAATGAAAGGAGATAAAGCTGTTAATTTAACAGATATACCATATCCTTTTTTTGTGTAAAGTTCTGTAACAGAAATCATATATTAAGGTGAAAAAGTAGAAAATCTGTTAACTCAACTGCTTGATTGACATCCAACAAAACTCTTAGCCATTCTTCAGGGTTTTGTGTATATTATTTTTAACACAGTAATGAATAAAACTAAGTAAATGCTCAAGTATTTTCTGGCAATACAATCACCATTTTTTTCCTTTAATGAAAACTGTTGGTTTCACACAGGATATACCTTTTGTGTGTATAAGCAGGGGTATTTGGAATAACTTTTCTTCTGAGACTTTCCCTGTGGATAAAGATCAGAAATTCAACAGATGTGACACTACTTTTACCCTTCCCATCTGGACAAAATTCTTACTGAAATTAGTGATTTTTTTCTTAGAAGAGCTTGATACTTGGTATTTTACTTGTTTTAGCTTAAACTCTATTATGCAGCTATACGCTTAATAATTTAATGATTGATGAACTAAAGACAGTCCCTAGCTGGAGGAAAAAAAGGGTTTTGAGTATGGCTCCTTGTTTGGTCAAGCACCAGGTTAGCCTCCAGCTGAATAGAAGTGGTTAGCTTTAGAGCGAGTATTTAGTGAGTTTATTGTATTCAAACACATCTTTATCTAGCCCTTCTGTCTCTGTCTCTGTAATCACAAGGGAAGCGCCGTGTGACACACTGCAAAGGTAGGCTTCACTTCAAAAACCTCATAGCTCTCGAAGCAAAATGGTACTGGTGGGATAAAAGCTTAATGTATAAACAGCTGTTTCTAACTTGTGTGCATTTTGCAATGTTAAAACTTTCCTAGTTCTTCTGAATGCAACAAAATTATTAGACCACGTGTTACAGAGTCTACTGAATTATAACCCTTAAGTGCACTTCAATAATAACTATGGGTTGTAATTTAGATTCTTATGGCATTTTGCAGAATAATTGGAATTTGGAAAAACATGTTGAGAGAGCTATATGGCAACACGTGGATGTTCACTGTGTTTGAAACGGTGGTTTGCACTTTCGCTGAAATTCATATAGAATTTGTCCCTTTGTTGGCTGTTTTGCTGTTAGCCTAATATTATTGTAGAAGCCTTGTTTTTTCCCTTGCTTTTACTTACTAAGTAGACTATAGATTTTTTCTGAATGTTGAATAAACACACCTAGGCCTCCAACTAATTTCTCAGTGGTTTTTGCTCATAGAGAAGAGTTATGTTTGGTGAACATACCACACTGTTTTCTAAAAGCTTTAATTCAACTACATAGTGTAAATATGCACACTTTTATGCATGTTTATGTCTGTGATATAATCACAGATTTGTTTTGCTTTTAGAGATAGATAAATCCTAACAGGTTTTCCACTAATCAATGTCTTTCATCTTTGCAGTAAATGTAAAATTTCACAAAGCACAGAATGTTTGTTCTCAAGGCAAACTCTTTTAGAGAGTCTCTACCTCTGTGTATTCTTTGCACAATTTTATGCCTCCAGTCAGTAGTTGTCCCCTTTGCAGATCCTGCTGGCATTCACATGCCTTCTTATTTGGTTCAGTAACTGTTAATTTTTACAGTTATTTTCAACAACAATTTTAATTTACAAAATTACAGATGTAAAAGATACATTTGTCTAAAAGTTTCAACATTGGTCTGTCTTTGTTGTTTGATTGTCTGTCCTTACATCTATATCTTCACATTTTGAACTCTGCTGTCTTAGTTATGAAAAATCTAATGAGAGGAATGTAGATTGCTTATATAGATAATGTTTGGATTACTAATGAAAATTGGTACAGATGGAGTTAATACTGCCATAAGATAGAAATAAAGATACAATATAGATTTCTGTACCTGACCAAGTCATCCTCAGTTCCCCTTGCACCTTTGGAATACCTCTTTCTCAACTGTAATTTATTGTACTTGGTATAATATACCTAGTATAATTTATAATACTTGCTTTTGGACATCTGCCTTAACATGTGATTAATTTGTCCAAAAGTACTCGTTTCTTCTTGTTTACTCTGAAAAGGTGTTTTGAGTGACTAGGTCAAATACTTGCCCTTTAGATGACTAAACCCAAGTTTTGGGAGTCCAGTAAGTTTCAGGTGAGAAAATCAGTTCAAAGAAGTAAACTTACATTCATTCCCAGCCTTTGATAAGCTCGGTCAGAGGCTGTCACTGCTTAAAATCTATTGACTTCCAGCGCACCAGTATCAGTAGCATTGGCATGTGTTTCAAGCTCATTAAATAGATGCTGCATGTGCATACAAATAGTGCTGCAATGCTCTGCTGTTTAATGCTGTGCCCGCTATAGTTTATTTTCCAATGCAGATGTATTGGAGTAGATTTTTAATACCTATTCCAATATTCTAGCATTTTAACAGGCATTTTAAGCTTCAACCACCTGTCACCATTATTTTGCTATTACTGTTGCTTCTTTTCAGAATTCTGATTTCTGTTTTCATTGTATGTATTAATTCAGTAAGTGAGAGGATTTTAGAGAACCCTAACTGTAACTTTACTGTGACAGATCAGGTAAATTTCTTTCCCAGATGAATTACTTTAAAGGCAAAATACACATATATTTAGGTAATACAGCATAGCTATGATGTGTATTTGTTCAACCAATAATTTTTATTCATATAGTTAGGATTTATAGGACATGTATGTTTCCAATTAAAATTAAACCATAGTTTTCACATTTAAAAAATGGTGTAGTTGTAATGATACTTAACAAATCATAGCGTAATTTTAACAGACCTAAATTGTGTAATTTTTTTCATTTATGTGATTTTGTTACTTTTGCCCTTCCATTTCCTCTGTGCCCACGATTATTCTATCTAGTAACTCTACAGATGTCACTGACTCCAAAACTGCTTGATTCGCATGAGAACAAGGCTGAACTCCTTGATCTGCCGATGGAGCAGCAAGAGCCAGCACGTTTTGAATCTGGACAAACTTCACAAGAAGTTCACAGGAGACCCACTTTGGCCTTGCCAGTTCCCAAAAGTCCTAGTCAGACCTTCATGGCATTTCCCAGATCTCCTAGTTTTATAAGCCCCATGAAGTCCCCAAGTCAGTACTTCCAGATCTGTTATTAATCCCTGCTTCTCTTCCCTCAAAAATATTTCTTACCAATTCAACACGTTACTTCTAGTATTTTCTTCTAGAAATGTTTACTTCTGTCAGCCAATTCAGTTTTTGTAGCTTCTCTCTTGTATGTCATTTTCCTTTCTTTTAATGTGCTGTTGATGTTGTCATTCCTTTTTCAATGTTTAGTAATTCTTAAAGCACATATCTTTTCTGCATGTACATCAGCATGATTCCTTTTACTAATTGTTTGTGTTCCTTATTGCGAATGTATCTCTAACACTGTATCAAGTGTAAAGCATGTCTTTACACTGAGATGCAAAGAATGCAACTGAGTGTTGGAAAATACTTTAGAAGCTGATGCTCTACTGTAAATACTGATTAAAAAATAAAATTAATTTAAAGTGGCATTTCTGCGTTAATTGTAATCTTTGTTTTCCCCTTCAATTTTAGTTTTTAAAAAAAATGTAATATTGTAGCATTTTTCACTAAAAAAGTTTTTATTTCAATCCTTTTTGTTTTGTAGTTCTTTGTGACATTTAGTTCTAATCCTGCTGCTCAAAATATGTAGAGGAAAAAAGAGACTTTGTATGTTTAAGAAAAAATCTGCTTAGCAATTGTGATTTAGAAATTAAGCAGGGTTTTTTTTCCCCTAATTTTGAGATTGCATGTCATTCTGTAATTGTAATACACCATGCTATTAAGTGGGAAGGGATGGAGAAGCACTAGAGTTCTCAACTGATGGTCTTTTTGTGTAACACTAAACATTTCTGGCCTTTTGTAGAGGAAGGATATGTAAAAATGTTTCTTCGTGGACGTCCTGTTACCATGTACATGCCCAAAGAGCAAGTGGAATCTTACAATTTGGAAGCAAAAGTAGAACTACCAGCCAAGAGGCTTAAACTGGAATGGGTGTATCCTTTCTGTGCTAGAGGACTACTGGAAATCAATCATTGCTTAATGGTTTGTTTAAAATATTTTTTTGAGCTGAAGCATGGCAAAATTCAGATCTTATTAATAGGGATTGTTTCATTATTGAAGCAACCTTCCATAGAAATGGATGTTAACTTTTTGAGGAGCCTGCTGTTCTGCACCTTGTGAAGTACAGGGTGGCAGCTTAAAGATATTGCTTAAATGTTGCCTGAAGGTTAAGCGTGAAGGATGCCAATTATGTAAAGATTAAACAGGTATATTGTGAGAATGTAGTGAGCTGTGGTTATTAATTATAGTATGTGTAAAACAAGCTCAGGGTTTGGGGGTTTTTTGCTGATTCTGAGCAGTAATTTATCATTTTAAACTGTTTAATAAAATGTGCATCATTGTCCTTTAGAGGATGCTGTCATCAACTTCAGTACTTGAATAAGGCATGAAATTAACAGCCCTTTGCAACTGAAAGGTGACTGGCAGTAAAATTCATACAATATCGTATATAAAATACTGTTCGAATTTACATTTTAAACTTTGCTTAAGCACCACAGATACTGAACAAACAGAATTTTCAACTGACTGTCATGAGTGGATATAATTACAGAATTCTAACTTGAAAGAAATTTTCACATATCACTTTTAAATAGGAGAAAATATATTCTTTATTGAAAAAAGAAATGACATTTCATTTTTTGTAATCTTAGTCTATGTGATAAATGACTCAAGATAAAATATAAACTCCATAACAGAGTCTATTTGTAACATTCACTATCTTTAGAGATATCTTCATAAGATTTTCTATTTTAAGAAAAATACTTTTTTTTGGTCCCAAACACTGCAAATGGGAAGTTGTTTTGTCTTCATAAAAAAGAGGACAGGCTGCAAATAGTCTTTTTCAAAGTTGTATAAATAGAACTGCATGTGGTTTCAGAGTGCACAGAGAGTGTTTCCAAAAGCCCTATTGTATTCACAAGAGATTAATGACAGATTTAGTAACCGTTCTTGTTATTCCTATTGCAGCTGAGCCTGTAGGTTCTACCCCACTCTGCTGAAACTGCATAGATAATGCATAAAGAAATAACTGAAGATGGGTTAAAAACTAAAAAAATCCACAGAATTAATAAATCAGCTAAGATTAGTGTGTTAACTACTGCTTGAAGCATTTTGTTGTACAGGCTGTCACCATATATCGTAGCAGAATCGAATGATGTCTTTTTGCTCCTGTAAGGTGCCCCTCACTTAGGGGACCTAAGAATGGTATGGGAGAAAGAACAACAAAAAACCTCAACCACAAAATACAACAGATTGTCATTAGCTGTGTGTAGATGGAAGCTGAAGTTAATATTTCAGACTGTTATAAGAGGTGATAATTATCCATTATTAACAATTCAGTCTCATTAGTTTCTCACTTAGCCGTACTTAAAAGACTGAATATTTGCCAGATGGAGTGTTATTTTTAGTTTGTATATTCAAATATCCTTCCGTGTGTGTGTGTCTATATCTAGCAGAGTCCTATATATAAAGATTATCTAGAAATAGAAAAGGGATGAATTAATAAAATACTCCAAGTAACTCTGAATGCTTACTGAGGAGGAAAGCATTTTTTTTTCCAAAAATACTGTGCTGTTTTTTAATTTCTTGGTGTTTAAATCCAGTCATCATATGCATATTTAGAAGTTACAGCAATGACTAGGTATACAAGACTTCTTTAAAAACAAAACAAAACCAAAAAGACTCCAAACAAAAAAAACCTAAGAGAGAGAGGGTAATGCCAATTTACAATATAATTATGAGAAGAAAAGCTGGGAGCAGGAGCAAAAAAATAATTTAAGGAGAAAGACAGAGACAGCAGAAAACCAACTGATACTATAGGCATCATTCCAGTTAAACTGGAGAAGCTCAGCTGTTTGCTTGGAGGATAACAGAACTGGAATAGGAGAAAACATGTTTGTAGTGGATAAATTGGCCTGGCTATGGGATTACAGACAGAAATTTTTTATAATGTAAGAGTGTGGAAATAAACCATTAGAGGTGAGACAGAAAAATGGAAAGGGCAAAGGAACTATGATGAGAAACGGAAGAAAATCTAATGTGAATAGGTTTCAGGGCATACCTGAACCAGGTGGCAGGTATCTTAGTAAACAAAAAAAAAATTTCAGACCATGTCAGATATATTCAGACATGAAGAAAGAAGAATTTTAAGCGATGAAGTGTGAGGAAGGGCTGGAGCAGAGGTGGTAAAATTCTAGAGACAAATCAGCACTGGGGAAATCAGGGTGGGAGTGGTGATCTGCACAGATCTGTTTGAGACCAGCTCACTTGGCAAGCAGGAGATTTGAAACAAAAGCTCCAGGCCAAATGGAAAGAAAAGGTCAAGATAACATTCCCTGAAGTGCCAACTCACCAAATCCAAACTGAAGCCACAAAATCAGAGTGTGGGAAACAGTGCGGAGAAGGAGAGTTCAACCCCAGGAGTTTACATCTGAGAAAAAAAGGCTGATAGAAAGAAACTGAATGTTTGACAACAGCAATCATGTGAAGGGTTGAATACAGTATTGTTCCCCACAAGGATAATTGTAAAGAAAGGAGATTTTCTCTAAAGAATGTAATCTTTCCCATTAAATGATTTTTTTAATGCCCAGAGATTCTTTCCTTATGAATGTCTGTATAAAGCTTTTACTTCACCTTTTTGAAGTTCAGTTCCTTACACTAACTTCAACTGCTTGTTTATAATAAACTTGATTATATATTGTTGAACTAGGGAAATCTTCTGTTGGCTTCAGTTGGTAGTGGTATCTGGCCTTATAGAGCAAAGGAAATTTAAGCAGCTAAAGCATTGTTCAGCAATCTAGAGAAGTGCCATTAGCCTTTTACATACAGATTCAAAGTTGACAGCAAATGCTTTCTAATTTGAAGATACTAGTTGTTTTAACATTTTTAAATTTGAATATCTTCAACTTAAGGGAACCTAGACTGAAATATTTCACTTTGAGAGTCCAACAATCTATTTTTGCATGCACATTTTGATGGTTGGGTATGCAGCACTATTTCTGTTGCATTTATTAGAAAATGTGAGCAAGCTGCTAATTTAATTCCAGTTTTAGAAGTACGATTGTTGTTGACCTTACTTGCTGGATGATGTTAACTAGAGTGTTTTAGTTTGACAGAGTTGTCACTTACCATAGAGAATAGTGCACAAATATCTTTTTAATATCACTTGACTGGGATTTTGGTACCTCTCCATGTATTTATCACAGCCAGAATTTCCATATTGACTGAATTAGATGCAATTCTTTGTGCCAAGATTCTGCTAATGCTGTTTCTCTCTGTTCCCATAAAAAAAGAAAAGCTAAAATAGTTGTAGCCCCTAGTGACTCTCCAGCAGAATAAAACTTCACAATTTGGCTGAATTAACATTCAGTCTAAATGAGATTATTTCTGGATTAATTCCAGTTATTTGATTGGATTAATTTTAGATAAGTGTTGATATGACTAGCATCAGAATCTGGGCCACTGCCTTTTAAACACTACAAAAATAAATTGGAATGGATGATGTAACCCTATAACTGTTTCATATCCATCTGGCTGGTAGTGCCCAGAATAATGAAATCAATCAACCTGCACAAAGGATAATGCAATCAATCCTAATGTAATGCAGGGAGATGTACTGAATGACTTATTAGCATTTCCATCAAGTCTGAATTTTTATTTTAATTAGTTAACCAATGTAAATAGTAAATACACTTGGGACAAAATTAATGTTGCTTTAATGTGGCTTTTAACAAATTACAGAGGATACTAAAAAGAGAGTATGTCACAAAATCTTGTCTCCTTTACCATGTGTTTTCTGTAGGATGTAAGTTTTTTAGTTAGTTAGTCTGTGATATGCTTTAGCTCCCCTTACTGTAGTAAAGGAGGAGTTCTGAAGGCTGTCAAGTGATAAAGCTGTGCTCAAACCAAGAGGTGCCCTCTTCAAAAAACAGAGGGGTAGAGAATCCATTTTTATTTTCTTTATTTTTAACCTTTATTGGTAAATGACGTTATTGTAGCTTGACCAACGTGCTAGCTATGGATATAGGGGTCGAGACTGTCGTAGTAATCTCTATCTTCTTCCAACGGGTGAAACTGTATATTTCATCGCATCTGTAGTTGTGTTATTCAATGTTGAAGAGCAACTTCAGAGACATTACACTGGTCATAACGATGATGTAAAGTGGTAAGTCACCTAATAACCATTCTTTTTTTTATTTATATTATAACATGGTATTTGGGAGGTAATATTTTGTTCTTTTCATAAAGTTTTGAAAATTGAAGTGGTTTAACCTCCAAGTCTTGCATAGTTTGGATCCTCATGCCTGACTGTACATTTCCACAATCAAATAAAAGTCTAGCTGTTAGTTATGGTAAGGATGTCAAATGTCTGTTAGCAGTGCACAAACAACTGCTGTCAGGATTTGATGGTACAGACCTGACAATATCCAAATATGCCCCTGACAGAGTCTGAGTTTGCTTGTGAAACCTACCTTGAAGTCTGTGCTGCTGTACATGCTGTGCTGCCTCGTTTGGATATGTCTGTATGCAGTTGCTGCATTGATGTTCCCCAAGCTTCTGCTTTTTCTCTTTTTCTGTCTCAGTTGCTAACAATTCCCTCATATTTACTTGAGAATTTATTTTCTCTATACTAATGTATGCTTTATATTTAGAACACAGAAAAGTAGAAATATGACTTAATCTATAGAGCTACTCATAACATCAGCATCTTCTTTAGGCTCTTCTTCCCCTTTATAAGTGAGTTGAATTTTTTATCTTCACCTGGGTCTAGGTGTCAGATAAGGGTCCTTTAGGCTCAGTCTAACCAAGAAAAACGTTTTAATCTCATCTTTGGCTTTCCTGGTCTTCAGGCATGTCTACATCATGGCATATAGCCTTTAAACTAGTCCTGAGCAGCCCAGATTGTCTGCTACTGTGCAGGCATGCTGGCTTGGGCTTCAAATTAGTATAGCTATGTTCAAGCTTAGAAGATACTAGGTATCAGGAAATGCCAGTATTGTTAAACTGAAATCTAAATAAACATATGGTTTATCTTGACAGTATCTGTCTGCTTGCTGAGTGCAGCTGAAAAGGAGCACAAGCATTATCTGATGGACCTTAATATATGAAAAGAATTTGACATTTTTTTTTAGGTTAGGCATTATGAAACACTTGCTGTCCCCAAAAGCCAAAACTAGACCTGATAACCAAATCTGGTTGCATTGTGAGCACGTTTCATAAAACTGAATTATTTATATAATTTAGTTGTTTTACAAGGAGATTCTAGGCTTAGACCTTTTCCATCTCGTATCTTTCTTCCAAATTTTCTGACTTTCTTAGATATTTCAAAGCTTTCAGGTTTCTTGGAAAATGATACTTTTCTGCATTATAAAGATCAACGAATTATTGCCACAGTTCATTTTGTAGGGCACTTGGCCTCTAGAATTGTATGCAAAGCAGCTGCAGTGAAAAAAGAATCAAGAGAGAATTTAGGGCAAAAATAGATGGTACTCTGGGCTTTAATACAAATTTTAGGTTACTTTTTCTTAGAGACATTAGTTAACATTGATCACAGTTTTTAAAATCTCAGTTTTAGTTTTAGAAGAAAAATTCCTATTTTCTGTATTCTGTTCTTACTTACTGAAGGACTTTTTTTACCTTTTGAAAAGTATTTCAGAGCAGTGTTTGAGTGAATACATCTGTTTGCTGTGGAGGATTATCACTAGACAGTGTTGACGGTACTGACAAGGTCTCTGCAGCCTCTGATTAGAGATATGTAGAGTTAGAGAACTACCTCAAATTGTATGTTCCTCATACTCTGCAATCATTTTAATCTAGGTGAGATGAATCCCAGTGTAAGTGAATCTGGGGCTTGTTTGATGCATGCTTCAAGGTATTAGGACTTGAGCAAATTACTGCCATGTTAATAAAGGAAGAAGAGTATTTTGCATAAAAGAGCATGAAAATTCTTTTGTCACTTATATTTTAAAATATTTACATGTATACTATGCGCTCTATATGACTAGAATAAGGCTATTTGTTGCAAAGCCATTTGAAAGACAATGGTTGTCTATTTCATCAGACTTTAAGTTTGGCCTCTCTTTCTTTTCTTTTTTTAGCCTGGCTGTCCATCCTGGTAGGATCACTATAGCAACAGGTCAAGTTGCAGGGACATCCAAGGATGGAAAAGTGAGTGGCCCCTTTGCTGACATATAGTTACTTATGTTTCTTAAGAATATGTTAAGAACATACATGGTAGATTCTTTTCTTGTTGATTTCTTGTTGGCCGTACAATTTAGAACTGAATGCAAGAAAAACTTTTTCTACCTATTGCACACTATTAAAGTTACCCGGTTCCATTAATCAAGAGTAGTCAGTGGTTTCTGGTTCCATTGGTTACGTGGCCTGAAGGTAGATTTGGAACTGGTCTTGAAAAGAGACAGGGAAGGATGAGGCTACAAAGGACACCTGAGAGGGCAGATAGATGTGGGGAAAAGGAGGATAAGTAGTGGAGATTAAATTGTATAGAAAAAAAATTCATTTCTGATTACAGCTACCAAAACCAAAGTACAACTAAGAATGGCTTTGGGTTGCTTACTGAAAAAAAGAAAAATTCTTATTCTTGCCATCATCTAGGCAAGACTATTTTTCTCCCTATTAATACCTCTGTTACGTAAAGCTTAGCTGTAGGCTAGGAGTTCATTTGAACTGCGTAAGATGAACCTTACTCCAAATAGCTTAGACAAGTGAGAAAAAATGGGTACAAGAAGAGACAGGAAAAGCATGAAGAAAAAGTTACTCAGCAGAGTATGCGGCTGATGTCACAGCCAAAGTATTGCAATAGTTTTGGTAGATTTCAAAGATGAATTTCAAGATAAAAGCAGATTATCAGTATGCTAACTACTTTAAGTAAATGAGAAAAATAAAATTGCGGTTATATAATATAATGTTTATGTAAAGATAACTTAGTTAGGTAATATAAAATGTTGATTTTTATTGTCTATCGAAGAGATATCTGGTATTTATTTTTTAACTTCATAAGTGCAATTACTTACTCTTAGTTAGTTTTCATTTCACATATACCAAGGTTTGATGTCTATGCTTGAGTGAAAATTGGCTGTATAGGTAAAGTTCTATAAAAACCATTTTAATAACTGAAGTACTGCGATGGTCTTTATATATTTGTTTATGTTAAAGGCACTTTCATGACTTTTAAGCAAGAAAGACTAATGACTGTTGCTTTTTTTCCTGATATCATGATAAAACATATTCATCTCATTTGATAGGGCAGATTGGAGAAAATGAAATAAAACATAGCTCTTGTAGTTTTCCTGCAAAGGCTGAAGATACTGTATTAAACTCCTAAGTATTTTTAATGTAAAACTCAGCCAAATCCTTCCTGGGATTGCCCTCTAGTGGCTTTGAGAAGCATTTCTGTCTCCTTAACACTGCACAGGATGCTCTGTGTGGTACAAAAGACCAAGACAGGAGCATGGGGAAACCATCTAACTTTCACAGGGACTTGATGTTGGGCCTTTACATATAACTCAAATTTTATGCACAAAAAGCAATCTACTTCTGATTACAGTTGTAACTGTCAGATAACACTTCTGATTAAAGTTGTAATCAGAACAGCCTGAAGATGCTGTTCTTTTCTACAGCCTTTTTTATGATATTTACGTCAATTACATTTTGTAAATTCTTAAGCTGCTTTTTGCACTTGTTTGACATTGGCCAGAATTATCTTGGTTGCCACTGTTTAAACTGATGAACCTGGATCTGCCAGGAGGTTCCATGTTGCAAGTTCATTACCAGTTTTCACTTAATTAAGAGTGGCCATTAACTTCAGTAAGACCTGACATTCTGTACACACTGGATAGTCAGTCCCAGATACTGATGCTGGGCATAGTAATCAGCAAATAGTTTGTAACATATCTGTTCTTAGAACAGCTGACTCTGGAGAAGTTCTGATAATTTTCATACCTTAAATTGTGTTAATTTTTTTTGATGCATTTTCATTTTATAAAACCTTAATTTTCTTAGTTTGGTTTGGGATTTTTTGCCACCACTATTTCAGCTGTTATTTCCTCATCTGTTTTACAGCAATTGCCACCACACGTGCGTGTCTGGGATTCTGTAACTCTGAATACACTGCATGTCATTGGAATGGGGTATTTTGACCGAGCTGTCACTTGCATTGCATTTTCTAAATCTGTAAGTAAAGTAAGATGAATAGTCATATTAAGCATGTTTGCCTAACAGGTCTTTGAAGTTTTTAAAATCCAGCTTCATTGAGCAAACCAAACTTCCAAGCTTCTTTGCTCTCAACTTCCTGTTGAGAGGAGGAAAGCTTGCAACCCAGTTGTTTCCAACAGTTTATGTCATTATTAAGGTTAGCAGTATCACACCAGTCAGAGAACTTCCTTACAAATACAATTAAATGCAGTTAATTTCTTCAGGGACAAGCAGATGCAGATACTTGTGTTCAAAAAATTTCATTATGCTTACTTCTTTTTAAACATCCCATTGCAATTCTCCTTCTATAAACACAGTTGTTCTCTCAGTAGCTTTTAACAATCTACACTGTGTCTGGAAATTACTAAAGAAAAACTTTACAAAGGCCTCTATCCCTGATTTTGGATTTGATATGGGAGTTCCCATAGGAGAAGCAAAATCTTTTGCTTAAAAGCAGCAAAGGATACGAGCAAAGGATTGTAAAGAATTAGAATCTGGTTGTTAGCCTCTTGGCACGATCCATTGAACTTTAGTCAATGAGTCAGGGAGCTAAAAGAAAATGATGACATAGGCACCGTTCAAGTCCCATCTAAAAACATGAGTTTGTAACTTGACACATGCAAGCCTAGAAACCCTCCATGTAAAATGACATCTGTAAGAGGCATTTGTAGTGCTGTCTGGTTGTCTCATCAGCATTTTTATAAAGGAGAGGGCTAAACACTGTGTTCTATAGGCAAAATGTAGTTCAGTGAACATTTCCACAAGTACTTGAAATCTACTAGGGACAATATTTCATAGAAAAGAGAGGAGTTAATTGGGAGAGCTGATTAAGAATACAAATGTGAAAGACAATGGAGTTCAAGATCACTGTCAGAAGATAAATAATGTGAATAGCAGGCAAATGCTCTGTAAATATCTTGCTGGAGGATGAAATTTATACTCAGTGATAAAAGACTGCTATTGGCAGATGCCCTGAGAAAGTGAGCATTTAATGATTATTTTATCCTGTGACTTTACAGTCATAGCTTGGCTTGTTTTGAGCACTACTTTCCATCCCATAGCAGCACTGCTTATGTCATTTTAGACAGCCCTCTCTTTGTGCTACTCAGTCCTGTCTCTGTCTCACCTCTTGAGTTATGTTATGATAACTCAAACTTTTTCTGCAGTGGCTCTGCTCAAGAGGCAACGAGTGGCCTTGCTATGGGTAACAGAAGAAGGACTGTTTGTGTCAGCTTTGCTGCCAAAGGAATGCTCGTGTAACCACAAGCTCAGTCTGTTCCAGAAAACTCATCTGCAATCAAAGCTAACATAACTGATGCAAGGAGCAACAGGATATGAAAATCATATTCGAATGGACTGGAAAACTATTAGACATTACTTGATGGTTTATTTCACTGTAGACATATAACTAGCAATGAACACCAAAGAAACCAAAAAAAAGATCTGATGATTTAACAGCAGTTCCCATCAGTAGTGAGACCAATATAAGTTAGCTGCCCTCAGTTCAGGTAGAGTCTCAGCTGGCATTCCTTGTACAATCTTTGGATTCATACTTCAGAGATAGGGGTACTGAATGGAGAAGGTCTAGCTGAGTCACCTTCCCTGGAGGTGTTTAAGGCACGGTTGGATGAGGTCTTGAGGGACTTGGTTTAGTGTTTGATAGGAATGGTTGGACTAGAAGATCTTATGGGTCCCTTCCAGCCTGGTTGTTCTATGATTCTATGGTTCTATGATTCTAATATGATGCATGAAAAAAGACTGAAGGAATTAGGGTCAATAAGATTATAAAGACTGGTAGAAGATACACCTATGAAAAAGACACCTGTTAGGAATAAATTGCTTTCTAATTTTTTACTACCTTCCCTGATTTTGATCCATCATTCCTACATGAAAAGTAAAGTTGTTCCCCCTGTCCAGAGCAAATCTGACAAGAATTAATTCATATAAATTGGAAAGAAATAAACTCAATATAATCATCAGGAAAAGCATTTTTGGCAGTATAGATAGTGATATGTAGTTTGCCTTGAATGTCTATAATTGAGTGTCTGGAAAAAGATTTAGTCAGGTATGAGGTAGATATTTCTTTTTTCACAATACTTCCTCTTCTCGATCTCTTTTTAGCCATTTTTTTCAATAGTCCTATGAATTACTGTTTTTCATGGAGAACTATGGGATAAGTAAAAGTATAACAATTAAAATATAAGTATTTTTCACGTACAAAGATTTATTGTTTTGAATATTTATTTACATGTTTCTAATACTGATTGGGAGAGGCATTAATTTTTTCCATGTTTTGCTTCAGAATGGAGGAAGTTGCCTGTGCTCTGTGGATGACTCAAATGACCACGTGCTCTCTGTGTGGGACTGGCAGAAAGAAGAAAAGCTGGCAGATGTCAAGGTGTTGCAATAAGATATTTTGTACTACTTGCTTGTATGTAGATTGGATTTCTTGTTGTAAAATGTCTTTCTATATTTAACATCTTGTGCCTTTTTAATGCTCATTTTATAAAAGGCAAAGAAAAGGAAAAAAGGGAATATTTTCTCTCACTTTTGAAATTGTTCCAGTAGTTTGGTTTAAAAAAAAATAAATCTGCTGTTGTAGTCATTCTAGAATTGATTAGAAAAGTCTAGGCAGCAGTGAATAGGAGCACATGCAGAAAATAAATATCTTTACATTTTTGTGTAGAACTTCTCATTATTTTGAAGGATAACTTTTGATATTAACGTATAAAAACAAAACTTTTTGACTGCCAAGTATTCTGTTAAAGTATTCCAGTCTACACTAATAAATGAATGGCTCAGATTTTTTTCTTAGAGCCAGAGTTGATCAGTTAATCTAACTAGACTACCATTTAATATTGTTCTGTTTTCTTTGAATTTGAAATTTTGATACTATGTTTTTCTTTTTTCCTTCCAAGTGCTCTAATGAGGCTGTATTTGCTGCAGATTTTCACCCTACTGATACAAATATAATAGTTACTTGTGGAAAATCACATCTTTACTTTTGGACTCTAGAAGGAAATTCCCTTATTAAAAAGCAAGGATTATTTGAGGTAAAATCAAATTTTTTCCTTAATTTTAGTTTTGTAATAATGGTACAGCCATACAGAAGTAAGCATTAATAAGTGCTGATCAAAACAACTGGTTATCATTGGACTTGAAATTCTGCAGAAACTCAGGTAGCTCTCATGGTATGGCACAGAGAACTTTTCCATGAGTAAAACTTCCACAATGGAGTTTTGAAATGCAATTGCTGTTTTGTTCCTTGCATTCTTTTTCTTATATTTTCATGCTGGCAAAATAAAATTACCTAAAAATTCTCTGTGCTTAAATCAGGTTAAAGAAACAGTGATACATGGCGTGTTTTTTAAAATTACATTAATATGAATATTCTTCCATTTTCCTCTGTTCTGCTCAGATACTTATATATGTGTAATTAAAATAAAATTTTAGCTGGCCACTATTTGGTAAATGTAATTTTCATTTCAAGGTCTTGACTTAATTTTGTTCTTAAATATAGACTAAGCTTTAGAGCAGTTAGATGCACAAATGAGGGATGTTTACGGTGACTGCAGATAACTCGAGCAGGGCTTAGTTAATTGCTTGTGGAATCATGGCTTGCAAGTATAGTCAAAACAACTACTTTGCAATGAGAGTTTATATACTTTGTGTATATTAATATGCTAAGGCGGAGATGCTGAGATAATGCATTTAAATTTCATTATGGTTCTTTTCCATTCATTTTTAACTCCTAAGCTACTTGGGCAGATTTTTCTGCGTTTGTTATGGCTCTGTTATTCTTGATGGTTGTTGCAGATGGAAAAGTGTGGTGGCCCTAGTTGAGAACAGTTCTTAGTTTAAGGAGAAAGAGGCCAAATACACTGGTGTTCAACAAATGGAGTAAATAATGTCCTTAGAAGCTATTAGCTAGTGAATTTTTTTGTCCCCTTATACATTTCACTGTTTTGTTACTGTCAGTATCTTAAATGCAAGACCTCAAAGCAACATTTCCATTACTGAACCTTAAGATTTCTTCATTCTTATATGACAGCAACTCCCTAGTAATATTTTTCTCCTAGAAACTTTGGAGTTAAGCATTCTAATAGTAAGGCTTGTTTGCATCTTTGGCCATTTCTAAATACTTAAAGCTTTGGGGATTATGCAGGCTTTTGGATATTTGGTTTATCTAGGAGCATTCCTGTAGGCCTCCTCACTCGCTCTATCCACAACTGGTAATTAAACGATGCAGGACTGGGCCACCAACCTCAACTGATGCATCTTTTGCTGTTGTGCAGATCAACCATTTAAACTGCAGGAATGTGTTTAACTTCTGTGTAGATATGTGAGTAAAAATAGAGTCGTATAAGACTAAACTAAATTACTCAAATGTGTATTCTTAAAATAAATGGCTTGTGTGTTGCTGTGAATGTGTTTTTCATAACCATGCAGAAACAAGAGAAGCCAAAGTTTGTCCTGTGTGTGACCTTTTCTGAAAATGGCGATACTATTACAGGAGACTCAAGTGGAAACATTTTGGTTTGGGGGAAAGGTAAGACACGACTGAAGTTAATGGTGAAATTTTGATATAGAAGTCTATGCATTTTTACATAAATACAGCCTCATTTTAAGAACAGTAAATTTTGTTTATCTTGAGATCTTTCCCAAGACCAGTCCAGCAGATTACGTCTGGATTCTCCTCCAAGTACCTAAAGAACAAATATACCTCATGGCGAGAGCACAGAATTCTGTAGAACGAGTTCCTTGCAGTCAAATGTTGAATCACAGAGCACTTACTGACTTAAGAAATGGCCAGAAAGATTCTTTTCCTTATTGGTGTGGTAGTAAGAAATGTTGTTAATGCATTTGATGATATATACTGTCACTCTGTAGTGTTTGCAAAACTTATGCCTATTGACATACACTTCAAAACCCCCCCAACAAATAACTTTGTTTTCCTATGAAGTCAAGCTAAATATATGCAGTTTTAATTGAATTCCTCAGCTGTATTTCAAATGAATATGTGGATAGGACAAACTTCTTAAAAAGCATGTTTTAGTAAGAAAAGCCTCTTTTGGGCAGCAGAAGCAGTGGCTGCTGGGAGGCAATATCCTAAAGGAAGCAGCGACATGATAGATGTTTACTTTGTGTGTCATATACCATACACAGAAATAAGGAGAATCACCTGAAGGAGGCCTTATTAGTAAAGGAAGAAGGGATATGGATGACAGCCGCTTTTTTTTCACTTGGTCCTTTCTCTCAAGATACTGAAAGGATACAAGATACGGGAAATAAAATGATGAATCAGTTACAGTTGAACTTTACTGAACTGTTTTTGTAGACTTTTTTTCATCCAAGGACTATCAGCCAACTATCACCTTGTTCTTTTGACTGATGGCTGTTGAGGAAAAGGTTGGATATGGTATTTGTAACTCAGCTCTGCTTTTATTTCCTTCCCCCACCTTTGTTTTCTGTGATAACTTAAAGCAAGACACTTAAAGCCTATTGCTTCCCAAGTTTAGAAGTTGCATAGTCCCATCTCCTCCCTGCTCCTGGTTGTTATTTTGAATTATCTAAAGAGAAGGGAGATAGTGGCAGGTGCCGGCACGGCAGGGTCAGTGTGGTGCTCAGTGGCTGGTGTGCCTTCATGATCTTAGGCTAATTTCTGCTTTGACTGCAAGCAACCTATTCTACCCTTTCTCCCAGGAATGAAAGAGAATTCTGTGTGTGCTGGGAGATCTCCTCATCTCTATTGGTTCTTATGGTTTGGACAAAAATGTTGTTCTTATTTTTTCTATCTTAGTACAGCATACTTTGTGTCTTTGCTACTTTTGATTCTGAGCTCTATGCTAAGGCAGGGCTGCTTCCACCAGTTCAGAGTACGCTTAGCAAAAACTTCTCTTAATACAAATCACTTGTGACTGATGCATTATAACCACAGATTTGGATAGAATCAAATGGGACTTCTTAAGGAAAAAACAGTTGTTTATTTCTAACTTGCAGCAGCCCCTTTCTTGTGCTAAAGTAAAATTTACACAAGCTTTGATGCAAGGTGCACACTTGAGTAACAGAACCACTATAATCATTAATTTATAATTCATAATAGCAACGGTTCATCAAATTAGAAGCACTTAATCCAACATGGTTGGGAGGTGTTTTGAGTCTAAGAAGGCACTTGAACAAGCCAAATTCATCAATTAAAAGGGTATGGGTCCTTTTGAAGAGTGATTCAGCACCTTCTGCCAAATGTTCAAAGACCTCTAGCTTAGTCAGGTTTTGGTGCAAGTTAGTTGTCTGGAGGTTGTGGAATATCCTTAAAGGATAACAAGTGACTGGTTTATGGTTTCTTTGCTGATAAGGTACATAATGCTACTGCAGGTAAACTGTGATGTCAAATGGCTTAGCTTAAACCCCCTGAAAGATTTGAATGAACCTATTTTACTTTGTGATTGAACTAGACTGAGTCAGTACGTATACTTTTCAATATGATAAAAAGGAGCTATTAAGCTGAGTATTTCAGTTATAAAATCTTTCCTCCTTCTGTCTAGGTACCAACAGAATAAGCCATGCTATTCAAGGGGCACATGAGGGTGGAATATTTGCGCTGTGTATGCTGCGAGATGGCACGTTAGTATCAGGAGGTGGAAAAGACCGAAAGCTGATATCTTGGAATGGAAATTACCAAAAAATTCAAAAAACGGAGGTGATATCACCTATCTTTAAATATCTCTGCTACATTTTATCATGTGGGTGTGTATCTATGGGAAGCAAATCACTAGTAAAATGTAATATCATTTGAGTCATCAGGTAATTCATGTGATAGCGTATTCATTAACATAATATTTCATTTTTAAGATCTATAGTAACTGGAAAACAAATTTGGTATTTATACTTTTTCATATTATTTCTTCCTTTCATTGCAATTAATAATGTGAGGTCATTTTTCACTTCAGATTATTAATATATTAAAATGTTCTTGTATTTTATTCTTTTCTGAAATGATATGAGGGGTTTGGGGCTTTTATTTTTTAGTACTCATATTTTTTCATTAATTCCTTAGTTAGCATTATTTTTTATTTGAAAAAGAAATTCCAAAATTGAGTTCAGTTGTTCTGTAGAAACTTGAAAGAATAAAGTGGAATGCATTTGGACAGAACTACATGTGAGAGGGCAACCAGCACAGGAGTCTGAGGAAGGTTTTAAACTTTTACTGTGTATGAGATCCAAGACAAAAAAAAATGGAGACTATATCTCAGGAATCAAGAGTGTCAGGGGAGAGACAGAGAGATAGTTATAGAATGTATTTTAACCTGTCACAGTGAAACTCAACTCAATCACTTCACCCAGTATGAGTGGATGTATGTTCAAATAGACATTTTCTTACCCTTGTCTGAAAAATGTTGGTGTGTGCCAGCCCACTACGCTTTGTCTGTGAAGCAATTTTTAGTTAATAACGACATCTCTGTGCTTGAGCACTCACCTCATTCACCAGATCTGGCTCCTGCTTCCCAAAGATCAAGTCATTGCTCAAGGAACTTGTTTTTATTGGTTGAAGATTTGAAAACCAAAGAAACAGAGATCCTCAACATCCTTTCATAAAATGATCCGCAAAATTGCTTTCAGTGTTGGCAGCATTGTATGTTTTAAAGGTGATCAGAACCTAAGCTGCAATTAAAAGAGTTCCTTTCAAGAAAGTAGAAGTACAAAGCCTAACACTGTCTTTAAGTAGAAAAGCTTAGTCTGACATCATGGTTGCAATTAAAATGTGGTTGAGTTAACACAATATGAAGTAACCTTTTCTGTTTGTTGAAATACAGTTCTGGTTCTTTATCTGTACAAAGTGAGTGTTCTGCAGATATGATGGCTTTTCTTATAGTGTTATAAAGACAGTCACTGAGCTGATGCAAGTGGTTATAGACTCCAGTTCTTCTCTGTGCAGAATTTATGAAAATATATTTGCTAGACCATCTGTCTTTAAAAGTACCAATGTTTGACAAATTGTACAACTTGTCTGTTTGTCTGTTGTGACCACAGATTCCAGAGCAGTTTGGTCCGATAAGAACAATAGCAGAGGGAAAAGGGGATGTTGTATTAATAGGAACCACTAGAAACTTTGTCCTACAGGGCACGCTATCAGGAGACTTTTTCCCAATCACCCAGGTAAGCTGTTACCTTACAAGAACATTTCTAAGAATATAGTAGCAGTAAAAGTATTGCTTGAAGTTAAGTATCATAAATATGCTATTTATTTGATTTATTATTACTGTACTGTTGGCAATAGATAACAGTATAAATATGCATCTACCTAATCAAATGATTTTTTGAAAGCTTTAATATGTATTTTGGTCATTTAAATCCTGTTTAAATATGTTTGATGGTACTGTTCTTGTCAAGAAACATTTCTACTTGTGTAGGGTCACACTGATGAGCTTTGGGGACTTGCAGTCCATTCCTCTAAACCTCAGTTCTTCACTTGTGGACATGACAAACACATTACCCTCTGGGATGCTACCACTCATCGTCCTATCTGGAACAAGATTATAGAGGTATAAATTTATCAAGCAAGACTCTACTCCTTTTATAGAAGTTCTCAAGGAATTTGAGTTTTTAATAAGATGATTGATTAACAATATCTTAAAATATTAACTTGAAAAATTGAATGTCATAAAATTTGTCTTTATGAAAATGGATGTAAAGCTCTTACAAACAAGCATTTAAAACCCTATGTTATATGAATCTTTATGCTGTGTCATTTAGAAGCGGTGCTGTATCACGCAGGAATGTACAATGCTGTTGACATTTCTATTTTCTTTTTACAGAAAGACAGAAACATAAAGCTAGAAAATATTTATCATTTAAAAGTAGTTCTGATGAGAATTAACTGCTACTGTAGAATAGTCGGAATTCAGAAGGAAAATATATTTTTGCTGACTTTTTTGCCTTCTTAATTTGTTTTGTGTGCAGTATTAATATTTTTATACATCCTGGTCATAGATAAACAAATGTGGGGCTTAGAATTTCACTTCCTGTCTCTGATATAAAACTTGATGTTTAAGTTCTGAAGGAATACTTAGTGGAGGCTCAGTTTTATTCTGTACATAAGCACATTTAGCTGTGTTATCTGCAGACTCCTAATGGCTTTTTGGTGACATGATCTTGATAACTATATGTGTCATTGGGAACTTATTTTTTTAAGGAGTGTTTTTTAGACACCTGGTCACTTTTATAATTGTTTGCTGTAAGAAGGTATTGGCTTATCTCCTAGAGGGAGTGGTGATGTTTTTACCTCTCTATTGTGAGATGCCACTATCACACTTTTTTCCAATATTCTTTTCTTTGTATTTTTTTCATAGCTGTGTGAATATTGGTTTTTTTGAGATACATGTACAATAACCAAGTTATTTCTGAATCTCTTTTCATCTGCCCTCTGTGCAGTGGAAAAGTTAAAAAATTCCCTCAGGAAAAATAAAACAGATATAAATATATCAAATACTCAGGTTTGCAAATCAAACTATAGCCTATAACTTATAGAAGACCCTTATCTTGCTGTATTCTATGTACTATAGTAAATAATCTTTTTCCAACTTATGGGAATTTTTGAAAATCATTGTTATGTGACTTTTAAAATAAGATAGCTGATTTTCAGACCTACGGTGAAAGCTAGTATTGATATAGCTTCTTGAATACAACACATCTGCGATAAGCATAAGCGAATGTATCATGCCGAAGCAGTCGTAACAAAAGAGCATTTGCCAAACTCTCTCTTTTAGTATCCTGCTCCAGTTGCATGCACTTGTTAAATCATGATTGACTGGGGAGAGTGGAAAACAGAATATATTCTGTTCAACCAAGGTGATATGTTCCAAGTTCCATATTTTAGTTGACTTCTAAATTAATAGGGGAAATCAAATCAACAGTTCCACTTCCCCAGAGATGGAGCCGTATTTACACAGTTCAGTGCCTCTGTTATAAAGACAGCTTGGTTTATGGTATAAGAAATTAAAAGAAAAGTAGTTATTTGAATCTTAAAAAAATGCAAATCAATAACACTAAGGTTTTGGCCTGAGAAGCAGGCAGATAGTTGCATTTTCCTACCTCCTAATAATCTGAGGATTTAAGATGTATTAATATGATTTGTGTTCAGAAATAAGCTCTACTGTCTTCAGTCTGAAGCAATGCTGCAGTTAGACCTCAAGGGAATGGTCAAAACTTGAGATTTTCATGGGTCTCAATGTGCTTGCAGATCGCTTGAATTGCTACCAAGATGCCAAATGCAAGATCAAATAAATATCAGCACACTTAGGCTACAAATTTCAACAATAAAATATATTTTTAAAAAGAATTGAGCAGTTATAAACCAAATTTTCCTCAATCTGTCTTGGTAAACTTTCTAAGAAAAGATGTGCCTTTTTTCATTTTGAAAGCAATCACAGTGTGCTGTACTGTACGGCATGGAATATGAACACACTAGGTTGCCGAAATACTTGATCTTCAATTCAGGATGATTCATACAATGACAGAACTGCAAAGTTTTACATAGACCTTTCTGGTCTTTCAGCATAGCTTTTTTTGTGGAGAATTGATTATTTAGAAATGGTACATGACTGGTTTTGTGAAAGTCTTATTTATAAATCTCCTGAAATGGAGAGTAAAATAATTGAAGCCAAATTTTTTATGCTTTCCTAATAAATTCCCTTTTTGTTGAAAAAAAAAAATCATCATATAATTCAATTGCAGATACTAAAGTGATACTTTACTCTGTGCAGTATAAAGCTGTATGGTTTTGTATACTTGCATACACTTTCAAAAATGCTGGGAAAATAAGTTAGTACTTCTGATATATTTCTCATTACGGGAACGATATACCGAGGAGGGCCTATAGTCTGTCACTTTGCTGTCTTGCAGTCTAAAGAAAAGAGCATTTAGAGGTTTGAGTTAAGAGTGAGAGATAGTGCAGATAAACACAGTATGTGGAACAGGAAAAAATCTATTAATCAGATAAACTACTGTCTTAGAAATAAATTTGCTTAAATAATTGTCAACTAGAAAAAAAGACATGATTTCCACCGTTTTATCCATTGTGTCCTTTGAAAAACTGAACTGGAATTTAGCTGATTATGGGTTACAGAGAGCTTCAATTGATCTTTAGCTGTGGTTTTGCAAATATACTCTCAAACCGTGTTATTGAAACATTTAAGAAACTGCTTTATTTACCAACATTATTTTGAAAAGGCTGACAACAGCAATAAGACTATTAAACTAGACTTGGAATTATTTCTTTTCCCCTCCAACTACACATTGCTTCATCAAGACAAGATTTCTATTATCCATTTTGACAATAATCTCCTTATTAACCACTTTAAGTGTCTGAGACTGCTTCATAAATCAGTGACTGATTAGTGTAAATAAATCACGTCATGTTAACCTATTTTTGTCTGAGATGCAAGTAAAATATTTTAATGTAGTTATAAGTTACTGCTCAGATTAAATTAACTGTTTGAACTTCTTTTCTCTTATTCAAGAGAGTATTTTAGCATTTACTATGAAATTGTACTTCAAAGCAATTAGCAAATTTTCCTTTCTAGACTACTGTAATGGTTTAGAAAGTGCCTGTTGAAATCCTGAATCTCAACATTTATCTGAAATAGCTTTGCTTTAGAGCTAGTAACATCCTTGAAATAAGGTACTTGTTTAAATGCACCTAGCCTCTAGAGCTAGTAATTACAAATTGCTAAAAACATGAGCAGGTTTACTAAAATGACTAAAATGTGATAGTATTTTAGAATATAGAAAAAGGAGAACATAAGAATTTCTGTGAGATAAGTTACTGGGTTTTTTTTTTTGGCATGCATTTTAGATTTATTGTTGACCAGCATCAGAAAAAAATAGTCTATTTATTTTGGGACTCACTGCTAGAACCTGAAGAGTTCTGGAACTCATTCTTTGTAACTGAAAATGTATTAGAAAGAAAATGCTTACCTTGGTTTTTTTAGGCATATGATTAAATTGCAGGAGAAACACTGCAATTCTACCTGCCTCCATAATAATACACTATACAAATTAAAGTGTTTTAAAACTGCATATCAAAATAAGAATCCCAGCTTAAGCCCTTAATCCTCCCACTAAGCTACAACTGGCAGGTGCTGAAAAAGGTGTTGATATGTGTAGAAGTTAGGCTTTATCCCTTCATGGGAAGTGATCCATACCTTCATTGAAAAAGGTACTTGCTTGTTGTTTAGACATTGGGTAGCCTGCAGCTTTGATACTTAGGTCAGCTCTATTTTAAGAAGTTATTTTTATCTTTTACTTGTTTGTAGTTTGTTGAGAAGCTGCCTTGCCAATGTTATTGTTATGAAATCACTTGCAAAGTTATTTTTAGGTAGTAAGGAAAACAAAACAGTAGCCTTGTATAGAAGGAGAAAAATATATTGGGTAATATTTCAATCCGTTAAAAATGCCTTTCTTCCCTCAAGTTTGTATTTATAAAAAACCAAACCTAAACCTAAAAAAAATTAGCAAGAGAAACTTACTCTGTTCATAAGGCAGATAATTGAACTATCTTTTTGTTACAACTTGGACTAGTAAAAAAGTGTTCTTCCTTCTGCAACATTTTAGGATCCAGCACAGTCTTCAGGTTTTCATCCTTCAGCATCTGTTGTTGCAGTTGGGACGCTGACCGGAAGGTAAGATGTGCAGAACTTCACCTTGGTCACTAACAAACACTGCATGGTTTTTCCACCTCATCTCCAAGTTCATGTTCTTGTTTTGCGGATATATGCGTGACATATCCATCCCCTATTGATTTCTATTGAATTTCAGAGTGAAGTTTAGTTGCATTGCCTCGGTGCCTAGAAACCCTAGTCTTTGTGGAGTACCCTGTGTTTAAGTGTTGCATGAACACAGAACAGGGTTTCTGCCCTGGGACAGCAAGCAATCTGAGATCAGCAAGAGGAGATGGATTTGGACAGGGCAGTAAACCTAGGTTAGCAGCAAGACTGTGCGTGAGAGGTGCTGCCACCATACCAGTGACCTGAACATTAAAACTTTCTGTTCATAATGGTGAAGGAGAAGTTTAAGGAGGAGTTTGAGATAACAAGTTAACTTTGTAGTTGTGCACAGAGATCTTCTCTGAGGCCTGCAGGGCAGTGTAGGGGAAATCACATAGATAAAAGTTGCTTGATGGGAGATTTAGCAAGTGGTTTATTGTCTCTAATGTAGTGGCAGGCAGAGGCTTTAACAAAAATTTGGCAAATGTTCCACTGTGCTAGACAGAGTGTAAAAATGCATAAGAGAATACTTACTGCCTGAAGAATGTAAGGTATAAACAAAACAGACAAAACCAAGGTGAAAGATATCTCCATTTTATAGCACAGATTGAACCCATGGTCACGTGGAAGGTCAATAGCAGACCCTGGGTTTAACCTTGGTCATCTCACAGTGGGTTGCCTTTGCCATCACTTCATCTTTTTCTTTAATGTCACATGGGGGCAGACTTTGCTGTTAGTATTGAAAAGAGTTCCACTTAACTGAGAACATACAGAATACTTACAGGTTATGAACCAAGATAGTTTTGGATTGTATATCAATCCTAAATAAAGATTAATTTTTACTTCATTAAAATTTATTAATTAAATTTATTAAAGGTTAATAAATGTAAAATATTTTTAAAGCTAATTAAGCTAATCCTTCTATTAAAAGAGAATGGTCCTGGTTCTTGCTATGTTTTCTTTTGCTCTGGAATTTACTGTAGGCATCAATTTAAACATCAGCATAGCACAGAGGAGGGTCATTAAAGAAGAAGGGTGATTATATGTAACTGTACCTGATTCTAGTGCATGACTCACAGTAAAACAGATTAAAATCTGAAGACTGATATCAGGGTCAATGTCTGTTCTTTTTTCTGGTTAAAAAACATGGGAAAGAAGCTATCCTTGTGTTAAAGTGAAATAAACTAAACAAAGTAGCAGTTGCTGTTTTCTTTTCTTGGCATAAAACTTACGCTGTTTTGACAGGAGAAAAGTTGGTCAAGATTACAGTAGATTTTGATTCCTTATGGGATGATTTATTGGCCTCTTTCTTTATTTACAACAGGTGGTTTGTGTTTGACACAGAAACAAAAGACTTGGTCACTGTACACACAGATGGAAATGAACAACTGTCTGTAATGCGTTACTCACCAGGTTTGAGAGCGTTTACTTACTGGTTAAAAAAATCCGTTGAGATTTTTTGTTAAATTTGAGTTGGTTTGTTTTAAAATAATTGCCTGTTTGCCATACCAAAATTGAAAATAAATATGCCATGAAACATTGGCAACACTGAATGGGTAGTGTCTTAAACTCTGGTTTTCTTTTCCCTCTCTCCCTCCTCTGCACATTCAGTACAGTTTCACTGAGAAGAAAAAAAACAAATATGACATAGTTGGGTAGTTTGTTCCAATCAGGTTAGACCCAAATGGACTGTAGCTGCTTCCAGAAGTGTCATGTTTTTGACAGTAATATTTACTGTATAAATTTGCTGGTTTGTAATCTTAAATGTGCATCAATATGCAACTGAAAAAATACCCCAAATTTTTATTTTCTCATTTTTTGATATCAAGCCATTAAGAACAGTTCCTCTTGTCTGTGACTCAGCAACTTTTCAAAATTAGCCTAGTTTTTTCCTAACAGGAATAATTACAATTTGCTTTTGTGTTTATAGATGGAAACTTCTTGGCAATAGGTTCCCATGACAACTGTATTTATATCTATGGCGTAAGTGAAAATGGAAGAAAGTACACTAGAATCGGCAAATGTTCGGTAAGTAACCTTTTTTCTCCTGGTTCAGTATTAACAATTTATGTATGTTTTGTACCACTATATTAATACTGTCACATTGAGGAATACTGTTAGTGCAGTTAATGCAACATTTTTCTCTTTGTAGGGTCATTCCAGCTTCATTACTCATCTGGATTGGTCTGTTAATTCACAATATCTTGTGTCTAATTCAGGAGACTATGAAATCTTATACTGTGAGTAAGAATTATATTTAGTGTTTTTGTACAAAGTTCAGGCAGTCTAATACAGATTTTAAATTTAAATGAGACCATATAAGTGCCAAGCTAGACCATATGTTTTAGTTCATCTGTTGCAATCAAAAATCTATACAATCTGAGAATTAAAAACATTATCATGTGGTTGGTTTTTTTCTTCTGTAGGGATCCCCTCTGCTTGTAAACAAGTCGTGAGTGTTGAAACAACTAGAGATATAGAATGGGCCACTTACACCTGTACTTTAGGTTTCCATGTTTTTGGTAAGTGTCATTCCTCTTACAAACTATTACATTCTTGTTATTAACAAAGACTTGGATAACTAATGTTTTCTTATGAAACGTGACTACTCATATTCCAGGGAAAAATACAGAACTTCTGTTATGCCTTTTTTATTACAATCTGTCCTCTTATTTCAATCCAGAAAGACTCTTGTTTAATATTTCTTGCTAGCTGCAAGTTAAAGTATTAAATAATAACTTCCTTAGACTTCAGAGGGACAAACCACAAAAATTCAAAGTCTTGTTATGGAAGATCTGAAGAAAAGGTGAGATATGGTGGTTCATTAGATGGTATGAAGTGCACTTCTCTGTCTAGGCTACAGGAAAGATCAGAGTGGCTAAACTGTTAAACTGTTGTTGACCTCTCCTGCAGGGAAGAGAAATGCAGCAAGAAGAAACTGTTTGCAGACCAAGACGACACATAAGCAAAACCTTAACTTAAAAACATATTTGTGACAAGGACACTTTCTTTTAAAATGTCTTTATTAGAAATTATGTTTAAAATCATAATATAAATTATAATTATACTTATCTTTATATTTGCTATAATCTGATAGCAAATACAGTTAGTGCAAGTAACAAAGAGATAAGACCTCTGCTTTCTATAGGGATGGAATAGATTGGAAAGTAGTTAGAAGTTAGATATTTTCAAATTATCTGAGTGTGATCAAAAAAACAACTGGTTAACGTAGTCTACAGACCATTAATACCTATTTTCAGGACATTGCAGAGAACAAGCAAAGTACTAGAAAAATGGAGAAGAGTGAATGCAGTATCTGTGGAATCATTTACCTTCAGAGCTCATATGGAGAGAATAAAGGGCAAAGTTAGTGGCTACAAGTTCATGAATTATAAATTGGAGACCAATCTGGTAATGTTGGAAGTTGCTGTACTGTTCAGTGCCTTGATGCTTAGAGCAGCCAGTATGAACAGTCTTCAAATACTTGCCAGGATTGCCCTACTGGACACAAAAGAAGCAATCAAGGTCACAAGGTTTCTATTGTGTTTATTCTTCAGTAGCTTCTGGCTGACTGAAACTAGGGGTATTTTATCACTACCCAGAACCACATAAAAGTCACAAATAGTATGCATAATACTCACAGATCAAGGTAACCAATGGGGGCAGGGGGAATGAACATTGATCTGTTGAACACCTTTCTTAAAGCACGGGAACAGATTAGTCAGTTTGGGAACGTTTAGAGATTATTCAGCTGAAAATCAACAGCATGCAAAGTGTTTTCAATGGAGGATATTTTAGTAATACAAACATGTGTAAATGTGAAGGACTAAAGGCTTTAAAACACTTAGTATGCTCTTTCAAGACCCATATGGTGCTGAATCAGTTTGTATCACATGCTCAGTTTTGAGAAAAAATAGTATTTAAAGTGAAGGACAGGAACTGAAGAAATCTAAGATGCTGTGCAAAACCTGACAACATTGCAAATAAAGTGGAGCTCAGACTGGATGGGTTCAAAACTGACTAGAAGATTATGCACTGAACATTATATTTCAATATATTTGTTAATAGCATGTATGGTAAAACAGCATGTATAATGTGTGGGTGCCGTGAAGTGCAGGGCTGAGTTACCTTGTGAAACAGAGGAATAGAATAAAAAAAATGAGGCAATTCAATAGAGACAAGTAGTTTACACACTTGAACAGCAGAACCCAGGTGTACAAATACAGAATGGAGGAAAGCAGACAAGAAAGCAGATATGCACAGAAAGATCAGATTACTCTCACATACAAACTGAATGTGAGTCAACAGCATTATGCTGTTTTAGGAAAACCAGATGCATTAGTGGGATGTCTAATGAAAAGGATGACGTGCAAAATGTGAAATAATTGTCCACTTATAAATATCTACTTCAGTCACAGCTGGAAAGCTGCTTGTGATTTTTGCACATTTGAACAACAGATAATGTGCTGACTAGCAAGAATAATTATCCATCTAAATATTGTTCTAGGACAAGATGTAATGAATGAATTTTAGAGAAGAAGAGCAGAAAAAAAAAGCATGGTGTCAGTCTTCAACGTGAGAGAAAGGAACTGATCTCTTTCCATGTCTGAAGAGGATAAGCAGAGGGGAATCAGTTTACATATTTGGAAAAACTTGCTGGGAGGCACTGGAGTAAATTTTGAAAGAGCATGGAATCTTAAAGAGAAAAAACAACATGATGGTTTCCCCATTTTAAAATAGCAATCTTGTTTCCTAAGCCATTTCCTTTAGGGATTATCTCCAGCTTGTCATTGTGACCTCTATAGAAGACTCCTGCCTCTTTTCAGCTACTATTTGGTGTTCATACAGCCTTTTTTTTTTTTTTTTTTGTCAAAGCAGTTGTGTAAAACAGCTTTTCTGTCTCATAATTCCACAAGTAGCAATTACTGCATTTCTTCTTTGCACCTTCATTTTCTTTAAACATCTTGTTTATTGTCCCTGATGGAGACATCAGGAGAGTTAGTAGTAGCCCCTAAATCAGTACGTTGTGTTTTTGTTAATTTACAACAGTTTGTAATTCCTTATAAAGACATGGAATCACTTCCTCTTACTGCCTTTGAATTGCTGCACAGTGATGCCAAGACTATTTGGGAAGAATTACACAGGGATCAAAGGGCAGCTGTTTCCACAGAGCAGGGCAAGTGCCCTTTTTGGGTGTTATCAGTAACCCAAAGAAGGGGAGCTGGAGCATGCCTGCCCTGCCCACAGGCATAAGCATCCTTCCAGGAGATAAGTACACAAGCAAGGAGGGTAGCAACTGTTTCATATTGACCTGTAGTAACAATGAAGGAAGAGGATGCACTCAAGTGGTAGGTCCTCAGGAGGACATTGCATTGATGAGCTAACAGTTTAATTTCAGAACACCAGTTTATTTAACAACAGGTAAGAGAAAGTACTTGAGGAAAGCAGAGAATTATTTACAGTAAAACAAACAAAAGCATTTAAAAACGTGTAGTCTGTTCAGTTTCTTTTCAAGGATCTTTTCAACACTTTAAACTGTAGTTTCTTGTTTCATAGGTTTTAGACTCTAGCAATATGAAGAAAATATCTTGAACCATACACAAGTAGTTTTTAGACTAGTATGAAGAACATATCTTAGCTCATGCATAAGCACAAGGGAAAATGCAGTAATTGTTATTTTCCTACATAATCATATGAAAATTCTTTTAGGCTGAGACACATGACTAATTCAGCAGAATTTTTTTTGTCTTTTCAGACTAGAGGAAATAAAGTATGTGTTTGATTTCCTACTAGGATCTGGTCTTTTGCTCATACTGAAGTACTCATACTGATGTGCTCATACTGATGGAGCTGCAGTTATTTTTACAGTTGTATCTGTTTTCTTTTTGTAATAAGTAATCCTTTATTAATTTTTTAACAAAAACTTAAACTGTCACTTTTATTTCTACTATAAAAAAAACTAATTAGTCTCTGTTTCAGGTGTATGGCCTGAAGGTTCAGATGGAACAGATATTAATGCAGTCTGTCGATCACATGGGAGAAAATTGCTATCAACAGGGGATGATTTTGGCAAAGTACATCTCTTCTCATATCCATGTTCACAGTTCAGGGTAAGATATTTTTAAAAAAATTACTCTTATGACTTGCATAGATGCATTAAATGTTGTTTTCCTATCTACAAAAAAAATAAAGGAATGGGAATATATATATGCTTAAGAGATTTACTTATGGTTAATTGAAACTACAATTACTTTTTAAATCCAATTTAACAGTAAAATAATTTAAGGGAATGATGTGATGCCTTAATTTCATCGTTGTATAACTGTTATGTTACAATATGTTTTTATGACAGTTTATATTCTCACTAATATGATGTTTTCTAGGCTCCAAGCCATGTGTACGGTGGACATAGTAGCCATGTAACTAATGTAGATTTTCTCTGTGAAGACACCCATCTCATCTCCACAGGAGGAAAAGATACAAGTATTATGCAGTGGCGAGTCATATAGTGGAAACATCAGTGTGAACATACACAGTTGAGTTGACCATGCACAGAACTTATGAATAAACTCTATATTTAAAACTTAACAGTGTGTTTGCAGTTTAGCCTGGTCACTGTGATTTTTGTTTAAAAAAATTCTTACAAACCTCAGGAAAACTAAGCCCTGTGCTGGTTACCTTACTCAGTCTAGTGATTTTTTTTTTTTATTGTGTCACACCTTAAGAATGATCGTTTTCTGTTGTACAATATACAATGCAGTACAAGTTGAATATAAGAAATGTGGCTTGACAGTTTGCAATACAGTGGTATCAGCAAAATGTGACTATCTTAAATGTCTTCTATAAACACTGCTAAAATGGTCACAAAAATGCCTTTCAAAAACTGTATATATGTGCTTATTTGTTTCACTATCTACACTTTGTACTGTATATCTACTTATTTAGAAAAATCCATGACAATGTCAAGGTACCGAATTGTTTCTGATAGAGAATGTGGAATACATACAAAAAGTATAAACTGAGATGTAAGATGCAAAAATTAGTGTTCTAGACCTGAAAATGTGAATGCTGGTAAATTTGCATTCTCTTGGGAATCACACATCTTGGGTGTCACCCGTGAGGAGCTGTGTTCCCTTTCAAGTAAATCAGCAGGTTATGCCCCAGTTTGACCTGAATAGCTCAGCAGGGTTTACAGATGTCTATGCGGTTCAGGTATTCCATGTGAGTTTAAATTAAAAGTCTTCTTACTTGTATATGAACAATTTCTTTTGAAAACAATACAAAAAAGCTTGGCCACGTCTCCATTATTGGTTGATATATTTAACTAATATGTACATTAATCAGCATGATGCTATATTGTACATGTATAAGATTTTAGCAGTTCATAACAAATGGTAAGGCAATCTAGCTTTACTTTTTTATGCTTATGGATATTGTATATTTGTATTTTAAGACCAAGTAGACCAAGTCTAAAGATATCTTTTTAAGTGTACCATAAACTTGCGGTGGGTATAGAAGTCTTTGAAGCCTACATGAGATATTAATGTGTAACTTCTGACCCCTGTGTTTTGTGCATGGATGGATATTTATAGTATGAAATAAGATTGTGTTTTGCAATGAAGTAATAGTGGAGGTGGTATAAAATGGTTAAGAAGGCCTTATCAATGGTGATTGTGACACAGATTGAAATGTATTGTTTACTTTGAGGAATGTATCTGGAGAATTTTAAAAGAGAGGAGTCCTAAGCAGACTCAAAAAAGGTAATATTAAAATTTTGCTTGTAATGGACAGTAAACGTTTAATTCTCTGAACTCTAAAGCACTGGCTGTTTAGAGCAATTTAAATGAAATGGAATCAATAAATTTTGAAACTTTTTTATTACATCTCCAACTTCCTACACTTAAAGTGTAGGACACCAATAAACATGTATTAAAGTGAATTTTCAATGTATTCTTTCAACATTAAATACTTATAGAAGAGATGGGCTTCTACTTAACAACACATTTGTGATTTCTTGAGTAGAGCTGCATTTGAAAATACATGGGAATAAAAATCTAGATTTTGGGTTACATAATTTCATGCGTGAGCGTGACCCTGTGGATGGGATTCCTGATGGATGGGATTCCTTCATAGCAGGGAATAAGGACAGGCTGCATGCTGTAACCTACAAACTGCCTTGGTTCTGCCTCCTGGTGCACATCACTCCTGAGCAGGAGGAGTCATTCCACTGCACAGCTTGTGGCAAAAGCTCCTGACAATTTCTCTGTGTTGGGAGCTTGTCCTCAGCAAGACTTTTGGATGCCAGGGTTTCAGGGTCACTTTAACTTGATGTTATCTAGCACTGTTACTGAAAGGACAGGTCTGACCCCCAGTTGCTTATTCCCATCCTGTACAGCAACCCAAGGGTTATTGTGGCCCTAGGGAGGACCGAGCTAGGAGATGGACCCAGGTTAAGAGTAAAAGGCCAAGCAAGCAAACAACAGCTAGGAGATGGACCCAGGTTAAGAGTAAAAGGCCAAGCAAGCAAACAACAGCTAGGAGATGGACCCAGGTTAAGAGTAAAAGGCCAAGCAAGCAAACAACAGCTACTACAAAACAGCAAACCCTTTTCTTCTGTTTCCTCACCTGATTCAGCTGTACGAATGCTTGTACTGAGATTGTACAGAGGCAGGAGCAATGTGGAGAAGTAGTAAATAGACAGAGGAGTACTGCAGCAACTTCTTTTGATGGCGATGTCAACATCCCTCTGCTTAAACTGTGTGAAACTAAGGTGTAATATCCCTCCCCTTTCTAGGGTTAATCCAGTCCTAAGAGGACAGAATACTCAAGTGACAGGTTCTGATCTTATCTGGATACTTTGCTGATTATTGAACAATACCTTCTGTTTATTATGTTTTTTGCTGTTGCAGATGAGATGCTTTCAGTTTTTCTGCTTTCAGAATTGTAGGTGATTTGTCATTACTTGCAACAGAGAAAGCAGGAGCTGCAGATTGGTTTGGGTCATTCCCTTTTCATCCATCTGCCATATTGTTGCTTTTGCAATGTAATAATATATTTGTGATCCCCTTTCTCATTTTAAACTGTTATCCCTTACAAGAAATAGATGAAGAATCCTGCACAATCATCCCTAGGGTTACTGATCAAAGGGGATTTTTCAATAATCTCATCCCATCTGTGCCTCTGCTGCATCTCTGTTTCTAACTTTTGCTGTTAAATGTGTCTTTATTCCTCTATGAAAACCTAATAAGCATATTAGCTGAACTGGCAAATGGTGGGTAATGCCTTGAGCCAAATATCTGTTTAACGACTGTTAAAGTGGTTCTTCTTTCTTTATCCAGGAAATTCTACACAATTTCACTATTGTTATAGATTATCTTCAGCTCTCCCCACTTCCACCTTGTTCCTTGGTTCTTGCATTTTTTTGTTTTCTCAGGAGTGTCATTTTTGCTTAAAAAAAAAAAAAAAAAAAAAAAAGAAAAGAAAAAAGAAAGGGAAAAAAGGGTTATTCCTGAACTTTGCATATTTCTTTCCCTCAGCAGCACCTGGGACCCTTCACAGGGTAACTGTGTGCAGCAATTGCCTTTTTCTGCCCTTCTCTGTAGAGTAAGGCTGCCTTGCAAGTCTGCATCTGGATATAAGGCCAGGCTTCTGCTTCTGCTTCTGCTCCTTCCCTCCCCTGATCTTGACTTCCCCAGGTGTAACGTTGCTCAAAGAAGAGACTCACCCCTTCAAGTCTCTTGCATATTGCTGTTATCTATGATGCATTCAGCCATTTCCTTTCTTCTTTCATTTCAATTCCTGTTTCTTGCTTTTCTTCCTGTTGTTCTGTAACTTCCAGGACCATATCCACCTTAACCCTTCCCCACATCTTTTACTCCCCTTAACTACTTATAAAACCAGTGGCCCTGACTACATTTGTGATCATCTTGGGGCAGAGTTCCTGGATTCTCATTATATCTGTGTTTCTTTGACTTAAACTGGCCAATATCAGTGACTGCATCTGCTTTTAGCACCCTCCTTCCTGCCCTCCTGCCTTCTTTGTGAATGTACAGAGCTCATTGTCCTCCAGTTGTCTGTGTGCATCCCTGCCATGTACATCATCTATTTAGATTTTAAAATAATTTTAGGGCAGGATTTTTTCCTTTCTTGTTGTAGAGTGTTTATCAGTAGGATATTGTCATCCTACACTCACTACAACCTGGACATGTACGAGTGCCACAGTTGTCCAAAATGCTGAGCATCTATATTCAGGTTCCACTTCCAAGTGTTGGTATATTCAAAGTGATTATCTGCGTAAGATGATGATTTCCATTACGTAAGTTTAAAAAATTACTCAGAAAACAATGCATATGCTTCCAACAGGCTGCTTTGCTCCCTCTTCTATATGCTTATAAAGCATAGACTCAGTCTATTTTTTCGAATCGTCGCTCATTTTCAAGTCGAGGCTTTTCAGTATCTATTTTACTGCTAAAGGACACATTTATATTATATTGATCCTACAAGCTTTTTCAACTTAATTGTAGATGTGTTATTTTAATTACTGTCTGAAAAATTATTATTACATAGATACTTATGGTTTAACAGGTTGTTAAAACCTGACAGGTATTAACAATTTCCAACAGATGAGCTGTACAAAAAATCAGGCACTGTATTTGTTTTAAAAAAAAGCATCAAAAAGGTAAAGAAATTAAATAAATGTAAGAGTTTTTCACTGCAAGTGAACTAAATACCCTCTAGCATTTCAACTTATTTTTTAAAAAATCCTCTCAGGAAGCAGAGAGTTTTTATAGAATGGATTTTTCATTATTCTTATTACAACAAGGTCATATTTCCTATGTGAAATGTTTAGATGGAATTTGCTCTTCAAAAGAATTAATTTTAGAAGATATATTTCCTTTCAAAATTATTCATGTGACAAGAGCTTGCAAGGGCAAACAGACCCTTTTTTTTTGCAAGGCTTAGTGGTTTTTTTCTTAGAGTTCCATTTAGAGAAGCGAGTGGTCTTTTTCCCATGTTTTCTTCTCTGTCCCTGGAACTACAGCTGTTGACACATTACTCGACTGCATCCTCAAAAATCCTACAGATGGCAGGGAAAATGTCACTTTAATTACCAGCGAAAGGAACAGACTTAGGAGAAACCTAAACAGAAATCTTTTTTTTCCGTTACTGGCTGGGATTCATAGCAGCACTGGGAACAGTCTGAATGCTACCACGCTAGTCTGGCTGCAGCAGCCTGCCCTTCAGAGGAGTTATCCCAAGCCAGAGCATCTCCTACCCCAAAAGATGGGAGATGAGGAACCATCTCCTGTCTGCTCCTGGGTGGAGGTGTCTGCCTGCCAGTGAGTTGAGTACATTTAGCAGATTGTGCTCTTGCTGGGAGAGATTTATATTTCTCCTTAGTCATGCAGTTCTGTGGCAGTTTCATTTTCCTTAATGGAACAACTTTGGCCCCTGAATTAATTAAATAATTATAAAAGACTAAGTGATTATTTGCATGGACATATTGGTGATGGTTCTGCTAAAGATGCCATCTAGCTCTAAGTTTGGGAGACCTTATTCGAGTCAAACACGATCCCATGGGCTCGTCTTTGAAAGTCACTCAGGACACCTTTGTCAATTGGGATGTTTCACAGTGTCGTGGGTTTCCCCCTGTTCTCCTGGCAAATATGGAAGAGTAAGACAGTGCCTCCTTTGGACAGAGCCGCTATGCTGGTGGTGCCTCTGGAGTTTGTTGGGGCTTCCTTTGGACCTTGTGTTTTGACTGGGTCTTTTTGGTGAAAGCTTAAGGTCTTGTACTCCATGAAAAGTGGTTCTTCCTCACCAGGTCCACAATCCCAGCTTAGGGCAGGTTTGTTTTTACCATCTTTTGGATATCTACAAACTGCATGAAATTAATTTAGACCTTTCCATTCATTTGTACTAGATATATCTGTACCTTAAGAGCTGCCTCAGTGGATCTACTCTGAGGTGCTGAGGCTAAATCCCTAAGAAAAATGACCTGTTTTCAGGGACTTCATTCAAGTGAACGAGTTTTTAGCAGGAGCTTCTAATATACAAACATTTTTTAAATCCGACTTGTGGAACTGCCTAGAATAAACATTTAGCCAGAGGGAAGCAAATTCAGCTGCTCAGTGGCTTCTGGCTATCAGTACTACGTGAGCTATGTTTGCTCCAGATTCCAGGTTGTAGGCTAAAGAAATCTGCTTCAGGCTGTTCAGTCATTATGGTTAGGAAGCAGAACTTAAAAAGGCTGGATGAGTTCTGCAGCCATGTTAGATTACTGTAATTTGTCATCGCCTTGCATTGCCCTCGCACTGCGGAGGGAACTGTCTGCTTGAGGCAGCCTGAAGAGAACGCCTCTCTACAAAATCAATTGCCTTGGCTGTTCATTCTGGATTCAGTTCCTCATTAAAATAAATGTCAGCATTTCAGGGCTCCTTCCTTCCTACCCAGTTTCTCCTTTTCAGCAGCTTTCATTGACATCATAATTCCAAATTTATGACATCAGTATAGAACCACAGGGGAGGTTATTATGCCAGAGGTTCAAGTGTTTTGGCCTCTTTACAACACCTAAACCCAACAGAAGCTGAGCTCTGAGAGTCTCTGTCTACGGCTCGAACAGTTGGGGAGCAAGCTGACAGGAGACTCAGTTTAAGTGAAAAGCCCTCTGGCATTTCCCGTATGTGCAGCTCCTGTTCAGCAGAAAATGTGGCCACACACAGTTTAGCAGCCTGGAGAGTCCCAACTATCTCAGAGTTAACAGGCTCAGCATCGCTTCTCTGCTGAGATCTTTCAGACTAGTTTTGAGCAAGAACACTGCTGCTGTTCTTACCCTTTCATGGTGAGCCTGACCACTCTCTAAATAGCTCAAGCCCAAACAATCTTGACCTTCCAAGAGTGAGACCAAGGGGATTTTAATAATGAAAAAAATAAACAAAATGAAGCAGCTCCTCACCTGGCTGGGTATAGCCTTCTCTGTAAGAAACAGCAAAGATACAAACTGTCCTCTGAGAGCACTATATTAGCCCCTGAAGTGGGATATGCTGTATCAAAACACAGGCTTTTGCAGTGCTCTGGTAGGGCTAAACCATGTGCTGAGGCAGTATTTCTTCAGAGAAGCCAAAGTTATTTGTTAAAAGGAAAACTGGAATTGTCAAATGTGTTTATATTTCCCATTCCTGCCCTTCTGCCCTCACTCGAGCATGAAAACATGTCTAGGGGGATACTGATGGGGAATTTGGACCACTCTTACCTCTGAGTACCACAGGACTGATGTGCAGCCTTTGGAAACACTGTTACTGGTTTGGCTTTTGCACTCTGGGCAAGAGCCCTTGTGGTTTGCTGATGTCTTTTCCTTAAGTTGTGTGTAAAATTTCTTAAAGGAAAAATCACCGATGGCCTTGAACAGATAAGACCAGAACAGTTCCTCTGCAATGCAGAGTTCCTCACAGCTTCCTGGAATTCCACAGCTTCCTGCTTCAGCCCTCCTGGGGACTAAACTTTGCTCTCCTGAGGCATAACAGGAAAAATAAAAGTGCCAGTGGTCTCCTCCCTTTCCGAGAGAAGGTACTGATTATCCCCCACCATTCTCCTGAGAGTGTATTTAGACCCTTCCTTCTCTTGGCTCTCAACTTCACTTGAGGAAGTATGATAAAACATAGATTTGAAGTATATCGACACTGTATTTTTTCCTACTTACTCTCTGCCTTTTCCCATACTGATCTCCCTTCTTGCCTCCTTTCTCCTCTTCATTCATTCTTCTCCTTTTAACCTTTTTTTCATCTAATTTCTTCCTATCTCTATTTTTTGTTCAAAAAAAAAAAAAAATCCCAAACCTCTGTACTCCCTTGTTTTTCTTTAGTTTTTGTTCTCTTGTTCCCTTCAGCTGCTACCACTCTTCTGCCACTTGATCCTTTGTTCCAGCCTCTTCTTGGACTTTCATACATCAAGACTAGATGAAGCTTTGCTAAAGACATCTTGGTTTGGGGGACTCTCTGGTTGCAGCCCTGCCACAACTCCTTTCTCTTGGTCTCCCTACAGCATGGACCGTTCTGGTTACCCATGTGGCTGGTGGAAGAAGTGGACTCATTCACCACCAGTGCCTCACCAGGGCTGTCTTTTGGGCTGCCGTAAGAAATCCCCAGAGATGGGACCTAGACCTTTTCAAACAGTGCTGAAGAAAACAGGGAGTGTTTAAGTGGCCAGGTAAACAGGCATGGTGATGGGTGAAAAACAAAGATCCAGGACTCTGAGTTACGGGGATCTTTGGATCTCCCTTTGTGCCTGAGTTTGGTAATCATGGTCTCTTTGCCCGAGTGAGGTGTGCATGAAACTGAACAACTGGAACCCAACTTCAGCTTTGGTAAAGTTATGAGTCATATTGTTGCCTAAAGAACAAATTTTTTAGAAATAAATGCATATGTGTATTACTGGACACAATATAATTAACTGATGTAAGGGATTGCTTTCAAGGGTGCCTTTCACAAGTCTAATTCCTCTGTGCTTAGGAAAAAACTTCCAAAAAAAGAAAAGTGTGTAAACCAAGCTTTTGTGGATATGCGTTGTCTTTGACAAGAGCTAGATATTTTTGTGGATAACTCTGTGGGAAAGTCTGAGAGTTTCAAGCAAAAGCTCTGAGCTGGACAAATTCAGTGGGGAAAAAATCACCATCAGACTCTTGCTGCACTGGTGTGTAGCTCTGGATGTGGTGTTGACTCACTGAAAAAACAGCTGGATGACCTTGAGCTCCTGATATGAGGATTATTCACAGAGAATGTTGCCCCAGGCTGTATAACTGTTTAAAGAGGGCATCTTCCTCCCTCTAACATGAAATCTCTGAAGTGACGAACAGTCAGCATCCAGTCAGTTGTTGCAGAAATACCCGGGTGGGGGCAGATCCAGTGGGGTTTCACATATTGCCAGGAAAGACGTGGCCCTGGGGACAACAGTTTCCTTGTTCAGGTCTTTGTTGGTCTGTGCATGAGGATTTGCAATTAGGGAGAGGTGTGAGCAGGAAGGCCAGAGAGGGCAGCAGGATGGAGATACACCCTGGTGGGTCAGGATTCCCCTGAGTGAAGAGCAGGTGAAGTGACAAGACTACAGTATGAGATTGTATGTGTGCTCACACTAGTAAACATCTTTAAGTCTCTTAGAAGATGTGTGGTTCTGATAGTAATATAATGTAAGATTTGTCCCAGTGAAACAATTATTACATAGTTCAGTGATATCTTTCAGTGATCTGGTGGACATTTGAACCTATGAACACTGATGGAGAAGCCTCATGGATTCTGATACAACAGAGATTTTTAACACTGGCCTCCTATTTATGTGTTGTTCGGTGACGAGCAAGTTTGGCATGTGAAACAATACATAAAATTTATTCTCCTTTATTTTCTTGCTTCCTTATTGAAGAAGAAATAAAATGGCCAGTATAATTGACTAGTAACCTCACATATTCTGCATTTCTGCCTCAGTTCTCAATCTACCTCATGGTTAGTCAACCTTCCAGCCCTTTGCGAGGGTTCACATTGCACAAGTTTATAGCAAGTGAGGTGTTGCAACTTGCCCAAGGAGAGAGCCTCTTCTCAAGAGGCAGCACAGGTCCAGAACCACAAGTGGAGGAAACCTGTAGCTGTGCCCGACCCGATTGTTTGCAGTCCTTTCTGTGCAGCTGCCAGGGCCTGGGGGTGTCAGTGCTGGGTTGGAGTTCCAGCTCTCTGTAGACTCAGGAGTGTCTCCGCAACATCAGGTATCCTTTTATGCTGGACAGCATATTTGCCCAGGTAAAAGTCTCAGCAAAAGATGTTTTTGCTTACTCTAGTTTTATATCTGAAACACACTGTGATATATATACACTTCTTTGTCTAGTATTTGATAAGTGCCTGTTACAAACCTAGTTTAAGGAAATTACATTTTTTAAAAAAAAGAGTGATCATTAACGAACTTACATATGGGTTTACTCTTTAAATCATGTTTTAAGTTGAGGACAATTATAGTGAAACTTTCTAGTTTGTTGAGGATCCTCCTTGCCTTCTGCTCTCTCCCATCTGTGCTGATCAGTGACCTACACTTTACAGGACTAGTCAGATGATAGTACTAAGAAAATAGGTTTGTTTGGGTTTTTTTTGTTCACTATTTCTTCATAAGCAACCCCATGACAAATTAGATGGATGAGTTTCTAAAAGCCACTGTCATTCAGAGGAGACTGAGAATGAAATCCATGGTCTGACACAGTTGTTCCTTTATGCAAACAACATATATTGTGCCTTCTATGAAATTTTAGAATATTTGCTTACAAGAAAGAACTATAAGCTTGGGTTTCAGACAAAAGAGGAGGCTCCATAGTAACAGGGGGAGCTTCTTCCTTAGGAAAGACCTTCTCTGTCTGAAATGAGCTCAGATTAATTGGTGCGGTGACTTGGTAAAATGACAGCATAAACCTGCTATGGGACAGCAAAGGCATGGGCTGAGCTCTGTGCTAATGAGGCACAGAAAGGGTGGGGGCTCCCTCCTCCTGGCACTTCAAGTAATTCTGTCCCTAATTAGTTTTTGAACAACTTAATAATAATTGAATGTAGCAATTATCAGATAAGCATTTGCTACCACAGAAGAAAGGCCCTGAAAGAAATCATAAACTTTATTACTACAATGGGGTTTGTTACCATCCTATTGTTGTTGTTATTGTTCCAGTATATTTTTATTTAGTATTTAGCTGCAGTAGGCAACAACAAGGCTTGACAAGCCAGTGGTGAAATAGGTCTCTAGGGCATCAAATCTATGGGCCTGATTTTTCTAACACTTACTCTAGTGGCATAGGCTGCCATTACAGTAAAAATAAGTGCTATATTGACTTGAATATATGAAAACCTTACCTTTTCAGAGAAACAGAAATGAAAATGTGACGTATTTATATTAAAAATGACCCCTCCTGCTTTGTTCTGTGCCTCCTGCACAGGCTGTGCCAAGCCTGATCACCTCCAGCCTCGTCCCCCAGTCTGCTTGCTCTGCACCACAGGCATGTTCCCCTGAGACCTCACGCGGCTTTCCAGCCACACCTGCCTGCCCCACACCTTCCCAAAACTGCCTCTGCATACAGGGCTGCTGCTTCCTTGCCTCTCACAGCACATGCAGATGGAGGTAGATCTCAAGCACCTCAAATCCTGTGTTCAGTTGTGGGCCCCTCACCACAAGAAGGATGCTGAGGCTCTGGAGTGAGTCCAGAGAAGAGCAACAAAGCTGGTGAAGGGGCTGGAGAACAGGCCTTATGAGGAATGGCTGAGAGAGCTGGGGTTGTTTAGCCTGGAGAAGAGGAGGCTGAGGGAAGACCTCCTTGCTCTCTACAACTACCTGAAAGGAGGTTGTAGAGAGGAGGGAGCTGGCCTCTTCTTCCAAGTGACAGGGGACAGAACGAGAGGGAATGGCCTCAAGCTCCACTAGGGAAGGTTCAAGCTTGACATCAAGAAAAATATTTTCACGGAAAGGGTCACTGGGCACTGGAACAGGCTGCCCAGGGAGGTGGTTGAGTTGCCTTCCTTGGAGGTGTTTAAGGCACGAGTGGACGAGGTGCTGAGAGGCATGGTTTAGTGTTTGATAGGAACGGTTGGACTTGATGATCCAGTGGGTCCTTTCCAACATGCTGATTCTGTGATTCAAGGAGTGACCGGAGAGGTGTTAATGGTGACACATAGATGACAGAGAAGGAGGGAAGGGAGAAGGCCAGAAACCAATTCTGTTCCAGACACAATGCGCACACACATCCTAGCTGCCTGGAAACCCACTGCTTGCTGTGGGATTACATGGGTTTGGGTTTCTTTTTTTTGTGTCTGAAGTGGATTATGTGGAACTGGGAGAGATCTGTGGGAGACGGACCTACGGAGTGTCAGTTTTGAAGAGTCTTTACTCTTGAGAACTGCCAGTAAAGTTATGGTGACACATGTATGAGAGACCCGATAAACAACAGCAGTATTCAATCCTTTATTGTGACAGATCCATGAGGATATCCAAGCAATACCACATTCAGTACCATCTTTTTCTAGTGGGTGGTGCATGGGAAGAGACAAAATGATGTGGAGGGAGCAGAGGAAGCTTTGGGCTCTGGGCCTGCAAAGAAGCTGTTCCCACTAGCAGAGAACATCGCCGTGTGGTTTGAGCTGCACAGGGAAGCTGGACAGAGGTTACTGGAAGGAGAAGAGCAGAGGTCCAGGGATGGGGCTGGAACGTGGAGCAGGGCAAAGAGTCTGATGAACTGGGAGAAGAAGTGGGGTTGGGAGGCAGCTAGCTGGGGAGGGAGGGAGGAGGGGTGGGAAGTAGGGTGAGAGAGCTTCTCTGAAGCATGCGGGAAGGGCGAGGGAGCACAACACACAGCTTCCCAGTGATGGTGACTCTGTAGGGAGGGTGGGCAGCAAGGGGACACAGCAGGGTGGGGAGGGCAAGGGAAGACCATAGAGTCCCTGTTGGACGCAGAAGGAACAACAGTGACAGGGAATGAGGAAAAGGCTGAGGTACTTAATGCCTTCTTTGCCTCAATCTTTAATTGTAAAGAAAGTTGTTCCCTCTGTGTACAAATCCCAGAACTAGTGGAGCAAAATGAGGTTCCCATGGTCCAAGAGGAGGTGATCAGAGCCTTGCTTGCCCAACTGGACACCCACAAGTCTATGGGGCTGGACAGGATTCACCCAAGGGTATTGAGGGAGCTGGCGGATGTGCTGGCCAAACCCCTTTCTATCATCTTCCAATGGTCCTGGAAGACTTGGGAAGTTCCACTGGACTGGAGGTTGGATGATGTTGTGCCCACCTACAAGAAGGGTTGCAGGGAGGATCCGGGGAACTACAGGCCTGTCAGTCTGACCTCAGTGCCAGGGAAAGTCATGGAACAGGTGTTCTTGAGTGCTATCATGAAGCACATGCAAGAGAACCGGGTGATCAGGCCCAGTCAACACAGATTTACCAAAGGCAGGTCCTGCCAAACTAACCTGATTGCCTTCTATGACAAAGTCACTCGGCCACTGGATGAGGGAAAGGCTGTGGATGTATCTTCCTGGATTTCAGCAAAGCCATTGACACAGTTTCTCACAGCATTCTGCTACGGAAACTGTCAGCCTCTGGCCTGGACAGGCACACACTCTCCTGGGTGGAGAACTGGTTGGATGGCCAGGCCCAGAGAGTGGTGGGAAATGGTCTTAAATGCAGCTGGAGGCCAGTGACAAGTGGGGTTCCCCAGGGCTCAGTGCTGGGTCCAGTCCTGTTCAATGTCTTCATCGATGACCTGGATGAAGGCATTGAGTGTACCTTTAGCAAGTTTGCAGATGACACTAAGCTGGATGGAATTTTCGATCTGCTGGAGGGTAGGGAGGCTCTGCAAATGGATCTGAACAGGCTGGACTGCTGGGCAGTGTCCAATGGCATGAGGTTTAACACGGCCACATGCCAGGTCCTGCACCTGGGGCACAACAACCCTATGCAGAAGTACAGACTAGGAGAAGTCTGTCTAGAAAGCTACCTGGAGGAGAAGGACCTGGGGGTGTTAGCTGACAGCCAACTGAACATTAGCCAACAGTGTGCCCAGGTGGCCAAGAAGGCCAGTGGCATCCTAGCTTGTATCAGAAACGGTGTGACCAGCAGGTCCAGGGAGGTTATTCTCCCTCTGTACTTTGCACTGGTGAGACTGTTTCTTGAATCCTGTGTTCAGTTCTGGGCCCCTCACCACAAGAAGGATGTTGAGGCTCTGGAGCAAGTCCAGAGAAGAGCAACAAAGCTGTTGAAGGGGCTGGAGAACAGGCCTTATGAAGAACGGCTGAGAGAGCTGGGTTTGTTTGGCCTGGAGGAGGCTGAGGAAAGACCTCATTGCTCTCTACAAGTACTTGAGGGGTGTTTGTAGAGAGGAGGGAGCTGGCCTCTTCTCCCAAGTGACAGGACAAGAGGTAATGGCCTCAAGCTCCTCCAGGGGAGACTGGGGTTAGACATTAGGAGAAAAAAAATCACAGAAAGGGTCACTTGGCACTGGCAGAGGCTGCCCAGTGAGGTGGTTGATTCACCTTCCCTGGAGGTGTTTAAGGGATGGGGTGGACAAGGTGCTGAGGGGCATGGTTTAGTGTTTGATGGGAACGGTTGGACTCGATGATCCGGTGGGTCTCTTCCAACCTAGTTGTTCTATGATTGTATGAAGACAGGGAGGGACAGGGAAGGTAGGGAAGGCAGGGCAGGGCAAAGGAATGCAGGGGAAAGCTTGTGGGGTGGGCAGGGGAAGGCGAGGGCCGGGGGGGGGGGGGAGGGTGCAGGCGAAACCAGGGGTGGGGACAGAGGAAGGCAAGGGAAGGCAGGGAGGGCAGGGGAGGACAGGGGAGGGCAGCGCAGGGCCGCGCCAGGCGGGCTCGGCCGCTCCCCCCGTGGGAGGCGGCGCGGGGCGGAGCGGCCCCGGCACGCGTGGGAGCGGCGCGGAGCGGAGCGGGGCGGGCGGCGGCGCTTTGTCCTGCGCACAGCCGCGTACACACACAGATAGACAGACAGACAGACAGACAGACAGAGCGACCCGCGGACGCAGGCGGCGGGAGCCGGCAGCATGGCCGGGCCGGCGGAGGGGCTGCCCGGGTAGCGCCGCCGGGACCGGCGCTGCCAGCGGGGCGGAGCCGCCGCCCCTGCCCCGCCGGGAGGATGAGGTGAGCGAGGGGGATGCGCGGGGGGGATGCGGGATGCTTAGCGCCGAGCGGGGCGAGGGATGCGGTACCCGCTGCGCTGCCCCTCCCCGGGCGGCGGGGCTGGGAGGGAGGTGAAGCGACGCGGCGCTTCCTAGTCGTTCACCGGATGGATAATGCGAGTGGGTGGTGACGGTTTTTTTTTCGGCGTGTTTGCCTGCCTCTAAATCCGCACGGCAGATTATGTCGGCGGTTACAAAAAGCTGGGAGCGCTCCGGCCGCGGCGATGCGGGGACCCTGCCCGGCAGAACCCCGGCACCGGCCGAGCATCCTCCGCCCGGGGCTCCCCGAGGCTCCTCGGGTAGGGACCGCGCCGGGTGGCAGTTTTCCCGAGGTCACTTTGTCTATTGTGGCTGTGGAAAAGCTAAAAAAAAGAAAAAGAAAAAAAAAAAAAAAAAAAAAGCCGTCCCTGCAGATTTCCTGCAGCCTGATAAGTGCCTGGAGGGAGGAAGGAAGGCAGGAAGATGTTATTTGTTTTGGTTTACTTCGTACTTTTCAAACCTCTCTCTCCTCATTTATTCAAGAGTTCTCTTGAGCTCGCGGTATCTCAGAGCAACCCAGTCTCTGATTTATCTTCTAATATTAATGATTCTTTCCGCTTAATTATTTTCTTTAGCAAAGTAAGAACTGCTTTGGGAAACCTTAAAAATGGAAATAATTTGAAGCCAGGTGCCTGAATTGCGAGGTTGGCATTTTTCCTAGGAAGTACAGTGGAAGTCTAAAAACCTTCATCTGCATTTACGGTTACTCCTTATGTTCTCACGTGTGTCTGAGGCATCATTTATATTACCACTCGCTTTCTTCACTTGCTTAAAATTGTGTTGTTGGGGAGGATCAGAAACACAGGAGCCTGTAGTGTCACGCAGCTCGTGGCCCAGACCCCTCTTGCTCCACACAGGTGTGTCTGCATCAGTCTCACCTGGTCTGGCTACAGTGCTCCTCAGAGAAGTCAACAAACACAACAGAAGGCAGTGAAGTTTGGCTTTGCTCCCTTGTGTTCAGTTAGTAGCCCTTGGAGAGCCCTGCCCCACGAAGAAGGGTTGGTAGAGCTCTTCCTCCATGAAGGAGGAGAAGTGCCTGTCTGCCTGATAAGCACATCTCTAACACCCGAGGAGGCACCATGGGGCTAGTTGGAAGACTGCAACAATTTTGAGTTTTTCCCACTGGAGGTACCCTTCTTCATTTGAACTTGTGCAGCTGGTGGTTGTGCTTTTTGTTGGAAGAGGTAACAGGAGAGACCCACAAAGGCAGTTGTTGAATTAGGGTACTATGGTAGTCTCAAAGTAATCCCTACTGTGGGAGCTAGGGCACTCGCACACGAGATGTGCACTACAGGGCACTTTGGAAAGAAAGAGCAATTTAACTCCAGGAGGGGCTTTGAAACTTCCCCAGATCCTCATTTTTGATGATGATGGATGGGGTGCTTCTCTAGGTTGGACACCTAATGCAAGCTGTGTTTTGGTGTAGGCTGGAGAGCTGGCACCTGAAGTTGGTCTGTATGTGCTGCTGGGCACATCACAGAATCACAGAACAACCAGGTTGGAAGGGACCCATCGGATCTTCTAGTCCAACCATTCCTATCTAACACTAAACCAAGTCCCTCAAGACCTCATCCACCCGTGTCTTAAACACCTCCAGGGAAGATGACTCAACCAGCTCCCTGGGCAACCTATTCCAATGCCCAATGACCCTCTGTGTGAAAAACCTCCTCCTAATCTCCAGCCTAAACCTACCCTGGCAGAGCTTGAGGCCATTCCCTCTCGTCCTGTCCCCTGTCACTTGGGAGAAGAGGCCAGATCCCTCCTCTCCACAACCACCTTTCAGGTACTTGTAGAGAGTAATGAGGTCTCCTCTCAGCCTCCTCTTCTCTAGGCTAAACAACCCCATTTCTCTCAGCCGCTCCTCATAGGGTCTGTTCTCCAGCCCCTTCACCAGCCTCGTCGCTCTTCTCTGGACTTGCTCCAGAGCCTCAACTTCCTTCTTGTGTGTGTACTTCTTTGTACAGTTGGCCTTCCCTGTTTTCCCCATTATGATGCTTGGCATCTACAGGTATATCACAGTTAGAATAATCGTTTCTTATTAATACCAGTGTCATACTTTAATGTACGTGGTGGGGGTTTCTTCTTAATGATTTTCTGGTTTTAAAGGCTTCTGTTACTGATCTTTTTCCTTCAATTACACAGTCATTACTGAATAGGTTGTACTTGTCAGTAAACATATGTCTGCAAATCAGCGAAAACCTTTTTTTGGAATCTTTTCTTGTTTGATAAATAGAGGCTCTGTAATTCCAAAAGACCCTGGCAGGCTATGCAATCATTTAATAAAGACTTTCTTAAAACGTTTGCTTATCTCTGTGTGTTTTACTTATAGGTCTTCTTGTGGTGAACAGATTACAGTACTATTCATTGCACAATTGCATTTATATGATGGTTTCCATTTTTTTTATAATTTCTCTACGTCTTCACTTCAAAGATATAAAGTGTGTGTGAAGTGGGTGTACCACAGGTCTTAGTAATGTAACAGATTATAATAGATGCTCGGCCACAGAAGTGGATTAGGATCCCTGGGTGGAAAACACTAAAATGTGAGTGTGTTATTACTTCTTAGTATATAAAAACATTGCTTTAGTACAACAAATGTTGAGGTTGCTCTACAACAGATATTTGTTTATTCTTGGAAGTTACACAGTTAGCTCATATTTGGGAAAATATCTATGAATACTGCTGTAGATTAAAATAAGAATTTTACATTCTGTCAACAGAGGTGTAGTCTTACATTTCTTAGTCATGTGTGTAGTTTATAAGACGTCTGTGTTTCAGTGATCTCTGTTCTTAAAAGTTAAAACCATTTATAGCATTTTGGGTGTATCCCTGAAAAAATCATCACTGTCTCTCTCTTGCCATGACTGTGGTGAGTGTAAGTTGGCTTTGCATGCCACAGCCCTGAGGCAGTGATGTAGGGAAATGCCTCCTACTTCGAGCATTTTAGTTTTTCTGAGCAGAACATATAGTGAATGTCCAGAGATGGAAAAAAACCTCTAAACAGGATTATTCAGATTAAAACTGTACCTCTTCTTCTGTGGTAGCACATGCTTTAATCCATTCCTAGGTAATCGGTACAGAAGTTGTTCCTTGGCACCTCGGCATTTGTGGAGTTCTCTAGCTAAAATCAGCCTTTTAATTCTGATACTTCTGTGTAGCTGCCAACTGGAAATCCTAAAAAACTGTTGTATTTAGCCCTAATTTAAAGGGAAGGAGCAACACCCTGAGAAAAAGAACTGTATATTCATAGTGTAAACCTGTTTTAATAACAGGAAGCTTATAGACCTTTTGTTTTCAGACATCAGCAAGCAAAGTCTTTACATTTGTTCCAGTAAACACAATGTATTGAGCATTTCATTGTCTTTCATATTTTCTATTCATTAATCAGTTCATGAGATAACTTGAGTTTTGCCAATGTTTTTAGTTTGCTTGGAGGCTAACTGGTGCTGTATGTATACAGTGTTATGTTCCAAGTTTTCTTTACTGTTCCTTTCTGTAACAGATTATAAATACAAGCAGCATGTTCTCTAATGTTGTTAAAACTGGGGTTCCCGATCTCACTGGATGAGTGGCCTGTGCAGCCCAGTGTACTTGTCTCCTGCAGGAAAGCAGTAGCATCCCCTGAGATGGGTAATGAAATCAGGTTGTCTGTAAAGTCTCGTGTAACCTTGTTGCTTAGTAATTGATTTCTGAGCTACAGCAATATGCTTGTAACTTCGTTAATTTTTCTTTAATTCAAGAATTCTGCCCTACCGTGTTCTGACTCCTGCTCTGTGCCTTCGTGTCATGGCATGTGTGGCTGAGGGCTTGTGGGGGTGTTTGGGAGTTGTCACCCCAGTTCTCCAGCCTTGGATACCTTTAGGTTTGCAGCCTTTTGAGCTGAATCTGTGCTACGGAATTCTGCCCGTGCCACTAAGTGAGAAACGCCCAGCCCTTTGGCTGTCATGGTTTCGTCAGAAAAATCCCAAGTGTGGATACTATGCTGCTGACAGAAAACTGCTTTTGTTAGCTCAGCTTAGATCTTTAGAGGGGCAGTTTAGCACCAGCTGCAGACGACAAATGTTCTACCTCTGCTAAAGGTTTTATGGTGCTGGCTGTGGCCATGTCAAGGCAGTGGCTCATGGGGAACAGAGAGATGCTGAGTTTCCATGAACGTACCCTTACTGTCAGGACTTGTGAGCAGGCAGGCTAGCTGCATCTCTTTCATATTAATTGTTATTCTGTATGCTTAAAAAGTAAACTTGTTTTCCCTTCTCTAAGGAAAAAAACATAAATTCTGGACATCTTTTTGTACATTCCCTCTTTCTTGAAACCTTTGTTTTTGTAGCGGTATAATTAAGGCTGAAGGTAATCTTCCAAGTGAGAGTGCAGAGCTCTGTTTAACTCAATATCATAGTTTTTGTAGCGTTTCACTTCTAGCCTTCCCCGTATTACTCAGACCATGTTAAACAACAGATGTCCTAATGGAGAACAGCTCTGTTAGAAGTGTGTCACACTTCTGTGATTTCTTTCCTTTTTTTTCTTTCTATCCTTCGTAGTTTCTCTCAGTTATGGACACTGTGTAGGATGAACAGTAGTGAACTTCTAAAGAAGTTATTTCTAAAGCTGCTGCCAAAATAAAAAGAATCCTGAGTAATGTTCTGTCCTAATAATTACAGAATTAAAATAAAATAAGTTGAATGAGCTATAGATTACCTACAGACATTTCAGGTTTCTTGGCTGAATCTGAATCTTAATATCATCTCATCCATTTTCTATTTAAAGAAAATATTAGCTGATATTTCAATATTGGCCTTCATGGCAGGACATAAGTAGTAAAAGCTGCTCTGATGTATGTTGGTATTGCTCCTTCAAGAAGGTAGGGAGTTTCAGGAAACATTTTCTGTTTTCTTCACAGCCATTGCAGAACACCACAGATCCACAGTACTTCCTTCACTTTTTCATTCTTAACCATGTGCCTTGGTTCAGTTTCTGAGGAGCATGGAGGAGAGGTAGAATAACCCTGCCACCTTTTCTTCATCTCATCCCGTTGTTTGCCCTTAGGCAGATTTCATCCACAGTCACCTACACAAGACTTCAATTTCATCTGCTTTTTGATTTAATGCACCATAATGAGGGGAAGCGATCAGAAACCACTCTGCTACAGCTCAGAGCTTCCACCAAGAAGCATTTGAGCCCTACACCAGTAAAACCCCCACCCCTGCAGGAATACGGCTGTAACACAGCCTAGGGAGAAGACATGAAGCCTCTCGACACGCTACTGTGAAGCCCCAGGGGTGTTAGTCATGGCAGCACACAGCCTTGCTTGGTTTGATCTACCTTGTTCCTGGCTAATTAGCCCACGGGGAGCTTTGCAGTGTAAGGATAGGCTGTTTCCCAGTACCTGGGATAGCAAAGATGTTTCCGGCACACACCTTAGGAAGCAGAGTGACCTGATGGTTCATCCAACACATTCTCCCAGTCATGGCTCTGTGTCCACCCAGCAGCTGTCAAAGTATGTTTCAGTCTGGATTGTGACTGTGAAATTAAAAACAGTCTAAATTTGGTCTTTTTTTCTTTTTCATTTCTTGGGTATTCAGCACTGCAGAATGTTTCTTTGCATCAGACTTTACATTTTTACATTGAGCAAATTCTCAGAGTGGTATTGACAGTCTTTCAAAACTATTTTTTACTTGAGAGTTATAAAAGCGTTAAGATATCTATTTTAATTCATCAGAGGAGACAGACTGGGCAAAAGTCCTTTCCAAAAAACTATGCCTGGCAATGTCCTTCACATTTCTCACTATCCAAAGTGCCATTCTGTAAGATCACAACAACCAGTGAGGCATTACATTTTACTGGATATTTTACAGTCCTGGAGTAGGAGAGACATCTGGGGATCAGAAACTGTTGATTTTCCTTCTTGATGTAGGCATTCAATTCTTACATTTCATTCAAGTTCAGTGTTAGGTTGTATGTTTCTTCTGAGTTCTCATTCCTGTTCCTCTTAGCTCTGCCAACTTAGCTGTTTGTGGTTTCGTAGGGTGAACCAGATCAGAGAATCATAGAATGGTTTGGGTTGGAAGGGATAATCCAATTCCAACCCCCCTGCCATGGGCAGGGATACCTCCCACTAGATCAGACTGCTCAAGACCCCATCCAACCTTGCCTCACCAACCTCATAGGAAGCATTGCTTACTAATGTCTAATTTAAATCTTCCTCCCTCCAATTTAAATCCACTCATGAGGTCTTTACTTAACAAAGAGAAGAAAAGAAATAAAGAGCATTCATGCTTTCCATACACAAGGTGTGTATATAGGGTAGAAGTAAACAGAAGACTGAAAGGTTGAGGCAGTGCTCCTTGGCACCACCGGAAATGCTCATGAAACTATTTCTCCAGGGCATGCTGTTACCACAAATTAAAATTTGGCTTTTATTGAGATGCTACTCTTGCTCTTCCTCTTATTTACCACAGATTCTCCAACTTGGACTCCCTGATGCTTACACTACAAACTGTATCACCTGGCGAGTAGTATGGATGAGCATTTTCTAATTATTAACTATGTTCCCCGTCCAAAAAAAAAAGGTATTTTTCACCTGTGTTCACAATGGAGGTGGTTTTTTTCCCCTGAGTTATATGTACTGTTGACCAGAAATTCAGCACCTTTCTTCATAACACTAAACCTCCCTGCCTGCCTGAATTTCTTGCAGGTTTTCACACGATCACCCTGATGGTCAGCAGTGAACTGGGTCAATGTTATAGAGTCACAGAATGGTTTGGGTTTGAAGAGACCTTTAAACCTGGACAGGGACATCTTTTACTAGATCAGGTTGCTCAAAGCCTCATCCAGCCTAGCCTGAACACCTCCAGGGATGGGGCTTCCACAGCCTCTCTGGGTAACCTGTGCCAGTGCCTCACCACTCTCACAGTAAAGAATTTCTTCCTGTTGTCTAACCTCTTTCAGTTCAAAACTGTTGCCCCTTGTTCTGTCACTACAGCTCCTAGTAAAAAAGTACCTTTCTTGTAAGTTCCTTTTAAGAACTGAAAGGCTGCATTGAGGTCTTTCTGGAGCCTTTTATTCTCCAGGCAACTCCCACAGCATGTCTTCATAGGAGAGATATTCCAGCCCTCTGACCATTTTTGTCGCCCTCCTCTCGACATCCTCCAACAGGTCCATGTCTTCTTGCACTGGGGACCCCAGGGCTGGATGCAGTACTCCAAGTGGGTCTCACAAAAGCAAAGTAGAGGAGGAGAATCACCTCCCTTCACCTACTGGCAGCACTTTCTTTGATGCAGCCCAGGATACGGTTGGGTCTCTGTGCCGCAGGAACACATTGCCAACTCATGTCCATGTGCTGATTTATTCCCTGGAATCATAGAATCACCAGGTTGGAAGGGACCCACCGGATCATTGAGTCCAACCATTCCCACCAATCTCTAAACCGTGCCCCTCAGTACCTCATCCACCCGCACCTTAAACACCTCCAGGGAAGGCAAGTCAACCACTTCCCTGGGCAGCCTGTTCCAGTGCCTAATGACCCTTTCAGTGAAGAATTTTTTCCTTATGTCGAGCCTGAAGCTCCCCTGGCAGAGCTTGGGGCCATTCCCTCTTGTCTTGTCCCCTGTCACTTGGGAGAAGAGGCCAGCTCCCCCCTCTCCACGACCTCCCTTCAGGTAGTTAGAGAGAGCAATAAGGTCTCCCCTCAGCCTCCTCTTCTCCAGGCTAAACAACCCCAGCTCTCTCAGTCACTCCTGATAAGATTTGTTCTCCAGCCCCTTCACCAGCTTTGTAGCTCTCTTCTAGACATGCTCCTCACTCTCTGGAAGCCCCTCGCTGTTGAATGCAAATCTCGTCTAGGTGAGCAATTCATTTCTCAGGCAGTAGGTGTCATTCCTGCAACTTGAGATCTTTTCTTCTGTCTGTCTTCAGCTACACATAGGTGTCAGGATGGATAGACATGTTTTTCTGAGATTTATGGAAAAAAAATGCAAGCAAGCTCTGTAGAGCAACTTGGCTTAATGTAGTAGAATGAAGTGTAGTGTGCTGCGGGTGCAGGCATGGGTAGATGCTCCTGCAAGGAAGTTGTAGCAGTTTTGATGTGGCTTTAAAGTGAGGCTGTTCAGGTCCTGTTCTTGTTGTGGTGAGCTCCAGGGTGTAAATACATTGTGCTTCCTCAGCTGCTAAATCTCTTAAATTTTTTGTCTTCAATTCTTTATCTGCTGGAGCATGACAAAACTTACCTGAAAGGGAATTAAGATGATTAAGTAGCTAGGTCTCAGTCTAGCACAGGATTTAAGGATATGCTTAGGTTTGGTCCTGTTGAAGTCCTTGCATTGCTAGATGGTGTTTTGCTGTCATTCATTCCTTCCTCTTCTTTATTCCTTTCCCTTTCCTATCATTTGCTGCTGCTGCTTCTTAACTTGTCTGTCCTTCCTGTGCATCCTTCCTTTATCCCTTGTTAGTAAGGTACTCCCTCAGTAATGAGGAAATCTAGAAAATACACTGAAATGGTATTAGCAAGAAATGGTCATCGTAATCCCTTTAATTGCATGCTGTCGGCTGCAGGGATGTTTCAGGGGTGTATGTTTGCATGAAGCAGAAGCAGCGAAGCACAACCAGGACTGTCGAATGCTCATAATAAAAATTAGTTAAAATAAGTAAATTCAAGTGAGAAAGCCGTATTTGGAAGTAAGCCTGTTACATTTGCACTGTATGAGCAGGAATATGCCTTCAGCATAGACCTCATTACTCGATTTGTGGTTTGTTGTCCAGAGAACATCAAAAGAGAGTTCAAACATGCCTAAAAAACATTTAAAAATCAGAAATGAGGAAGTAAAAATAATTCACATTTGAACATATTTTCATGCAGTTTGTGTCTATGTATCTATGCCCATTAACTCCATACTGCTCTTATTACTGAGTTAAAATGGTTTTTGATAGTAAAATAATAATTTTATTAAATGACTCTGTTTTGTCTGTCACTTCTTGCTCCCACCTGCCAAACAGTGTTGGGATTTGAAATAATCTGTGAATTCCTTTTTGAAGAGGATTTGTGATTTAGAGTGAGGGGAAAACAGGACTAGCATATTTTGACAGAATGAGGTAACTTTAATATTCTGAATTTGTCATGAATTAATATTGAGTGCTGCAATACATTTGCATGCTTATCTTTCTATTAAATAACTGAATACATCATCTAAGTGAATCCAAGTCAATTTTTGATCCCACAGCTGCTACATTGGGAAGTAAAGGTTTGAATCATCCAAGTAAAGCAGCCTTGCTATTCTCAGGGAGTTCATTTCTTTGACTAGTCTGATAAGTGGAAGAAGGAGAACATGGACTTACATATTCATTTTACCGGTGTGCTTAATAAAATGTCCTGTATCTGTTTCGATTGTGTGGTAGTAAGAACTGTCTGCAAATAGGTGGAATGAAGAGTTATGTCCCTTCATTGTGCTGGCATGTGCAGTGCTTTCCATTAGAGGAGTTCACTGAAGTGTTACTTTGTCAGCTGCTACAAAGGTGATGCATAACTCACCGACTCCACTGGTAGCCCAGTGCTGCAGTGGGTCCTCCCTGTACCCCCACTGGTAGCCCCACATTGTGATGGATCCTCCTACAGCCTGACTTGCTGGCTGTTGGCTTTGTAGTTATTTGTTTTAATTGGCATTGAGTTGTCAAATGCTAGCTCATAGCATATGAATCACATACAACTGCCACCAAGATTGCTGTAGTGATTGGCCATCTAGCTCATCACACACCCAGGATCAGTCCAGAGCAGTGCCCTGCTCTGCCTGCAAGTCATCCTGGAGGTGGCTATCCCTCTTCAATCCTCAAGTATTTCCATTGCCCACATCTTATGCTGGAGGCAGGAGGAAATCTGTCTGATGCTATGGCATTAAGGTCCTAATCTTGAAGAGACTTGTACACATTCTTGACATTACTGGGAACAGCATCCTTGATGTTTGTGAATCTAATGACCATTGTGATAAGACCACTGACCGTAATAAATTTAAGTACATACACAAGTATTGACAGGATTAGGGTCTGATAGGGCAATGAGGGCTTGCCTCTTCATTTAAGGGCAGAGCTTAGCAGGGGAGATTCCGCAGGTGTTAGGAAGGGAGCCAAAAACTATCCTGTATATAAGGCAGTAAGTCAGAAACAACCCCTATTCTTGGGGGAATGGAGGAGGCAGGTGGGATGATACAAGGAGCAGGTTTGCTGAGAAGCAGTGGAGAGGGTTGGGGCTGGTGGAGCCTTCCCAGTGAGGCAGGTGAGGCTAATCCTTGCTTTTTCAGAGTTCACAAGTAAAATTATAAATGAGGAGCGAATGGAAAGTTGGGTAGGATGTTTAGCATAACTGAGGAGTGTGAGGGTGGGTGGTGTGTGGCGAGAGTGGTCTGATTAGGCCTGTTGTATTGACCTCAAAGAATGCTCCCTCAGCTGGATATTGCCCAAGGATATGCTGCAAGGGCCTGCTTGTCTCTTCTGTTCTGTCCTTCTAAACAAAAATAGTACCGGAACTGCGTGGCTGCAGCCCTTTGCAGGATCTCAAAAAACCTGAGCCAGCGTACTATTTTAAAATTTCATGGTATTAAATATAAGCATGTTTCGGAAATAGCAGAGAGGAGCCTGAGCCAGGCATCAAACGAGAGAAGATGGAAATGAGCTTGTAAGAGCAATAAATGCACAATACTTGTCAAGCTGCAAAGCTTGTTTAGGGGTGCATGGGGCAAATGCCTCATGTTGTGCATTTAGTTGTCACCACTGTCCCTAGCGTAGCAGGGGCTCTGGTGTCAGTATGGGTGCAGGTCTGATCTAATCAGTGCTCCCAGTCTGAAAGCAAAGTAGCATTGTTTTCAACTGGCTGCGCCCCCTGAACCAGTTCACCATGAAGTGCATAGATGTCTGTCAGCATCACACCAGCAGAGCTGCAGGGAGTGGGAGGGAAAGCTGTGATGAGACGAGGGCGTATTGGGGCAGCCCAAGTGGAAATGATGCACCCTGTTTGACCCTCCTCTCAGTGATGACTTCATGCTTCCAGGAGCTTAAATTTTCCATCACTGTGCAGTCTGATTAACCCAGTAGTTCACTAAGGGTATCCATGCTAAATTGTTAAAACAATAGTCTTTCTTCTGTACTCACAAATGTTTTCTGTGGTCTCTTATTCTTGACGCTGGTCTCCAGTCTTTGATCTCTCTGTCACTTTGGTCAAAGTTTGTCACTGCAGATTTCAGTTGCATGCTGATACCAGCTGTCATCTATTATTGCCATTAGTGTCTGTTCATCATACTTTTGCTTTGGGGATCTGGACACCTTTTGTGACCCTTAAAAGATGATAATCCTGAGCGGACACTGCAAAACAAACAACACAGCAAAGGTTCCCAGAACAAACGTTTCAGAGGGATGCTTAGGTATTAGAGCAATGGCTAAGCCTGACCTTGCTAGAGTCCCTGTCTTCTATTTGAATGCAGTGGGATTATAATCTAATATCAATTTCCATCTCTGATTCCCCAACACCCATGTCAGTATTATAGGTCTGAACTGCAGTTCAGCTTCACAGATGGTACCTGCATTGCAGAAAATATTAGATGACTAGTGCCCTAAATACGACAGAGTGCATTTGTCTACACATTTGTGTACACAGAAAAATCTTTTTAATGGTAAGAAGCATAGTCACGTAAAAGGAATGTGAAGGTAGTTTGATAGACAATGTGGTGGTGTAAGTGTTGGAGCAGGGTGAGTAAAATTAGACTAAGACCTTAAAACTGTGAATAAACATGACAAGTTAACACATCTGCCTAAGGAAGCAAGCTTTTATGATGCTTTATTATTTTATTAAAAACAACAACTTTGATAACTGCTGCGTAGTGCAAAATACATCAGATATTTCAGTGACTTACTATTTAAAAAATAACCACACCAAATGCTACAGCTTTCTTGAATGTGCATCTCTCATGACCCATCAACGTCTATTCAAGTACTGCAAATGCAGGAGGATGGAGAGATGAAGACTTCCAGGGTTTGGTTGTCACTGTCAGGCCTCTGAACTCCAAAGGAACTTCAGCAAAGTTTGAGAGTAAACATGCGGCAACCCTGGAAGTATGTCCTCAGCAGGATACGCAACTTCTAGTGCCCGATTCCTAGGGAATTAATTAATTTACACATGAAAATTGGTTTTGGGGGGCTGTCTGTCTGTTCTGAAGCTGTCTTCGCAAAAGCTGAGCAGGAAGATTAATCCAAATCACGTAAAATATGAATGTGAAATAAATTAGATAAACTAAATTAAATCATTGTATATATTCTTTGATTCAAATGACCTTAATTTGATTCAGCTTAATTCACATCAAAGTAAATTATACTAAATATGAAATAGGGTTGATTTAATTAATAATGAGTGTGTCTGCAGGGATCTAATATGGTTTGATTCATTACAGATATGTTAATTCAGATTACCTTTTTAGAGTTTTCTCAGGTAGATAAACCGTACAGGACAGTGTATTAGTTATACCTAAACTGGTGCAGTTGTCTTCCCCTTGGCTCTTTTTATACCTTCCCACTGTTCTTCTTGTGTGGAACTTTATGAGCATTTTGTTGTGAGATGTCTTGTTAATTTGTTAATACAGCCAAAGAACATTCATCACTTTTCTGTAGAATTAGCTGGGTCTTGACCTGGTTTGTGGCTGCATGGTGTTTCACAGGTTAAAGGCATGAGAGTGAATGTGTGATCGAGGTGGAGAGGGCGGTTACTCATTTATCCTCAGGCCAATTCTTTGGGCAAGAGACACTCTGCTTTGCTATTGATGTGCTAAAATTTCACTCTCTGTTGGGACTAGAATAAGTCATGAGTCTTGCTGGAGTTGCTTAAAGTTAGATACCTCCACCTTTGATTTACTCAGTGTTTAGGCACAGCTGTTGTATTACTTGTCTCTGGCTTGTAATGTTTTCCTTTGTCTCTTTCTCTCCTTTGTGCCTATGTAGTACTGCAGCATGTACCTTCTGAATAGTCGTCACCTAAGTAGGTTGTGCTTTCAATATACAAAAGCTCTACTGACCCACTTTCTTATGGCTTTTCTTCCTCTTCTGTCCATGGCTTTCACGTTCTGCGAGTGTGTTTTTTGCTGAATGATTATTACATGAACAGACACTTAATTGCAGAAATAGGGTAAGTGGAATGTCTAAGACCTGCATGTTTTTGTGTAGGGTATTTTTGAAGGACATATTTTGTTTTCAAAGGATTGTGTTATAAAAATTCCAGTTTTATAATGCTGTGCTTCAAGTGTAAAATAAGTAGCAGAACTGAAACACCTAATAATTTTCAACTATTGGCTAAGTTGAAACTATTGAAAAGGCTTCAGGAGAAAATAAGAATAATAAATATGAACTAGAGGTAGCAAAGTTGATCTAATTCCATAGGTTTGTTTTCTTTTGTCTTTCCTTTCTCTGAAAATGAGTATATGTGCTTGAAAGACAGAGAAATGACTTGAAACCTGGCCTGAACTTTGAGGCTCTGGAGTGAGTCCAGAGAAGAGCAATGAAGCTGGTGAAGGGGCTGGAGAACAGGCCCTATGAGGAGCGGCTGAGAGAGCTGGGGTTGTTTAGCCTAGAGAAGAGGAGGCTGAGAGGAGACCTCATTACTCTCTACAAGTACCTGAAAGGAGGTTGTAGAGAGGAGGGAGCTGGCCTCTTCTCCCAAGTGACAGGGGACAGGACAAGAGGGAATGGCCTCAAGCTCCACCAGGGGAGATTTGGGCTAGAGATTAGGAGGAAGTTTTTCACACAGAGGGTCATTGGACATTGGAATAGGCTGCCCAGGGAGGTGGTTGAGTCACCTTCCCTGGTGGTGTTTAAGGCACGGGTGGATGAGGTCTTGAGGGGCATGGTTTAGTGTTTGATGGGAATGGTTGGACTTGATGATCCAATGGGTCTCTTCCAACCTGGTTGTTCTATGATTCTGTGAATCCTTACTTTGATGCCAAAGTCTCTGGAGTTTGGGAAGCTGGAAGGACTGTAATGTTGTTCAGAATTTACCTGAAATCTGTGCCTGGAGTACTAGGAAATGCTGGCTGTCCCTGTTAGCATCTTCACAACTTCAAGCTTCAGCTTGCACAGCGAATGACTCAAAATAGTGGCTATAGAGGTGCTACAAGCCTCTAAAAGCTTCCTGTGATTATTTGGTTCGTTCTGTCTGGAAACCAGGCTTTGAAACCACTGAGCTGTGCCCATCTCATCCTGTTTTAATATCAGCATACCGAGACACATAAACAATGTGCTTCTTCATGAGGCGATGAAAATCAATGAGGCTTTGAAAAGACATGCTCTTTAAAGTCATGGCCTTATTTGGGAAGTTGCAAGAAGCTTGGCTGTCACAAGAGAATATTTTGGCTCTGTGACAGTTTCCTTTATACGGTTCTTCAGTGAGGAATCTCCTGTGTTTGTGCAGTGATAACTTGCAAGAGTTGTGTGTCTTTTCTTTCTTCCTGGGAATATTTGCTGGAGGAGAACCCAGTATATTGATCAAAAGTGTCCTAAGACCCCTTTGGATCTCTGCCTGGTCCAAAGTATGTAAAGAAAGCATATTTTCAAACAGAAAACTGAAACTGAAAAAAATCTTAGTATTTCAGAATTCCTGAGCAGATGCAAGTATGTTGTTATCATAATTACTTATATATATGTTATATATGTTTATTTGTGTGGTTATTTAGGAATAACCCAGTCTACCATCACCTTTTTGTTCCTTACACTCCTTGGGAACATTTCCTTATGTTCCTGGCACATTGGGAACTTTGGTGGGATAAAGGAACCTACATGGTAAAGATAAATAATAAACTGAACGTATCAGAGACAGAAGCATTTTAATCTTAGACTTGTATGGGGAGAACGAGAGAGGAGAGAGAAGATTAACACAGCAGCATTTTGAAATAGTTTCAGAAGAGGGAGTTGAAAAAGAAAGAGGAATGAGAGGAGAAAGTTGTGATTATAAACTAAAAAAACCACTGTGGCTGTTGCTGAATCTCCTGTCCCTATGATAAAGCAGTGGAATATAAAAATATTGCAGACACTTAAGCTGCACAACATAGTGAAGTGTGGAGGGAAGAAGACCTCCAGGCCACAGTGATGTTGGAGACCAAGGGCACAATCATGAGCAAGATGATAAGGACCTGTCATGACACTGATACCAGAAGGGACACCTTCAAACATCAGTAGAACTGATAATGATAGTTTTTGGAGATGTTGAGAAGTCAAGGGACAAAGGGCAAGGAAACGCAATCTAGTTGTGGGACTCCTACCTATGCTTCAGATTTTATATCCCTGAAAGGGTGCAAAAATATCCGTTTCCTCAGGATGTGGGATCCTCTCCTCCATCAGTCCTCACTGGATTTCTTTTGACCTGTTCTTGCCATTCCTGCACATGTATTTACCCTACATGCATTTCAGACCTTTTCTGCTCTGCCCAGTACCTTTCTGTTCCTGAGAAGGTGGGGAGGCAACTGTAAAAGGTAATCTCTGTCCTCAGTTCTACATGACTACGGTGTCAGAGGTAGCATTTGACTAGTGCTAGAGTGACTTTGGAGAATGGACGGGTAGAGAGGGTGGTGAGCCTAGAGTTGAGGCAGCCCAGGGATCTAGCTTCACTTGTACTTCCCAGGCACCAACATTATGTGATAATACTAATCTCACTTGATATTGTGCTCATGTAATATCAGGCTAGGGTAGCAGAGAAAAGAGTGATAATGTCCGTTGGCAGTGGATGGGAAAGCAAGATACTTGGGACTTGAGAGAGCTTGAGCTATTTGCCACTGATATGGGGAATGCAACTGGGAATGTAAGGCTGGAAAGAGCAGGCATCAGGTTAAGCAGATCTGCAGTGCTCTGAGATGGAAATATGAGTTTGAAATGTGGAAGATTAGGGATGCCTGTCCATGGCTAGAAATTTAGTAGAGTTTCATGAGCAAAGGGAATATATTTTGGATAGTATTTGAGGTTTTTTGATGATCTCTCATTTTATTAGTCTCAGGAATCCCTTACGACTTCTGTCTTCCCTCTCAAGGTAACTGGGATGCACGGACTGCTCTGTGGCTTCATTCATTAGCAATTAGCTAAGCCAAGATTTGACTGGGATGCTTAATGGGGAAGCTTCCTGATGATATCCTTCAGGAAGTCATTCATACTTTGAAAGACAAGTGCATCTCATAGTAGAGGACAGGTCATGTCTCTTTGCCTCTGAAGATGAGGGAGTAGGACTTGGCTCATGAATAAATATTTAAAATTTGAAGATGTCAGTCAGTTGCCTACACTGAATTGGTGCCCAGTTCCATTTCAGATGATACGGAGTACCCAAGTGTGGCTGGTAGCTATGTGCTGTGGGAAACCAGAACCCAGCTGGATGCCACATGCTGTACATGTGCTTGGACACCTGCGTTGAGGCAACTGGTTTGAATCTGAAGCAAACCAGGCAGGATTCAGTGTTTCAGCAGTGAGCACTGTTGGAAACAACAGCTTTCTTTTGCTGCAGTTCACTCTAGAGACTGGTGTACAAATACCAGTCAGTGAATCTAAAACCAAGAGAGCTCTCATTACAAAAGACACTCTAGGTTTCCCCTTCTATCCTTTCCTAGTCCTGTACACTTTATGCAGTTTTGGGGTAGCCAAAAGTGTATCCCATTGCTTTTCCCAAAGCTGTGACCCAATTATGTGACAGACTAGATGTGTTCTGCAAGTCTTGCTTGCTAATCTAGCCTGAGTGATGAAAAGGACCCAGTCAGCACAGGTAGAGAGGCAATAGGTGGTGTACTGAGCTTGATTCATGATAGTGTATGGCAGTTTGTACTACTCCTCTTTACTTGTCTGTAAAAATACTGCTAACCATGCTATAGATAGTTAACCACAGTTGTATAACCTAAGTAGGTGTTGTTTTAAGCTAGAATGAGAAGAGGGGATCATTCAGTGGAGATAATGGTAACTCATGCAATTATAGCCAAGCAAGTAGCCAGTATGTGTGACCACCTACTCTGCCATCCCACTTGAGCTCTTAGGGTTTCTTCTGGCTGCAAGAAACAGTGCTGAGTCTTAAACAGTAATGGTGAATGTTAGGGGCTTAGGGATTGCTGCGATGGGTTGCAGTAATGATTTTGTTTGTCAAAGACTTCCCTAGTTGAGCAGAAATCTGGGAGTTGGCAGAGCCAAAATCAGAATTCAGGTTTCATTAGTGACCTTGCTACATAGTCATGAAGCAAGAGGCATAGTTTCCCTCATTCTTCCATTCCCCACCTCAGAAATCCAGAACTTAGGAGATAACTCACAGGAAAATTAGTAGAGGTATGGGGAATTCTGGATTTTTTTTTTTAGGGGAAGATTTAAACTAGACATTTGGAGAAAATTCTTCACAATGAGGTTGGTGAGGCACTGGATCAGGTTGCCCAGGGAAGTTGTGGCTGCCCCATCCCTGGAGGTGTTCAAGGCCAGGTTGGACGGGGCCTTGGGCAGCCTGGTCTAGTGGAAGGTGTCCCTGCCCATGGCAGGGGGGTTGGAACTAGATGATCTTTAAGGTCCCTTCCAACTCAAACCATTATATGGTTCTATATCTGGCTGAAAAACACTGGGTCTTGCTGATGCTCTATGAAGAAATTGGTAAAGCTGGCAGAAACCAACACATCACACCCTGACAGTGTGATGTTGGCCTCACCTTTTCCAGGGTGGGAACATAGTTCCAGTGGCATCACACCACTAGCAACTCCCTCCTGCCAGTAAGATCGTATGGGTTAGTGTGTAAAACTGCTGATGGGTTCTAGGCTGACTGAAGCTTTGGAGGAAACTAAGCTTTTGTTATGTTCCTATGAGAGTGATCAAATCATGTTCTGAAGTTATTGCAGCTGATGTCTAGTGCCACTGTCAGAAGCTGTTTCTGAGCACAGAATTTCCCATATAATGAATAATTCAGTTGCATCGGTTGCAAGAGGAGGAAAAATTTGTTCGTTCTTTGTTGGAAGTAGAGACAGTACACATCTTACTGTGGTAGCAGTGAAGCTAGAAGTTTTGGCAAATACTCTACCATCTGCGTCTTACACTGCATAATCCTTACATGTCATGGGAGAAATTCTGTGACACAGTCTGATCCAAGCTTTAACATTATGTCTATGTAAAATCCCCATCAGCTAACAGCTCCTAAGACCTTGGCACTGTGATCTTGTGTGGCAGAGAGCTTGGTACCCATGGAGTTTTATCGACTACAGTGTTACTTTTGGCAGAGGGAAGTAGAAGTATGGATGTTAGCCTTGGTTTTTCTCCTATCTACGCCCTACCATTTAAATACAGAGTGCAGAAGTGTAGGAATATTGAGTTGTTACTGGGAGTTACTCAGTTGTTACTAGGAGTAATGACTCTAATAACATCTCATCTCTTACTTATCTAATGTTTACCAGAGAAGATATTGAGTAGACGCTTACCACACAGAATAATTTTTGGCCTGACGGTACACTTAATAATGAATCCTCAGTTCAGTAGGCATTAATGTGCTCATCTGTGGGTGGGAAGTTGCTTGGTTCATGTTGGCTGCTACTTTTGACTGAAAACACGACACTGAATAATTTAATTGCTTGTAAGATCTCAGCCATTGGCTTCCTTGAAAATGGTAAGAAGTCAGGGTATTTATGGTTGTATGTGAATACCTTCATTTGTTTTCATGTCTAAAGCACACAGATTTGTGTTTCTTGATATATGATGTATATATCCCACATAAACATCAGTATGTTTTATTGTCAATATGTGCTTTGACAATAAAACCATGATGACCATGGTTTATTCAGATATTGTTTTCATATCCGTTGACATTTCATTTGGTACTGGTGATAATGCAAGTCTATTTTTAGCCTCCCACTTCTCTTTTTTCCCACTTAATCCCTTGCAACTTGGAAAAAGTAAAATTTACTAATTATGGCCAGTTTGAAGGAAGTTTCCAAGTGGAAGCCTACATTTCCTTTTATTTTCTCTGAAAGAATCCTATGTATCTTCTGCTTTGCACTTGTACAGATTAAGTTACTAATCAGCAGAGGTGTAGCAGATGTAAGGTGCTGTGGCTGTCAGGTGAGTATTCAGTCAGTGTAATTCATAGATACTAAGGGGACTTCTGTGTGCAATGTGACTCAAGTTAATCTGCACTATATTGAAAAAGCAATGGTGGATAATCATTCATCTAGGAGTAAATAATACATTACTACCATGTACTTCAAATTCATGCAGCTGTGTACCCTTCCTTCAAAGAGATTTTGTATGGTGTTACATATATTTTCATAAGCAGGCAGAAACTCAGGCAGGAATACCCAAGTATTGATCGTCTCAACTAACATTTGCAACCTGTACATACCGAATCTTAGTTTTTTTGATATTCAGTGACCATTTTTCTTCTTTTGCTAATTTTACATTTATCTCAAATAATAGAATCACAGAAGTTTGGGTTGGAAAGGGCCTTTAAAAGTCATCTGGTCCAAACCCCTGCCATGAGCAAGGACAGCTTCAACTAGATCAGGTTGCTCAGATCCCCATCCAACCTGACCTTGAATGTTTCCAGTGTTTCACCATCTTCATCTTAAAAATGTCTTCCTTATATGTAGTCTAAATATGTAGTCTTATAGCTGAAAACTGTTACCCTCCTATCACATAAGTCTCTACTAAAAAGCCTGTCCCCATCTTTCTTGTAAGCCGTTTTAAGTACTGAAAGGCCTCAGATATCTGACTCTATTTATGATTGTTGTGTTTTGCCTTTTGAAACTGCTAGCAGTCTTTTCTGTTTTCAGCTTTATAGGGTAATTGTCACTGTACAGTCCTAAATTTGACTGGATATTGCAGGCACTGTTGCTGCAATTGAGAACTTGATAATCTGTATGAGGCTTTTGGTTTTCATTCTGACTGGCTCACTTCTTTGGGTTTCAAGTTGTGACTTGATGCTATCCTTGAGGGCTGGTTAGAAAATGAGTAAGAATCCCATTTTCTCTAGTTCACTCCAATACCTCTTTCCGTAAGTGCTGGAATAAGGCAGATAGGACTGTATATGGAAAAACATCCCATGTGAGATGCTGTATGCTCGCCTGAACCTGGTACAGAGTATGTGTTAATGAAAATTATATATGCTACTTCCTGTAGGATAAGAAGAAAATGGGAGAAAACCATGGAGAAGACTTGACATCAGCTGTTTGTGGTCATGCAGAGAAGGACGTGTATTCAGGCCAAATCGGGGAGGGAGAAAAGTTATGTTTGCTGTGCAGATGTTCATGTGCTGCAATAATTTCAAGCTATATAAATGAGGAGGGAACATAGGTAGGATTTTTTTTGGTGAAAATTAACTTCACAAAATCAAACTTTAATGGTCAGACTGAGGTCCAGAGAGTGAAAGGAGCAGTCTGAAGCGTGGATCAGACTATTCTCATGCATCAAAATTCATGTAGTGTTTTAAGGTAACATAAAATAGAAATCCCACTGATGAAAAAGAGGAAAGAAAAAAATGTTAATTTACACCCCAACCTCCTTTCCTTTAACAGCTGAATGTTTGAGTCAAAACTCCAATATACCATTCTTAAGTAAACTTGAGGGCACTGTAATTATTTCCACAATTTCACTAGTACCTGAACAAACTAAGGTAACTATTCCTTCTTCTATTTCAATAATCCCTTTAAATCTTATTTTCTAAAGCCCAAGAAAGACTTTTGAACTCAGAGAAAATCCCATTGAAAGGAGATTTTTCTAGGGTGCTGTCTGTGATTGCCTCATCCTCCACTGTGCAGAAATGTTAGAGCTGAGGTGGATGTACACTGATTAAATATGCTCTTGTTGGCTCATTTCCCATCTCCTTTCTGTTTTCTTCCTCATGAATTGAAGTGAATGCTGGATTTTTTAGTGCAGTTGGGTTTTTTTGTGGTCTGAATTACAATTCAGCATAATGATAATACAAGCTTAATGACAGAAGTCTGCTCTGTTAGTGGCTTTTTCCTTGCTTCAGCAAGGGAGTAAATAGTTACCTCATTAAAATATCTCAATCTGCTTGTGATTGGATAATGTCACCTAGCATCTGGACAAGGCTTTGGTGGAACCTAAGGTCAAGAGGACCAGTACTGATGCAGTGGTATACTGAATACCAATAATGCAAGGTATTTTTCATCGGGAAGTGAAGTTCTTACACGGGGTATCAACACAAGACCCTTGTATGCCATTTAAATACTAGCTAAAGCCAGAAATGTCACCATTATCCTCTGCTTTGTTCTGATTTGTCATATTTCCAGACCTTTTTTCATCCTTTGCTTCTTTATCAAGCAACCACTTCTGTCATGTTCTTATTTCTTAGAGCCTGGAATTAAAACTGCAAATTTTTCCCCCAAAGCTACCAATCTTCAGTGGGAAAGATTTCCCATTGCCACATGTATGTGGCCTTGGATGAGAAGGCAGTGTGTGGGTCCCTTGCTACATTAGTTGCCCCACTCTGTCTATGTTTAGTGTCGTTTTTCTTTTCCATGATGTAAATTAATTTTGTAGTAAAGTACAGGACATGTTTCATCAAAGGTCTGGACTGATTATGTGGCCAGGCAAGGAATAAACATCCCCTCCTTGTAATAAATATAATTGCTGGTTGTGGTTTCTGATGTACCTTCTGTCTGCTTCTTGAGACCTGGTCTGCTTCTGTCTGCTTCTTGAGTCTGGTTCAGGGCATGAGAAGTTACTAAAATGTCATAAAGATGTATTATAACCCTGCATTTATTTATGTATTTGGCCTATGCATGAGTTCATGTGACAGAATCACAGAATGGTTGAGGTTGGAAAAGACCTATGAGATCATCAAGTTCAGCTGTCAGCCCAACACAAACATGCCCACTAAACCATGTCCCAAAGGACCACATGTACACATTTTTTGAACACCTCCAGGGATGGTGACTCCACTACTTCCCTGGGCAGCCTGTCCCAATGCTTCACCACTCTTTTGGTAAAGAAATTTTCCCAAATTTCCAGTCTAAACCTCCCCTGGTGCAACTTGAGGCCATCCTATCACTTCTTACTCAAGAGGCTTCCTGAAACCCCTGTTAGATAATTGCCTGCTGAGCCTCATTCATGTCATCAATATGACGTGATGGTCTCCAGTCTTACTGTCTAATCTGGAAATACTGATAGTTAATTAACCAGAAAGGACATTACTGGTTATTTCACAGGACGGCAGCCCTGCTCTTACTGTCCATAGTGCTATGAAGATTGTGAAAGGCCTGGTTTAAAAAAATTAGGAAAACCAAAGTTATCATACTGAAACCTTTCAGCAGCTGCACTCTTCTGAGTATGAAAGCTTTCTAGAGGGTGTTTGCCTTTTGAGTCCTTCACAGTGAACTCATTCATGAGGAACGCCTTGACTTGAACAGTTGACTATTTGTTTGCATAGAGAGTCTTAAGAATTTGCAGAAATTGGAAGACCAGCCAGTGATTTTTGTCAACATTGTTTCAAGGAGAATAAATACTTAGGGAAAACAGTACACTGCATTAGCTGTTAGTTCTGTAGAAGTGTTTTTATTTTAGCTAGCATGAAAAATAAACACATTTCAAGTGAAAAGAAGCCCTCTTCCACTTTGATTCAAATCAAAGGAAGATTGAGATGCACAAGAAAATTGAAGTTAAGACTGTCCTTACTCACCCACCAGGGATCTTGGCTGGCTCTGAGTTTGAAGGTAAAAATCTGTTTCCTACCAAGGCAGTGGCAGAATGTTTGCTTGGAAGGGACTGCCTTACACGTGCCTGCCTGCTTGGGAACATATTTCTAGTCAAGTTCAGCCTAAATATGGAAGATGACTTTCCTTAATGGTTGTATTGTTCTCCTCTCTGCTACTTTTAATCTTTTATTAGGCTCTAGCCAGAAGCACCTATCTCACAGTCCCTCTCTTTTGGAAGCTTACGGAATAATTAATTTCTGTCAGATGGTGTGACTGCATGTGTTGTAGTGTTCCTACAGTGTGTCTTTATTGTCGCTTAACACTATCATTGGATTTGTTTTACAGGAAATAAAATGAAACCCAAGGTCACTACTGAATTAAAAACACTATACTGCAAATAAATGTGGATTTTCTTTGTTTACACTGCTGGTTTTTTTGCCATGAATGCCTTTCTTTGTTACTTCAGCCCTTCCTACCTATATTTTTTCAGAACTGTGAGATCAAGATGCCACAGTTACCATGGCCTGTTACAGGTCGCTGTATCCAGGAGATGTGACTGTCTCCACTCAAGATACTTTTCCAGTCTCTGAATCCCATAGGTCAGTGGGGCAGCCACTGTCCTGGAGTGAGGTGAACCTTAGGCTCTTCAGGAGCAGTAGTTGGGCCTGAATGTTTCTAATTCTTCCTATGTCAGAAACTGTTTCCTTGTACTGGAAACCAGCCCTAGCAGTAAAAGAAGGAGGCACGTCAAGTTAGGGAGCATCCCAGGAAGTGACTTTGAATTAACTGCCTCCTGACTTTCCCAGGCAGTGCATTCTCCCACTGCCCTGCAATCTCTCCCTCTCAGGTGAAGGATTGATTACTCCAGATTTTAATCTCCGTCATTTCCAGCAATCCTGTCCCTTCATCTGCTCTCTAGCCAGAAGCCGAGTGGCAAAAAATGCCTGTTCTCCTTCTGCCTGGTCTATCCTGACTTCCTTAGGGGGCTGCACGCTGTTGTGGCAGAAATGCTGAAGCCAACATGTAGTGTGTGCAAAATCGTCTGGTAAAACCTCTTTCTGTCCCTCCTAAGCACATTGCTAAGTTCAACTGGGGCTGTCAGAAGCCTTGATGAAGTCTCCCTTCGAATAAGTCCCATGTAATTCCTAAGCAAATGGATAATGACAGTCATCCAGCCTATGTTTCTTACATGTCTAAAATTTCCAGTGGTCTTGCTATGGGCATGATAAACTCTGGCTTCTGGTGTTTTGAGGTCCATTCCCCTACTCTGTGAGCTCTGTGTATTCAAATATGATGTACAAGGCTACTGGGCTGTGTTATTTCGGAGGAGCAAATGCATTGTCCACTGCTATTCCAGGAGTGCTTCCTGTTTCAGTGGGACTGCCCCACATATAATAGGTGCAAACTTCATCCCTGTGCCTGCATTGACTCATTGCTTCTGGTTCTTCCCATTAGCCACTGGCACTGGAGGAGGTCTCACTGGTGCATGGTGGCCAGCACAGGGGTGATGGAACTGTGTCGGTGGAAGTTGGCTCTGGTTTGTTACCCCGGGAGGGGTGTGTGTAGCAGTGATGTTCTGACCCCAGCACTTGCGTGTTGTTGCCGTGGAGATTGCGTGCGCTGTTGCTAAGCAGCTAAAGCATCTTAGCTTGCACACAGCAGTGCCACGAAATTCTCAACTTCCCTCATTCCTATCTCCCTTCTTTGATTTCACAGATATGAATCCTTTGGCTTTTATCCCACTTCATTCAGTTGCACTGCTGCGATTTCTTGGCATTAACCCTATAAACCCTAAAAAGCCTGCATGGTACTGCAAATAGGATTTATGGCAACGAATTCAGGGATGAAGGAGTTAAAGTGGTTGGGGACAGACTACAGAGGAAATGATTTCTAGCAGATAAACTGCTTAAAATGTTCTGGCATTCATGGAAGGGGAGGTTTGTCCTGCAGTCTTTTGTTCCATCGCTGATGGTTTATATGAATAAAAATGCAGAGTAAAATATCACTACCAGGTAAGAAAATAAGCTTGAATGGGCCTAATTAATCTCTTTGGTTATGAGATATACTTAGTTTTTTAGTATCATCTGCTTGCGTTTACTGATTTTGATGTAGCATTTGAATGATATTTTAGCTGTGGAGCCTGCCTTGTATAATATTTGACTTATTTGGCTTGAATAATAAAGATATCAGCCTGTATTCTTGGAGTATACTGCATTAATCAGACTTGCAGGAATGATCACATGGTACTCTATCGCCTTTCCCTGTTAGCTGCTGCTTGTCAGCAGCTGGCTGAGCTGTAGGCTGCAGGCCAGTATCTGCATACCCTTTCTCTTCAGAATATTTCAAATATACTGTCTCATCATTATGCATTTTGCTGCAGCTTGACAAACTAAATGATCCTCCTGCATGTTAAGAAGATTATTTTAAATTTCAGAGCATTTGTGTAGTTACTAGGCCATGTATGCATTTGAAGAATTCAGGTAGGCTCTCTGTTTTATACATCAGTGTGCTTGGTTTTTGTTCTCGCCAGATTTTTGCTGTGTAATGTCAGTTAGGTCTACAGTTAGTTCTTCAATCTGCAAGTGTGTCTTGTGTTTTAAAATCTCTACCCTATGCATGGGGAGAAGTGCTTGAAGGGGAAGGTGCAGGTAACGGTAGCTAACTGCATGATGAAGTGCAAAGCTTGGTAATTGATTATATCTTGCACAGATTTCATTGCATGCCGCCAGAAGCAGCCAGTGCAGTGTAGTTTTAAATATAAACCAGAAACTGTTCTGTTTAAAAGGGTCTTTGCTATTTTTGGATCTGGAGAATCTGACAGATGCTCCTTTGAGATAAAATACAGATTGTGATAGAAAAGAGAAAATTGATGCTTGGATTGTATATAGGATTATATTTTATGCTGCTGCAGAGTATACATGTCTGTTTTTCATAATCTTGTAGCTGCAGAATTCCATATGAATTACATTTTAAATAAAAATATGGTTAAGTTTTTTGGGATTGGTTTGTTGTTTGCGAACATTTGTGAAACTGTGATTATTTGAGTATAAAATTAGCACCTTTTATTTGATATTGGTTCTACTCAGTATTGCCTCTGCCTCCTCTCCTCCTCTGTCCCCACCCCCAGTATAACTCCATCCTTGTTAAAGTATTGAGGTCTCTTAAAACGATAACAGATTTTTGAAGACATGAAACTGAATTCTGCCCTCTCTAACAAATGATCATTTTATCTGCAATAAAACTGTACCAGACTTGGAAAAAATTTGGTCAGTAGCAGTGGTGGGATAGAAGGTGTCTCACGTTTTTTTAAAAAATTTGTGTGCCGTAGTGTATTCATTTTCTCATAATTTGTGTTGTAAAATTGTCCAGATAAAATGGTAGCAGTGTTGTAACAGCATTAGGGATGACCTCATGATATATTTGTCTGAATACCATAATTATTATGTATCTTTAAAATACCCTTTCCTTTTCTGATTTGAAAAAGAGATTGTTTGACCAAGTATGCAACTGGAGGAGAGGATGGATCCCCTTTCTATACACAATGAGCACTCTGAATTTCAAATTAAACTTCCTAATCTCAGAAGAAATACTAGTAGCATTATTTCTGCCTTTTGTTAAAGCAGTTAAGATATTGGCAATTTTCCATATTTCGTGTTCTGTTGATTGGTTCTGTTTGGAAGTGAACAGTGTCAAAAGTAGTAGAATCAACTACAGGACACCCCACCACCCCTGAATGTCCTGATTCAGCCATAAAATCTGAGAAGGTACAGGCTGAGGATGTGTACTTCTGTAGTGAAACGCAGAGTGATGCTGTCTGAGGGAAAAGATTTTACTGGAAGACCAGATAATGCTGTGTAACTGCAGTTGCCATAAGGTTGTCCAGAGATGCTTGAAATCTTGAGATTGCTGATTGTTGGCAGTAAATTAAGCTGTGAATGGGTCCTAAACTTACTGTGCTGCTTACTGTGACTGCAGAGTTATTGTATTTCACCCAACTGGTTGAGTCCTGTTTTTGGTAGGGTGAAGTTCTCAATACATCTACAGAAGAAAAAAACTGATGTTGTAAAAATCTGATTTTAAAAGCCTTAGCCGTCTTTCAGTGGCTTTTCAAGACATCTTGGGCCAGGAAGAGACCTAGTTTTATGGCAAGAGTGGTCACATGTTGATTACACACCTGTTAGGCTTATTAAATTATGTGTTGTCCTCTCTTAGACTTGCTTAGCAAATAGTATTCACATTTGATGTTCAGACTGCTAGAGTTTTTCTTTTACATCTTCAGCACTGGTAGGACTGTAATTTCTGTGTAGCAATATTTAAATAGCATTCATCTGCATGTTGCTTTTTTATGGTATGATTATTCTCACGCCTGTGGCTATATTACATTTCGATGGGATCAAAACATGTCTTGCAAGATAAAGAAAAAAAAGGATCGAGTTGAGCAGTGGGGTGGAAACCTTAGTCCCATGGGCTTCTGGAAGCAAAGTTGATTTAGCAGTAGATGGCACTCTTCTCTGAAATAACGGTCCTTGATTCTTGGTGGGCCCACACCTTACAGGTACCATTTTCCATGTGCATAAAACATATGCTTGCATTCATTATGAGTCTTGACTTTGACTTGCACACCAGTGCTTGCATGCATGTTGCGGAAGCATAGCTGTTTCCATCTTTAGGTGCACCTACATGGTTTAGTAATGCCTTTGACACCATTTCCCACAGTGTTCTCCTGGAGAAGCTGGTTGCTTATGGCTGAAACAAGTGTATACTTCACTGGATTAAAGACTGGCTTGATAGCTGAGCTCAGAGAGTTGTGGTGAAAGGATTTAAATCCAATCGGTGGCTGGTAACAAGCGCTGTTCCACAGGGCTCAGTGTTGGGGCTGGTTCTGTTCAATACTTTTAGCAATGATCTGAGTGGGGGTATTGAGAGCTTCCACAGTCAGTTTTCAAATGACACCAAGTTGGGTGAGAATGTCAATCTGCTTAAGGAAGGCTCTACAGAGGGATCTGGACTGGCTGGATCAGTAGGCTGAGGTCAATTGTATGAGGTTTAGCAAGGCTAAGTGTCAGGTCCTGCACTTGGACCACAATAACCCCGTGTAATGCTATGATGAAGAGTGGCTGGAAAACTGACTAGCAGAAAGGAACCTGTGGGAGTTGTTGGTTGACAGATGGCTGAACATGAGCCAGCAGGGTGCCCAGGTGGCCAAGAAGACCCACAGCATCCTAGTTTGTATCAGAAATGGTGTGGTCAGCAGGATTAGTGAAGTGATTGTGCTCTCATACTCGGCACTGGTGAGGCAACACCTCAAATTCTGTGTTCAGTTTTGGGCCCCTCAATACAACAAAAAGGTGCTGGGGCATGTCAAGAGAAGGGCAATGAAACTGATGGAACTGGAGCACAAGTCATATAAGGAGCTGCTGATGGAACTGGGGTTGTTTAGTCTGGAGAGAGGAGGCTGAGGGGAGATCTTATCACTCTTTACACCTATCTGTAAGGAGGTTGTAGTGATGTAGGTGGTGGCCTCTTCTCCCAAGTAACCAGTGATGGGATGAGAGGAAATTGCCTCAAGTTGTACCAGGGCATTGTTGCATTCAGATTAGATATTAAGGAAAATTTATTTACTGAAAGAGTGGTGAAGCATTTGAACATGCTGTCCAGGGAAGCGGTGGAGTCACTGTCCCCGGAGATGTTCAAAAAAATGTGTAGACGTGGCAGTTGGGACATGGTTTAGTAGGCATGTTGGTGTTGGGCTGACAGTTGGACTTTATGATCTCATAGGTCTTTTCCAAACTTTATAACTCTATGATTTGAGTACTGAAGTAGCTAGAGACGTGGTGATCCCACTGGTACCTGCTGATGCAAACCCATACATGTAATTGCGGTATGTGCAAGTCTACATTTTTCTTTCTGCCTCCAGGTTGTTCCTTAAAGACCTGCAGGGCACCCTGAGCAGGTGGGGGGTGGGCTGTGGCACCCCAGCCCAATACCAAGAGGAGACACTGCACTCTGACTGTCCAAATTCTCCCAGTGGTTTCAGTTTGACGCATCCTTCTTCACTTCCCCCACAAAACAGTTCTGGGGTGTTTTTGTGAGTGTTAAGCAGCCACTGGATCTCTTTGTAGGAGCATGTCCCTTAAGGACTATAAGTGACCTGGTGTGTAATGTTGCGAAACATTTGTAAAGCATGTTGATATGAAGTATTACCTCTGCTGTTCCTGGCCAGGTAAGCAGAGACTTAGGCCTCAGTAAAAACAGAGGGTACATCATTGAAGTAACCTCATAGTTCCAAGCTTGGTTCATCTTCCTCTTGGGAAGAACCTGACATCCCCTGAAAGACTTTGATTGCTTTTGAAATGAGTGTTAAAGGAACAAAGCCTCTTCTCAGGTAATACATGCTGGTGTTTTCTATGTGAAACCAAGTTGTTCCAGTTGGGTCCATTTTCTTACTGATTCTCTGCACTGTCTTGATAAAAACCCAGGCTCACGCACATTTTGTTTATAATTGGAGTTAAGATTGTTCACCAAGGTTTTTATGGTCTCCTGCTGACCACACTGTGGTAAGATGACTGCACCCAAAACCAGCAGAAGGATGGTACACTTGGCCACAAGCAGTACTCCTCATTTGGTATCCTTAGTCCAGATTAAGCTTTCTAGCAGCAGAACACAAGTGCATTTTTTCCCCCTTTTGTTGCCATGCCTTTATCTTTCTGGGATATTACTTGGTATTCTTCACAGTGAGCTAGTGTCTGTCTATTTCTGATACACCACCCACCATGGCATCACAGTATTTTTAACTGCGTTTTCTATTCCCCTATCCACTGAGCAAAACTGAGAATGCCACAAGAGGGAAAATTATTCTTTCAAAGAGCTGGCTACAAAATGAGGAAACAAAACCCACTGATGAATAGAAAGCAAAGTTCAAAATGAACATAAAGCATTTGGATACAACAGTGCATGTGGAACCTTTCACCTGCTGATCCCCAAAGCCACCCAGGTGCCTCCTAGGAGTAGGTGACCCCCTGTGACTTTGAGCAAGTGCAGGAGTTGAGCTTATGTTACCTAAAAGCATTTTATGATTTAGTTTATCTACAGAACTGGAACTGATCTCAGGAATTCTGACACCTTTTCTGACTCCTTTGACTCCTGCCAAATGAAAAACTGAATACCCTAAGCTAGTGAAGAATTCTGGTTTTAATATAGTTCTGCCAAAATGAATTCTGGCAGCAGGTGCCCATCAAATGCCTGCCCTGACTTTGGCTGCAGTATTCACTGCATCATGGCCAACAATTCAGATAGCTCCAGGGTAGGTGGCACATTTATTAAAGAAAAGTATAAATTGTGAGCACAATCATTTTGTAAAGGTGGACCAGATATTAAAACTTGAGGGCAGGTGGTTTTTCCTTTCCTCTACCCCCAAAAAATAGCAAGGTGATTTATGGAAGGGACAAAAGGCTGGTGCTATGAAGGCTAGAGGTCTGTCTTCTCTGGGGATTGCTACTGAAAATTCCTAAGAAGGAGGCCTTTTAAATCCTTTTTTCTACTGGAATGTCCCTGCCATGTTGGAACTACATGATCTTTAAGGTCCCTTCTAACCCTAACTATTCTGTGATTCTAAATAATCCTAATTTTCAGAAGTGCAGCTACAGTTTGAATAATCCTATAATTTCAGGAAGGTGTAGGTACCTGCAGGGATTTGCTTGCATCGTGAATTGCTTGTGTCATGAATTGCTCTTTAAAACCAGAAAAAAAGGATCTGCTGTTTGTTTCTACAATAAGTATGACATTACGGATGAGAAAGAAGCATCAGGAGAGTTGCCAAAAGACTATTTCAGTTGCTACATGAAGGTAGCTTTTGTGATAGTGGATAGTGGGGTTGCTGCACTATGGAGAAGTAGAATAAATTGTTGTTCCAAGTGGATCACTCTGACCTGCCTGTTTAGATGGAGTAGCTGGTGAAAACCACACCAAGTAGTGCAGTTAGTCTTTTCTGACAAGAGGGGAAAAAAATCAGTGAGTAATTGTTGTTGAAGTCAAAAGATGTTAAAATAAAAGGGAGTGAACAAGTTTAAAATGGAGAAAACCCAAGGATAGTATATGATGCATCTTATCAGAGAAAGTGCATGTGCCCAAGGCAGGCAATGTTGGGTTCCTGTAGGTCCATAATACCTTCTGCATCATTCTTCAGTTAAGAATACAGCCTTGAGTTTGTCACAGAGAGTGTAGAATTTACGGGTTTGTTCTGAAACAAACTTGCATTAAATTAAAAGAAAGGAGAAAAAGGAACTAGGTTTGGGGAGGGGATGGTGGTGTTTATGGCTGAAGGTAGTTGCCTGAAATCTGTCTTTTGATATTTGAAATTGATTTGAGATACTTGATTTTTGGACAGTTGTTATTTATCCACACGAGGCATTCACCCTGAGGAAATGTTGCTTCCTTAAACAGCAGATTGAATCAAATGTTTTTGCTGACATGTTTTTCCCTGTGAGAACTGACACTGCAGTAGCCACATATTTCAGTGGTTTAGCACAGAGACATATTTAAAGAGAAGGAGAGGAATACTTCTAAGGCAGTAACATGAGAATACCATTGCTGGGAATGAAGATAAGCACACACTATTCTCATAGTGGATATGTTGTAATATTTCCACTGAAGAGGAAAATAACTAGAGACACTTTCTTAGAGATTGTGGGGTTCGGTTTGGCCAGATTTGTAGAGGAAAATATTCTCGTGCCTGGGAGTATAGTCTTGTCCTAGATATAAATGTGAAGGAAGATTTATCCCAGGATATTCATTGGATTAGAGGAGCTATGGTGCATATGTTAGGAGGTAAGTTCCAGTCACATTAAAATCAATGTACATTGTCTGTGGGGCTGTGTATTTAGCGCCTGAAACATGGGGCTGACTGTCAAAATACACAGTGCTTCCATCATTTCTTGGGTCCAGCTGTGCGCCCTGCAGAGCAACCATCTCACTAGTGACAAAGGCTTGGTTAGGGTACCTGACATCTACTGCAGTATAACACATTTGCAAAACCAAGATATTTTCTCTCTGTTCCCTTTACCTTCTAAATGTGATAATCTGTATTTTCCATTCTTCTGTTGTCTCTCTCATTTCCTATGAATGTTTACACCACCACCTCCCTCGCCTGTTTCCTTTTTTTTAACCATCCTTGTGGATTCACAAGCAAGAAGTAGCTGCTGTTGTTTAATGAGGATCCAGACAGACTTTTCAGAACTGCAGCTAGTTATCAAGACACATGGAAATTGATGTCAGTCTTTAAAATGAAAACAAATCCATGAGTACGGATGACCTTTTAAAAGAAGAGAATATATAATAATTCTTAAATCCATCTATGGGCACGCATTAGAGCAAGTAATTCACAATCCTGCCTGCCTCTGCCAAGCCTTGAGTGTGAAGTCTAAAAAGATTTGAAGAGTACTTTAGTTTAACTTCCTTGGAAGACAGCTGCTGCCCTCTGTTCTTACCTTACTATCCAGAGATGCTGATTATCCCTGTCCCTGCCCTTACCTTTAGCCACAGGATTGTGCAGCAAGGCCAAATAGATCAAATTGCTGGTCTTGTTATTTCTGCTGTTCGCAAGGTAGTTAGAGGATACGGAGGCTTCTTCATACGTTTTAGTTCTTAAAGGTCATTGTGGCCTTTGAAGGGGAAAACTTTTTCCCTGCTTATTCCAGGACAAGTTGAGCTAGACTCCTGACCTTGTTCTCTCAGGAACTGATTGATCCCTGGAGGAATCAGAGCTGGATGAGGTCACCCATGCTTTTTCTGTTTTGCGCAGGAGGAAGAGTAGGACCTCACAACATTATCTGCTAGGAAAGGATGACTACACATAGCAGCAGCTAAAACACCATCCTCAATAGGTTTGTGTTCATCAGTTAAAAGTGGAGAAGGTATGGTGCTGATGGGAAAAAAACACTGTCAAGAAGAAGCACTAGAAGCAGTTTTCATCCAAGGACCTCAGAGTGCTTTTAAGGAATGAGCTTTTCACTCTCTCATTGAGATTTTGTGCCAGAAAGGCAGAAACTAGGGAAAGTTGCTCCCTGCCATTCCTACACAAAACCCCTCCTATAGCTGTAAGGCTCTTGCAATCTTGATGCCTTGCATCCTTGGAGATCTTGTGAGCAATGTGTGCCCATTCACTTATCCCGGCTCGGGATCATACAACGTTATGTGTTTTAGATCAGCTGCCTTTAAATGAAGTTAAAAACTCTATGACTTCAGTGGCTCATTTTTCATGAAGGTTTGGTAAAACACACATGGGGGTAAAATAAGCTGGCAATACAGTTGAAAAATCAAAGTTCCAAAGAAGTGTTGAAGTTTCTTCATGTTAATACACTGCTGTGTTGGTTCACAAAATAACACAGAATTAAAATCAAACATTTAGAGTTTCTTCTCTTTAATTGATATTTATAGTTGCAGATGACTAGCTGACCAGCACCTCAAGTGCTTCCATATGCCACCCCAGTCAGTTCCATGCTTCGGACTGCATAGCACAGCCAGTTCTTTCTCCTTTGGAAACCATTGCTGCCTCTTGCTGGAGACTAGTGTGACTCAGGCAAGGTTATGAGAAGACAAGTTTGTCCATTGGGTGCTTGCAGCATTACTTTTCAGAAGCAGTTAAAGATAGCTGACACTTAATCTCCCTATATTGTAGCTAATATAGAGCAGGGGAAGGTAAGGAGAGTTAATCTATGAAATAGCCCATTTCTTTCCATCTAGATGCCACAAAAGGAAAGCTGAGCTCTGAAGAAGGAAGGAGGTGACCTTGGTGAGAAGAACGTAGATGAAAATTTTCCCTGGCAAAAGATGTATGTGGCAGATGCTCTTGATATTGCCAAGTACTCTGAAGTTTGGAGGATAACAGACCAGCAAAGATGATTGCTAGGCTGGGCTTGAGGATGATGGCTCTGTTTCACAGACAAAGAGAATCTGAAGCTGAATGAGAATAACGTTTTTTCCCAGCTCTTCATTGGTAAAAATGCACAGTTTGATAATCTGCATTGTAGTAGATTGTTTTGTTATGGATCTGGTAGGCAGTGTGGTGTCCTTTTGTTGGTTCAGGATCTGAAAACTTAAAATTCTAATTTGCTTCATTCTGGATGACATGGGATGAGAAACCATTCTTAAAATCATGCAGAGTTGTTTTTAATCTCGATTGTCCACATCCTAGGTAACTGTCTTAGACATTTAGCTACCAGGCATGAGACTGTGCTGTCTTTCTGGAAACGGATGCATTTCCATAAAACATGCTACTGTAGTGCTGTTGTAGTGGTCACAGTCTAGGGATATAAATGAGGCAGTGTTTGAATATCTTTCATTAAACCAACCTTTATAATTAGCAAAACCAGGCAAGCTTATGGTTACGCAAGCCCTTTACAGATCTGAAAAGAAGTTTTCAAACAAAGAAATTAAGAAGATATCAATGCCAACCAGAAGATGGATAATTCACTTAAATAAAACTGCTTTTCTTTTCATTAAAGTATCTGTTGTTAGCAATGTTATAAAGCCTCAGCCTCATTTTCCATTAAATTTGTCTGTGGGAGAAAAGGGAAGGGGGGAGGAAATAAGCTTGAAGGAAATAAAAGGAGGAAAGGACATAAACATTTGGGGAAAGAGATGATTAAAACTTATGTTTCAGATTGAAGGAGAGTTTTATATCAAGAAGTTTGTCCATCCTTCTGGCTGTAAGAATTGGTCTAATAAAAGAACTATTCCTGCAAACCTTGCCTCCACAGATCATCTTTGCTTGATGAGACAGCACTTTTTGATGTCATTTCATGCTAACTGCATTTCATGTAGTTAACACTGTTCTGCCTGGCTAGCACAACTTTGATGCTGTGTAGCAGGGGCCTGATTCTTATAAAGTTAAAATGGAAGTAACGGATAGGACTCTTGGACATACGTTACAAATTATTTGAGATCAACATCTCATTCTTTTTTTTTTTTTTTTCGTTGGGGAATAGAAATCTAAGAGCTACATTTAAAAAATCAAGGAAAAAAACATTTTACATAGATCAGATTTTCACAAAAGCATGTATCTGCTCTGATTATTCCAGGGAGGAGGGCCAGCTGGATGCTATTTATGTAGAAAATCAGCCTTTTTCTTTAAAGGCTTGCATAGATGTGAAATAATTGAATTATTTGAAAATTTATGTTTTGTTTTTGGTGCTAAACAATGTGGAAAATGTCACTCTAAGCTCGTCTGTGTGTATTGTGGAATGGAGGGAGCAGGCATTATGATCCCATGTTGCAGAAGCTCCTATTTTCTTAAATCTGTGATTTTGCTGTGCATCACATTGTAGGTAAGTAGGACAGATAGATGAAGACTTCTTCCACAGAAACACACTGCAACTGGCAAGCTAGAACATGTGTGATTTTTACGTCATCAGTAAGACGTATCATTAAATCTATGCAGTTGACAGAGCAGTATGGGTAGGTAACGGTGGTCAAAGCCTTTTCAGAAGCACATACAAGAGGGACAAAATCAAGAATTCACTTATAACCCAGAACGATGATGTTAAAGCAAATTAAACGCATATTTCTTGGGACCTTGTCATCAGGAAAAGAGTTTCTTGCCTACAGCCTGTGCCTTATGTCACAGTACCTCTTGGGTATGAGTGCATGTCCCAGTTAAGCCAGATAATTGCACCATCACTACATGTCTTCTGACAACAGAGAACAGAGCCCAAGCTTCACTATGCTTCAGAACAAGTCAGGCAGTCCATTGAGTCAAATGTAGCTGTGCTGTATGGTGCAACTGGACATATCCCATTTGATATTGGGACATGCCTGTTACAACAGAAACAGCAAATGATATAGGGATCCTAAGTACTTTTAAAGACCACTGGCTTGTTAAACAAGATTATTGGTGATAATAATAGGTAACACATTTACGTCAATAGTTCCCCTATAGTCATTTTTAGCTACTCTGAATAACCAGTGGTAATTTCCAAACTCACTCAGACAGCACAGACTCATTAATCAAAGTTAGGCATTTATTTAAACTGTTTATAAAGTGCAGTGTGAAAAGGAGGTGAAAGAAAATGTCTAGATAATGTTACATTTAAAAGATATCTGATTTGATGTGGAAAATCCTGATTTTGCTGACAAATATGCAACAATATCCTAGTTTTGAAGGCTCAAGTAAGAGAAAATCAATCCTGAAATGCAATGTGATTTCCTAGTACTAGGACTTGGGAAACAGAGGGGTTGTTTGGAGAGGGACATCATGCACTTGTCATTGCTTCAGCTCACTCTGTAGTTGTGCTCCTTTTAGGTATAATTTTCTCCCTGTGGGAAGGATCACATCTCTGCCTATGAGTGCACAAGAGATGGGTGTGGGTGTGAACTCAGTCCCTGCAGCTTCCCACGTCCCTTCTGAGCTCTGGCCATGCTTGTGTGAATCTGGGTGTATGTCAGGGTAACTTGATTGCCAGATACTCGATTTTAGCTGGCTGCTGTTGTGCGTGGGTGAGAGGAGCGCAAGGGGTCGGACACAGACCGGTTTTTCCTGTAGATGCACAATTTGGCTTCTGAGATCTGGAATGTGTTTTGCTTTGCTTTTTTGATTTGTTCTGGCTGAAGTGTCTGAGATTGGTCTGGCTGGCGAGGGCAATGCTGAGGATGGCAACCCCAGCTCAGGGATGTAGGCAGGAGCGTGGCAACTGCTACCTTGCTCCCCCACATAGGGGCTGCCGTGTTTGGGGTACCACCAAGGTTGGGGAGCCTATTACAATTTTAATTCTTCAGGTTTTCCCTCAATCAGCTTGCCGAGTGTGTATTGTGATCCAGGTACAGCACTCAAGAGGTCACTGCCAAATTAAAACTTTGGGTGTGTTCTTGAGATCTCTGAGGTTTTAAGATCCTTATCTGCCAATTGCACATCTGTAAATTACGTGTATGTAAATTTATTAACTCAGTCAGGTCTTTTAGCTGTTTTTCAGTACTTTTAAAGGATGATACAGAGCATTTTGGTGGGTACCGTGATTAGAACTTGAATTTTACAAATGTATTTTGAGACAGGCGTCCTGTTTTATACTTCACTGAGTCCATCTGCTAGAGGAGCCGTTAATAAAATCCAATGCAAAGGAAGCAAAACCATGCCATTGCATTGCTACTGTGGAAAAATACACAATGTACTGCAGCTTTGCCCTCGTGGTTTAAGATGGTCATAAGCAGAAAGCATATTTCCAGGTCTTTCTTTGTTGAACAGATTACTTAAACCCAGACGCCTTCAGATGTTTGTGCTCAGCCATGGAAGCATTAAGTGAAAAAAAGTCAGAAACTTGACTAAGACTGCTCACTGAAACCATTATTAAACTTTAAAGGAGGCAATGAAGCAAGGATTAGATGTAGCTGGGTGCGGAAAATGGCTGTGGAAACAGGTGTTGCTTGTCACTTCAGGTTTTACTTTGATGTTCAAGCAAGCTGTGACAAGTGGGGACAGCATGGATAGACAAACGAGGAGGCTCAGGTGCACTGGCTTTGCTGGAATCACGTATCACACTGGTGTTTGCTGCAGCTCCCAGAAACGTGTGTTACTGGAAGCTGCACTTCCAGGAGCATAGGCTGAAGGAGTAATCTATTTTTTTGTAGTCAGTGTTTAGTGTGCAGATTCTAGTCTTCAATCCAAAATCTCTGTAACCTCAAGAGGGGATCAAAACTGATGGTGATGGTTATACCAGAGAACTGAGGGTTTGTCTCTAATGCTGAGATTTAGTGCATATGCTACCAGAAACAGTGCATGTGTGCCTGCGGACATGGGGCGCTGTACTCCAGACCACAAGCACTGCAATGTAGTACCTGCTAGGAGCTATGCCTGCTTCTCACTGAGGACAGCTGTACGTGAAGGTTGGAAGCTCTCATGGGGCTGGAGGGTCTCAATTTAAACAAAAAGGGGTAGCAGAGTAGCGATGTGATCTCAGCTTTGTGGGGACGGGTGAGTAACTGGACTGAAACTGGTCCCTGTTGCTCTCAGCGGGTGGCTTTCACTACAGTGCCTATCTTTCATGTAATGATTGTGGCTGCAGGAGTCTGCCTTGGCACTCAAACTCCTCTAGAAGTTTTCTCGTTCCCCTCAACATGGTGATGTGCCGGTGGGGTGCCCTCAGGTTTCTGCAAGCCATAGGAACTCATCTGTCTTTGCTGTGTCCAAGACGCCAGGCTGTGTACACAAGATAAGTCCCATGTCTTTTTCTGGTGAGGGGTATTATGTGACAATAATTAAAATGAGCAAAGATGTTTTCATCCATAAATTTTGAAGGGAAGTTACTCATCCATGTGTTAAAGCCAGTGAAGTGGAGGTACAGGATGTTCTGAGACTGGCACTGATGAGAAGGTCCTGGCTCCAGTGGCCCTGCAGTTGTGCGTCTCTGTGATCCAAGGATGCTTTCTCTCTGAAATATGACTGTGTATGTGTATATATACATATACATATATATTTGTCTATATATTTTTGTGTCATATTTCCACATCATGCTATAACTGGAAGCTGTTTCCAGGTTAAAATGAAAACATTTGTATTATGTGAGCACTTTCCCTGAGCTTTCCTTGCTGTTGTGAGAATACAGGGATGAAGACAATGACACTGTGTTTTGATTTCTAGCTCAAGTTACTCTGTGCAGTGAGTGATTCATGTGTGACTTCTAGACAGGAATTATTTATATTTGTCCATTAGTCTTGGCAAAAGGCTTCAGATTTGTTTATATTACTGAAATTCAAATATCTTTGTCTGCTAAACTTAATGGCAGAATATGTGGGCTTTTATGTGAGTGTATTGATCTATTTATATATAGCCATATTTAGGCAGAAAGCAAAAAAAATGTTTTTTACATTAGCGCATGATTTTAACGGGCAACAAAAAAGGGAACATAGTAGCAAGCTTGCAAGGTGTCAGATCAGAAAGTACAAATCCCAGAGAAATAGACATATGAATAAAACTGAGAAGGACTACCCAAAAAAAGCACATGCAAATTCATTTTAGCTGTTTTAAAGGTAAGTATCAGATGAATGCTATCTTTGTAATGGTAATCACGATAGTGTTCATATAACAGTTCGTAGTATCTTTGTTTTGATGAGAGGCACTGGAATTCCAGAACACTTTAAAGATGTTAATCAATTAAGACTCAGCGTTCTTGCAGAATTCTTATAATTATCTCTGCTTTGCAATTAGTAGGAAAAATGAGGTTAAATGACATGCCAAAGGTTAGGTTTGAGACTAGATGTAGTGCTGGGAATAAGGATGATGACTCAGACTCTTTCAACCCTTAATTCAAATATTTGAAATGGGAAGAAAGATCTTTCCTTGCTGGGAATTCAGATATGAGGTTGGTCTTAAGAAAGATGGTTGTCTTCTTCTTTTTGACTTTTTTCCTGTGGTGGAAATTAGCCATGCTTTCAGTCATGAGAGGATAAGCAGGGCTGTGGTTGCAGTTGTGCACATGTTTGAGATGGGCATAATTTCCCCTAACTCTGAACATCTACATCTGACCTGGTCCCTGTACGCTTCTCAAGTAATCAATGGAGAGAAAAAGCTGCTGCTAATGCGATTCATCTGACTTGTTTTAGCTGCCTGCTTTAGAAGTCGATGAACCATGCTCTAGAAACACTTTTATGTCTCCTCATTTTAAGGGAGTCAGAACAAAGATCTAAAACTTAGAGGTTACCTGGACTGAGTGTGGTGAAACAGAACTCAGGACAGTGTAAGTGTCTCTAATACATCATTCAGGTCTAAATTGTGGCTTATAGCAGTTTAACGTTTTTATAATGGGATTTTACAAGTGGCATTTTCATTTTCTTGTCATCTTTACTCCAGCTTCTGTCCCTTGTGTTTTGACATCCATTAGATTTAACTACAGTTTTAGATTGCAAACATGGTAATGATCCACATACTCTCTCATTGACTTGGGTGAGATCACAGTTTTTAATTCATTTCATTGCTTGAACACTTCTTTTTATTTTAGGAAATGGAGTCAATAATCTCCATTATAAAATGCGATGTTAGTCAAGATAGGACTTGGTTTGTGATTGGGGTACAAACAGAGATACAGAATGGTTTCATTATTACTTGACATTTCCCACAGCTCTGATTATACCTTTTCAAACAAGATCACCTACTGCCCTCTTGTAGTGAACATTTAGCAGTTCTGTTCTTTGTTTCTTTGACGCTTGCAGTATCCCTCAGGATGCCCTTGTTCTTTACTTTAAATTCTCCTTAAAATAGATATATATTCTAATGTGGTGCCCGTGATGCTTACACAGCCATCTCAAGACAACCTTTATGGGGATACCTAGGCATTACTATATCTGTATTCTGAAGTTAATTTGTCCTATGTCCCTATATCTTCATACAGACTATTCAGAAAAGCCCTCCCTGCAGGCTAAGTTGTATCATGTGTCTTGTGCTTTGGCAGCATTTGTTGTGCCTTGGCTCTATTTTGGACATAGAGCAGCATCTAAACCACCTTAAATGTCTGTACTGCGGTGTTACAAAGATTTGCAAGGGAAAGGTATTTAAAAAGTCCAAAGAGCTACCTGAGCCGGGGTAGTAAAACCTATCCAAATGACGAAGACTCTAAAAATAGCTTCCTTCACAATTTACCTGCCTGCCCTGTGGGATGCTGGAGAAGTTGTGGAGAGAATTGCAGGTGAGAAAGTTCCAGATGTAGTTAACAACTGAAACATAAAAGTGGATATGTCAGTGTATGCTGAGCTGTGACTTACATTGACAATCTGTAACTTTTGTCATCTCTGCTGGATGGCATTGTCTTTATGCTTTCGATCAATTAACTAATGAAGCTGGGATTCCTGACATTTGTGTGAAACCACTTATTTTTCCCAAGTATTTGGTTTTAAATGCCATTCCAGACCAGCCCAGTTTCACTGGTGCAGTAGTTCCCAAATACTGAAAAGGAAAATCCCTTCAAGGAAACCCCTGTGCCACCAGTAACATCATCTTATCAAAGTCTCTAACTGCTGTGCTTTTCGTAGAATAGCAGAGGATCTTCTCAATACAGTACTGCTTTATTCCTGTGCTAGGTCTAGCTTATACCAGTGAAATAACAAGGGAAAATGAAAGCAGATAATGTAAGCATGGAGCTTGATCATGGTTCATGTTTTCTAAAAACTTGGGCAGATGGGCCTATTACATCCAGTTTATGTTCTAAATCCCTCCTCACAAGGATAACTGATAACTTTCTTTAAAAGTTGAGCTCTGGAAGAGGAAATCCCATATGCCTTCTTATACCTGACTTAGCTTCTGCATCTCACTCCGAGAGATGTTGCCATGTTTTCAGAAGTGCAAGTGCCAGTAGCTGCAGCAACTGAACCTGTGTTACACCGAAGGGTATATATTACCTGTGTGTTCCTGGACCTGATTCCCGTGTTCTTGTTAGTTGCAGAATGACTGAACTCGGTGGTTTACTAGGGCATGCTTCCAACTGTCTCATCAACTATTAAACAGATAATTATGTAAATAATTTTAATGTCACTCTACTAGCATCATTATTGCAGTGGTCTGATTTGGGATTTTTTATTTAATTTGGAAATGAATTGGTATTTTTTTCTTGCCAACTATGACATGGAAAAGAATGAACTTCACAGTGAAGTTTGGCTATAATAAAATATGTTTTTTGCAAAATATGTTTGACTTAGCTTTTAAAAAGTCAGTTGTTTGAAGCAGCTGATTAAGCAGCTGGTTGAGGACAGTGCAGTATTAAAATGGCTTGATGTGACAACAAATTCCCATTTTAGAATGAATGACTGACTAAAGAAATATTTAGTTAAGCACCCTATCTTTAATTATAGTGACACATATATTTCTTCTCGAAGAATATGTTCGAAAGGTGTGGAACAACTGTGCCTTCTTTCTAGCAGAAAATGCACTTCCTTAAGAAAGATGGAAAAGATGCGTTCCCTGGCTTGCTGGACTCAGTTCCCCACTGTGACATTGCTACTTAAGTCTGTGAGTGAAAAGAGAGGTGGCAATGCAAAGAGGTTTTATTCATCTACTCATGTAGGAAGGGTTTTTAATTCACATAAGGAAAGAAAGACAAAAGTGATGTGCTTATGTCAGGGTCCAGCCAGAAGAGTTGAATTCTTAATCTGTGATGGAGATGAGCTGCCTCAGTGTGGTTCCTTATGAAGACAGTGCTTTTTGTTATAATATTTTACTCATCTTCATGAATGCCTGCTCAGTGAAGCATGGAAGTGTTGAGCTTTTCTCCTTGCTACAGGAGAGGAGGTCAATTTATACCATTTCCTTGTACTTCATGTCTTTGAACTTGCACAGATGCCCTCTTGGGACTGCAAAGTTCCAAGCCCTAGGGCCTGCCAGTTTGGAAGCTTCTACATGTCAAGTCTAATCTCAGTTTTCATTTTTAAAAATGCAAAGTTACTTGACTTTTTTTGCTCGCAGAGAAAATGGAGTTATTCCCAGTAAGTACAGTGTTGGTGCTGTTATGTTTCTGGGTGTAAGGTGAAAGAGAGAATGAGATGTAACTATTTCTTATTCCTATAACAATAAAAAAGATGCATGACAGCTCCAATTACAGCAATTAAACCAGTTAAACAGTAATTTTCCTTCTTATCCCAATGCCCCTGCTTTATACAGGCCTGTTGTCTTCTGCAGCCTCCAGCATCAGAAGCACATTTTAGTCCGCCTTGACAGTTCAGAGACCAGGACAGTTTTGTATTGCTTTGTTCCGAAGGTGAGAGCTCCTCACAAAAGGCACCCACAACCCTGTGGAAAAAGGGAGAACACGAGGCACTAGATTAGTACAAAGAACAATTGTGGGTGTTTTCCCATTCCATCTTTTGGCTGCCCATTTTGAAGCCATTAGTGGAATAAAGACCCAGGAGTCTAGCAATAAGTAGAAGGTAGGTAAGTAAGTGGCATGAAAAGTTCAGGACGTCTATATCCTTTTGAAAGGAAACCACCTGTCTTCTTCCATGGCCTCCCCTGTGTCAGCCTCCAATGCTTCCTCCCTTGGTGTGGATAATTTTTCATCCCTCCCTGAACCCTGCCAGCTGTCAGTTCATCACTTTTAGCCCCAGGGGTGTAATTTCTGCCTACCTTCCCCACCCTTAGGTATCTAACATTGACCTCAAAAGTACTAGTAAGCAGCTGTCAGTGGGGGTGTGGTTGCCTGTGTATCAGTATGCTGTTGTCTGATGCTTCCTGGCAGTGTGGGATTGTGCAGAGGCTGTGAAACTTATCTGGACAGGTAGCACTCAGCTAGGCTGAACTTAGTCTCTGCATTGGCATGATCACAGCTTTATTAGCTGGTTCTGTGCTGTAAACACAGAACTGAAAGTCATGCTTCTTGTTTGCAGGAGAGGTGCAATATTTGCCCTTCAGCCATCCTTGTCTGTGAAACAACTTGAATTTCCTACACTGATGCATGTCACCCAGTGTTGTTTTGATTAACTGGTCAAATTGTCTGGAACGTATCATATCAGAGAGCCCCCCCGGCATCTCAGATAACTGTAATATTGCTGCCTGCTTGCAAGGTCTTGGAGGTACTGATAAGAAAAGCCTTGTTCTAGCAGTGTTCCGTCTTGGCCCAGCCTTTGGAGAGCAGGAGGCATGTATGGCATGTAGGAGTTTGAAGAACTAAAGTAGAAAGTACTGGTCTCAGCAACTCAGCATTTAATGCTTTTAGTTTTATTCTAATTCCCATCTCTGTTATAGGGACCGACAGTCAGGATGGATTTCAGAAAGGAGATGATGGGATGTGGTGAGTGGATTAGGAGCAGGGTCTGGGAAGACATGGGGTTTCTTCATAGATTTGTGCTAGGAATTGAGTGATTTTGGGCAATACAAATTCACTGTCTGCAAAACAAGGTTAGTGAGACTCCTGTGGTGTAGACATTCTTCTTTAGAGAAGTGCTTCTACCTACACATTTTTCTTTTAGATTGCCCGTCTGGGACAAAGTTGCTTGTAGATTTACATGTTGCATTGCTTTATTATGTGACTTCCCAGCAAAGCCCACCTGTGCCAGAGGCTGAGGATATATAGGCTTTAACACATTCATTTAGATTTAACTACTTCTCCAGGAATATATTTAAAAGTACTTTCTCCAGATACAAGGTTTTCTGTTGCTAGATGTCTTGAAAATTAATGTGCTACCTCAGGGCAAGTGCAGTATCTTATTGCTCATAACACAGTTACTTTAAATCTTCTGCCTTTATTGAGAAAATTATTATCCTTGTTGAGGATTCCTCAACAAGCCTGTTGGAGAGACTGTTAGAACTAGATGAGTCATGTGAAACCTTGTATCTCTTGGTGCATGTTTGCAAACCTAATTTTAGTCAGTCTACTTTATTCTGCTCTGCCAAAATTAGATAACATTGTTACAACTATACCAGTATTTAAATCAAAAAGATTCTCCGGATCAATATAATTAGGAAAACGAGTTCCCCTTAGCTGTATTTAGTCATCGATCACAAATACATGGGGTTTTTTGTTTTTTTTTTTTTTTACAAGGTACCTAAATTTGGAGTTCTACAATTGTTCTCAGGCACATTGGCTTTAACTAGCTTTGTAGCAAGTACTTAACTGTACACACAGCTAAATATGTCTAACATTTCCTGTGCCTTTTCTTCCTTAAAAGTAACTGTTACTATTACTACCTTATTCTGCCTGCAAATATCCTCATGCGGCACAGCAGCAGTTTAGATAAAGATTTCTTGAACTGTCAGCAAATTGTCTTGTTTACTGATAACTTTACAGATTTCACATTTCTTCCGTTGTAATTGAGTGCCTCTTGCACTGATGACTTTAACCCGTTTGTCCTTGGGAAGTAGAGGATCTGATCCTCATTTTGCAAACCCTGCTAGTTTAGCTCTCCAGACATCAGGTTGCCCCCAGGAACTTGGTGCGAGGTAAGAAGAGTTGGATTCAAAACAGGGCATGGATGTCGGTGTAAGAAAGAACTTGAGTGCATGCTTCAATTCATGAGCTTCAAAGCTTTGTGATAGCTTAGGACTTAAATATCTCTTCAGTAGTTTATCAAACTTAATTTAGCTAATGTACAAAGTTACTTTTCTGTTGGACAGTTTTGTTAACTCAGGATCCTGCTCCACAAATCTGATCTGAAGGCTATTCCAACCCACAGACTGGTTGTTGCAGCTCACTGTAAGGATAAGGTTAGGTGCTAGAGGCTAGCTAAGCACACTCGCCTACCCAGATGCTTGCTGGTATTTTGTATTTACTTTCAGAGATGTGCATCTATCACAGTCCAGCAGTATGAGTAAAGAAAAACCCTGTAGACTTTGCTGCTGTAGTAGATGAAAGAAAAGGGGAAATGGGAGGCAGACTGAATTGTCCAGATGGTCATAAACTTAAGTGAATGTGGACTAGAACAGGAGCAGGATCTGATGTGAAACATCAACTAAGCACATCCAAAAAAGGCAGAAAGTGATAGCCTTTGAAAATTGACTATTAAATGCTACATCTGATGCCATTGCAAGAGGCTTTTTGCAGTATTAGTTACTTCTGATTAGATTTGCAAAAGGTAAATGACAACAGTGTATTTAACCGTCTATTCATATTCTTGCTCTAACTTGTTTTATTGCCCTATGTGGATTCTATCTGATGTTGTGAGGACAAATTCACACAGCCTCTGTTCTTCCTTCCTGGAACTCCCGTTCTGATTTGCCAGTCATGGCACCTTACTCCTAGGGTCTTCATGGCTTTTTGTCTAAAAAAGGACAGAGCTGGAGTCTCCAGACTTGTGTTTCCCTCCAAATGCTCATCTTGATGTCTCATCTTTGCATCTGCCCACCAGCACAGGTTATCTCAGAGCAAGGTGTACTTCCTAAGTGTAACTAACTCCAAACAGCGGGGAGTGTATGCAGTGGTTAAAGAGAAGAAACAAGACTGGCCTGTCTGCCTAGCGTGCAGCCTGCACGGGGAATGTGTGACTCATGCTTTGGATGCCCATTTCACACTTCCCTGCAGCTGTGCTGCATCTCACACGCCTACAGGGCCGTGTTGCAGGGCTCCTCAAAGCTTGGGATTCCACAGTTGCTGCCGGTCTGTGACCAGCCATCTAGTGTGGCTGGAATTT